>CP092873.1:20912044-20943022 GCA_030710605.1 Cordylochernes scorpioides | reverse complement strand
GTTCCTGTAATAGCATTGTTACCATCTCATTAGACAAAAGAATAAATGAGAAAAAATATCACTGCACTGTTATCAAGTATGCAAACAAGATAACAGATAAGAAAAAAAAAGTTTTTAAGAGATAACTTAAATAGAAGACTATTTTTTTTCTTATCTGCTATCTTGTTTACACACTTGATAACAGTACTATTTAAGAACATGCTGTGATATTTTTTCAAATTTATATTTTGTCTGATGATGGTAACAACCATGTTACAGAAACGTCACACGCTATTAATTTATTTGGATTAGGTCTTAATTTCTTCTAGATATAATCTAAATTGTACCTTATCATCTACAACAGATATGTTAGCTGATTAGCTAACTCTATGTAGATTATCTTCTGTGTATAAGCCCTCCCTTTGTAGAGATCAGTCCCTGCAAAAAAATAACTAAGCTCAAAAGTACCAATGGTAAAAAAGAAGAATATCACTAGGAAAGGACACAATGATGAAATTGGACAAGATTACTGATAAGTCACAATTTGGATTATAGATTATAAACACAAGGTAATAAGACCAAATCCAAATAAATAAATAGTGTGTGACGTTTCGGTAACAGCGTTGTTACCATCTTCAGACAAAAGTACTGAAAGTACATTCACACTTAGTACATTCAGTACTTTTGTCTGAAGATGGTAACAATGCTGTCACCGAAACGTCACACACTATTTATTTATTTGGATTTGGTCTTATTACCTTGTGTTTGTAATCTATAATCCAAATTGTGCCTTATCATGAAAGAAAAAGAATTGAAGCCTTTGAAATGAGGACATGGAGAAAGCTACTCAGAGTCTTCTTCTTTCTTTCTTATCTCCACACCGGTGTGAAGTTCGTCTGACTTTGTCATTAAGACTGGGAGCACTACTCAGTGGCAGGCCGACTTAGCTACAAAAGAAATGGCCGCCTCTGACATGAGGAACAGACGCCATGTGCAGCTGCTCCTAACATGGAGTACAAACGCTGCTCATCCTGTATCCTTGGATTAGGAGCCCTTACAGGGTACTATCAGCTGGGCTTGGGACAGGCAAGGGCGGAGCTATTCAGAGTAAAATGAGCTACTCAGAGAGAGATAAAAAAACAAATATCTCTTTTATTAAACTGTAATTGTTCCTGGCAGAATCCCAAATATGCAAATAGAATGGCATACTTCGGATACATGTTGTTGTTGTTGTTTCTTATCCCCTTGAGTAAAGATTACACTATAGACTTCGGATACATAATAAGAGCAATTGGATTAAAAAAATAGGTTGATGTTGCGAAAAATTGAAGGAAAACAAATAGGGAAAGACCTCCAATGAGCTGGCTGGAAAGGGTCAATAAAGCTATCAGAAGGTCACTAGATGAGTTGTGATTGATGTTCACCAACAGATAAAATTTGAGAATATTTGTCCATATAGTTATCAAAAGTTGAACTCGACAATAATCTTTGCCCAATGTGTCATTCTTTGTTTATTAATTATTTGTCAACCTGTCTCTGGGTGATTATGGCACTTTATTTTTGCTTATCCCTAGTACACGTGGTACAGGCCACGATAATCATCTTCTTCTTCTTCTTTCTTATCTCCACACTGGGTGAAGTAGAATGCGTCTGCCTTTGTCATTAAGACTGGGAGCACTACTCAGTGGCAGGCCAACTTAGTTCCAAAATAAATGGCCGCCTCTGACATGAGGAACAGACGCCATGTGCAGCCGCTCCTAACATGGAGTACAAACGCTACTCATCCTGTATTCCTGGATTAGGAGCCCTTACAGGGTACTATCAGCCAGGCCAGCTGAGCACAGGTTTTTTAGTGAGCTTGTTACTGCTCCCCCTCCTCCTTTTTCATCCGGGCTTGGGACCGGCAAGGGCGGAGTGATGGTGGGTAGAAGTAGGCGACGGTTTTTACTGTAAGTGCACCACATGTCTACACATGTGAAAAGCAGTTCGACTTTGCACTTACAAATGTACCAGAGCCCCCGTTTGGTTACTTGCACTCGCTGGTGGGGTTGGAATTTTGCAAGAATCGGGAGACATTGGGGAATTTTTGAAATAAATTATAAAAATGTGCCCTATGCGGGAATCGAACCCATGTCGTAGCAGTAGAAAACCAACGGTTTAGACCATCCTTCCACCGAACTTTATAGTATAAAAGCTAGCAAAGATAAAAACAGCAACTAGGTATTTTATACATGGTGATACATCGTAACCAACTCGACTAACTATTCTAGTTTGAATATGGTAACAACACTAAGCTGCTAGGTCACAGATATGGGGAATTGTTACCTTGTGATTTGAAACCTTCAATTTCAATACATGCTTTCGGGGGTCGGTGGAAGGATAGTCTAAGCCGTAGGTTTTCAACCTCTATGACCCGGGATCAAATCCCACATTGGACACTTTTTTCTTATAAAAAAAAAAATGCTTCAGTGGCCCCTGATTATTGCAAAAATCCAACTGCACCAGCAAGTGCAAGTAACATAACAGGGCTCTGGCACATTTGTAAGTGCAAAAGTCAAACTGCTTTTCACATGTGTAGACATGTGGTGCACTTACAGTAAAAGCAGCCGCTAACTACCCACCATGATTATTATGGCCTGTACACGTGTACTTGGGATAAGCAAAAAAAAAAAAAGCATTGCAATGAGTGCTCAGACCAATGATTCTAGTTTGAATATGGTAACACTACCAAGCTGCTACATCACAGATAGCCTATATGGGGAATTGTTACCTTGTGATTTGAAATATATACTCTTATGTTGTACATACATGTTGTAAATAGACACAAGGTAATAAGACCAAATCCAAATAAATAGTGTGTGACGTTTCGGTAACAGCGTTGTTACCATCTTCAGACAAAAGTACTGAATGACACTATTTATTTTCAAATTTTTAAATTCACACACTATTTATTTATTTGGATTTGGTCTTATTACCTTGTGTTTATTATCTATAATCCAAATTGTGCCTTATCAATGTTGTAAATAGATGTTTACCTTTCACACTTGGCACTTATCTATCTCTGTGGTATTGTAGAAGTGACTCACCTGATGGTTGCAGTTCCAGCTCATGGCCCAGCACCTGTTTGACAAGACTCTAGAAGAAACTAATGGTAAATCTCCCTTTCTTTCTTTCTAGCAAATTGATCAGCCAACCTATGGTTGGCTATACAGTCAACTCTTTATTAGGATTGCCAACCAACTAAATTTACCTGTTAATTATCACTAGTGTTTCTAATTGCTTTACACATGTGTAGACATTGTGGTGTAGAAACAGTAGTCAAAACAAAAATACACAAGAACTGGAGGATCCCACCTAATCACAGTTGGTACAGTGGAGTGAACCCAGGAGGAGCTCTGAACATCAGAAATAGACAGCATCAAACAACACTAACAAGATTTAGAACAGGCCATCTCAAGCCATTGAAGATAGAAAATAATAACAAAATATACCCCACTTGCCCAAAATGTAGTTTGGTACCTGCAGCTCCAGAACACATTTTGGCTTGCATTAGATGCACTAAACAAGACCTTTGGGAGCGGCTGCTGCTCATCTTAAAGCAGCTTGAGGAGCATGAACTCATGGAATTTGTGTAATCTTTACACAAGGGGATAAGAAACAGACATTGTGGTGCAGTCGCCAACTTCTACCCACCATGATTATCATGGCCTGTGCCACATGTATTTGGGATAATAATAAAAAACAACTAGTGTTTCAATTAAGTAGTGTTGTGAGAAATTAGGGGTATTTGAATAAACATTCACTGGAGCTACTGATAATTTCCCACAGTGTCTCCATTTATGACACTTCAGGTACACCAACAGCATTTAAACATCATCTGTAAATCCTTGTTTTGTTGATTTTACAACACCTAATAATGGCTCAAAATATGATAATATGATTAAAGGCAAAAAAAAAAAGGATAAAAG
The DNA here is from genome assembly GCA_030710605.1 of Cordylochernes scorpioides. Taxonomy (NCBI): domain Eukaryota; kingdom Metazoa; phylum Arthropoda; class Arachnida; order Pseudoscorpiones; family Chernetidae; genus Cordylochernes; species Cordylochernes scorpioides. The sequence goes on along the minus strand of CP092873.1, from coordinate 20,939,075 downwards.
GATTACTTGCGTCTTAATGTCTTCATTCGTTATACATTACATTATTGCTTTGTATTAATTTATGCCTAACTGGCCTTATACTTATTGTTTGCGGAAAAGCATTGCTCGATGAAATATTTTAATGTAATTCTACTGTCCAAAACCTTATGTCCATAGTTTGCCAAAATACCATTTCTTAAGATTCCACCCTTCAGTGTAGCGTATATAAGCAGAATGACCCAATACAGTATAAGGGCTCTAAAGAAGCGGTCTGATGGATTAAATTGGCGAAACCGCTGGGAGGGTTCACCACTGATGGGCCAAGCCCTCCCAATATTTTTCCATCGCAGTAAGGACAGTAGAAGTTTGATTTATTTGTGAAAAGAAACATTCGCGTCTTTATGTTTTCATTTGTAACATATATTATTGTGACCTATCCCAACGTGAAACTATAATTATAGAAAGTTGTTACAGTAGAACCTCCCTTTAGCCAACACCTCTCCACAAAGGACAGTTTTCATTTGCAAAATTACCATTTTTTGCAATTTAGCAGCCTCCGGTAAGAGGACACCTCTCCCTAAAAGGACACTTTGGCTCTGCAATTAGGTGTTGTCCTTTACAGGGAGGTAGTTCTACTGTATTTACAATTGTTTATTCAGTAATGAATGGCTGCAGAGTGGGGACAGATTACATGGAGAGAAAAGCAGTCTAGCAAGGTGTGCCTGAGTAGCCTTCTCTATGTGTGGACTATTTTAGCTGTGAGTCCACCTAAGTCACCCAGGCTGGTGGTGACCTCATCAAGTCCTTAATGATCATTTTCACAATTAAACCTCACTCCAGAACATATTGTTACGTCGTACCCAGACGCTGTACTTTGTCTACTCAGGATGCCACAAAGATACACATGTGAGTTCGAAGGGATTGCAGCTAAAGTTAGCGCTTCATTGTATCTCACTCAACAGAAGAAATACAACAGTGGGACTTGCCTTCGACCTCTCCGTTAGAAGAATCCTTGGCGCCGTGGATGTCCTCTTGTGAAGCGTTCCGCTCCACACAATACACGTTCAGCCTGGACTACACCGTCTTGTAGGCCGCTCCAATGTCAGTCTATCCTGGCAGGATCATCCACACGCCCGGAGGCAAGTCGCCACGTCTTCTCCTTTCATTAGATGCATTAAACAAGAACTTTGGTAGAGGCTGCTGCTTATCATCAAAAAGCTCAAGGAGCATGAACTCATGGAATTCGTGTAATCTTTGCACAAGGGGAAAAGAAACAACACAACAATTAAACCTGTTTTCTGATGCTTTAATGATGGACATTTTAGGAGTTCACTTCAATCCATGGGGGTGATATATATTTCTATACTTATGATATATAAGGTATAATTTAGGTTATATATTATAGAATCAAAAAATTAACAAGGCCAAAAATCCAAATTATTAAAAATGTTTTTGATGTTTTTTGGTAACAGCATTGTTATCATCAAAGTACAAAAAAATGTGTGATGATGGTTACAATGCTGTTATGGCATATTTGTAAATGCAAAAGTCGAACTGCTTTTCACATGTGTAGACATGTGGTGAACTTGCATAAAAAGCAGTCCCCAACTTCTACCAACCATGATTATCATGGCCTGTAACCATGTGTACTGGGGATAATAAACGAAGAAAAAAAAATGCTGTTACTGAAATGTCTGAAAATTTAAATAATTTGTATTTGGTCTTGTTACCTTTTGTTTCTCTACTTCTAAACACGGAGTGGAACACACACAAGATGAGTTATGTGGTTGCAGATATAGAGCCGGAGCCGACATTCAAGCGGAGGTCGGATCTGTTTGACAAACTGGCTGAATACTTCCCCGAGCAGATGGCCCAGCCTCGGGAAAACCTCATTGACTTGATGTCCTTCTGAATGTGTCCCCCCCCCCCCCCCCCCTGTGATAGCTTGTTGGACTGTTCCTGCCCACATATTTTGTACACTACACATTGGAGAATAAAAATGCTCTATTTATTTTTCCCTAATACTTGACACCTCTCCTCCATTCAGATCACTTGTGAGAAGTACTCTCTCTTGACTCATGGAATTCGTGTAATCTTTACACAAGGGGATAAGAAACAACAACAACTCTCTCTTGAGGTACAATAAAGGTACGGAGACTGGTCCTAGCCTACAGAGTGGATATCTTGAGGGTGTTCTACCAGCCTGTGATCCACAACATTGTCTTTGTTGATGGAAGCATCTTCCTGTGTCCACCAGGACATCCTCTCAGGGCCATTGACATCTCCAGAGATGGGAGGCTGGTAGCAGCCAGCACCAGGAAAGGACTGCTTCAGATTTACAAGCTGGACAGCTGCAGCAGGGAGGAGTTAATAGTTGATCTAGACACACCATCTCTTCGACAGTTGGCTTTTCTACCCTATGACCCTGCACTCCCTGAGTACAATAATGATATATATACATCATTCCTCGGCAGAGCTGACTGCTACAGGGAGCGTCCCCAGGTGGCGGATATGGGAACGACCTTCAGATATGAAGGCCAGCTGTGAAACATGCAAAATAACTCTGACGAATAAGCAGTCACGGACCAACAGCAGCATTGTTAGTTGAAAAACCTCGTTAAAAATCTTGAGATCAACTGATCTGGTTGATGGACCTCAGCAAGGATCCCACTCCAGGGATACAGAGGTCTGTATTCATGTTAGAGTCGGCAGCAAAGGCATCTGCTTCCATGTAAGGAACGGCCGCAATATACAGGAAAAGTCGACTTTCACCAAAGTGTGCCTGGATCATGGTGCCATAATCAACGAAAGCTACACCCCATTCCATGAGATCAGGCTCAAGGAGCATGAACTCATGGATTTTGTGTAATCTTTACACAAGGGGATATGAAACAACAACACAGTATAGGACACCTAGTTATAAAACTGAAATGTTTTTAGAGAATGGTGTCCTCTAGTAAAAATGGTCATTTTGGTTATGAAAACTATCCTTTGTAGAGAGGTGTCCTCTTAGCGAGATTATCCTACCTTGTAGGTTCCACTGTATGAAGTTATCATACATTCAAATTAAGAACTATGAAGACATTGAATAAGAGATCATCACTATGTAGTGCCAATGTAGCATGGTTGCAAGGTTTTCCCCACTATGCTTTAAGTGCAATTCTCAACCCCAAACCACATAATTGACTGTATTGGCTCATCCATTAATGAGCTCTACTCTTCCCCAGCAGACACCACCAACAAGCTCTACAAGCTTGATACCCTCTTCTTCTTCTTTTCTGATTAAAAAAATGCTCCAATGGCCCCTGATTCTTGAAAAAGTTTAACCCCACCAGCGAATGCTAGTAACCAAACAGCTCTGGCACATTTGTAAGTGCAAAATTTGAACTGCTTTTCAAATGTGTAGACATGTAGTGCACTTGCAGTAAAAAACGATCGCCAACTTCTACCCGCCATGATAATTATGGTGGTTAGAAGTAGGAGACCGCTTTTACTGTAAATGCACTACATGTCTACACATGTGAAAAGCAACTCCTTCTCTCCTACGGCCCATTGTGTCAGGATTCAAGGCCCCCACCAGACGTTTAGCGGACTGGCTCGCCCTTAGAGCCTTAGAATAATTTTTAACGCCTTGCTATATGTTTTAATTTTTGTTTGCTCCTGACGAGGACAAAAGCTTTTGTCGAAACGTCGAGGTAATAAAAAGATTTATACTGGCCGAAGTATCTTTTTTTAAGAAATGTGAAAAGCAGTTCAACTTTTCATTTACAAATGTCTCAGAGTCCCGTTTGTTACATACACTCACTGGTGGGGTTGGATTTTTTCAAGAATCAGGGGTCATTGGAGCATTTTTAATCAGAAAAAAGTGTCCAATGCGGGAATCGAACCCAGGTTGTAGCGGTCAAAAACCAACGGTTTAGACCATCCTTCCACCGAACCCCTTGTACCATGTGTACTAGGGGGGTATTATATATTATCATATATATAAAAATATATTATCATCATAATCTTCATTAATATAACCTGTAGATTGAAGAAAATAGTAATGATGATGCTCTTTTATGATGAGAATCATTTTCAAAGTAAAAACCTTGTTCTTATATATTCTAAATTACTGTTATTTGTGAAAGACAAAACCTTCTTAGTTCAAACATTATTTAAACTACACTCATGGACAAAGCTCAAGGAAGTTGTACCTTTTAGCATATATATCAGGATTCAGACAATAACTCTGAAAAAATACACTCATGGACAAAGCTCAAGGAAGTTGTACCTTTTAGCATATATATCAGGATTCAGACAATAACTCTGAAAGATACACTCATGGATAAAGCTCAAGGAAGTTGTACCTTTTTGCATATATATCAGGATTCAGACAATAACTCTGAAAAATACACTCATGGATAAAGCTCAAGGAAGTTGTACCTTTTAGCATATATATCAGGATTCAGACAATAACTCTGAAAGATACACTCATGGATAAAGCTCAAGGAAGTTGTACCTTTTAGCATGTATATCAGGATTCAGACAATAACTCTGAAAGATACACTCATGGATAAAGCTCAAGGAAGTTGTACCTTTTAGCATGTATATCAGGATTCAGACAATAACTCTGAAAGATACACTCATGGATAAAGCTCAAGGAAGTTGTACCTTTTAGCATGTATATCAGGATTCAGACAATAACTCTGAAAGATACACTCATGGACAAAACTTAAGGAAGTTGTACCTTTTAGCATATATATCCGGATTCAGACAATAACTCTGAAAGATACACTCATGGACAAAACTTAAGGAAGTTGTACCTTTTAGCATATATATCAGGATTCAGACAATAACTCTGAAAGATACACTCATGGACAAAACTTAAGGAAGTTGTAACTTTTAGCATGTATATCAGGATTCAGACAATAACTCTGAAAGATACACTCATGGACAAAGCTCAAGGAAGTTGTACCTTTAAGCATGTATATCAGGATTCAGACAATAACTCTGAAAGATACACTCAAGGATAAAGCTCAAGGAAGTTGTACCTTTTAGCATATATATCAGGATTCAGACAATAACTCTGAAAAATACACTCATGGATAAAGCTCAAGGAAGTTGTACCTTTTAGCATATATATCAGGATTCAGACAATAACTCTGAAAGATACACTCATGGATAAAGCTCAAGGAAGTTGTACCTTTTTGCATATATATCAGGATTCAGACAATAACTCTGAAAAATACACTCATGGATAAAGCTCAAGGAAGTTGTACCTTTTAGCATGTATATCAGGATTCAGACAATAACTCTGAAAGATACACTCATGGATAAAGCTCAAGGAAGTTGTACCTTTTAGCATGTATATCAGGATTCAGACAATAACTCTGAAAGATACACTCATGGATAAAGCTCAAGGAAGTTGTACCTTTTAGCATGTATATCAGGATTCAGACAATAACTCTGAAAGATACACTCATGGACAAAGCTCAAGGAAGTTGTACCTTTTAGCATGTATATCAGGATTCAGACAATAACTCTGAAAGATACACTCATGGACAAAACTTAAGGAAGTTGTACCTTTTAGCATATATATCCGGATTCAGACAATAACTCTGAAAGATACACTCATGGACAAAACTTAAGGAAGTTGTACCTTTTAGCATATATATCAGGATTCAGACAATTACTCTGAAAGATACACTCATGGATAAAGCTCAAGGAAGTTGTACCTTTTAGCATGTATATCAGGATTCAGACAATAACTCTGAAAGATACACTCATGGACAAAACTTAAGGAAGTTGTACCTTTTAGCATATATATCAGGATTCAGACAATAACTCTGAAAGATACACTCATGGATAAAGCTCAAGGAAGTTGTACCTTTTAGCATGTATATCAGGATTCAGACAAAAACTCTGAAAGATACACTCATGGACAAAACTTAAGGAAGTTGTACCTTTTAGCATATATATCAGGATTCAGACAATAACTCTGAAAGATACACTCATGGACAAAGCTCAAGGAAGTTGTACCTTTAAGCATGTATATCTGGATTCAGACAATAACTCTGAAAGATACACTCATGGACAAAGCTCAAGGAAGTTGTACCTTTTAGCATGTATATCAGGATTCAGACAATAACTCTGAAAGATATTACAGTAAAATAGAAAGATAAAACGGAAATTGAAGAAGAGTATCTTGTATGAATTTTATTAGCAAGTTGGGCTGTTATCATACGTCCGAAAGCTTGCTAATAAAATTCGCACAAAATACTCCTCTCCAATTTCCGTTTTATTTTTCTATTTTAACTTGAAGAGTTTATTTTAGTCGATATTACAGTGACCTTTATTGAAGTCACACAAGATAACCCAGTGTGAACAAAATTGTCTTTGTCTCCTTCAAAAAACATGACCTGTGGCTTCAAGATTTTCCACTTTCTTAAGTTTTGTCTCCATGATATGGTATATTTATTTTGTGATGAATTGTATTTTTATTATTATTTTTTATTTCAATTTAAAGCGCTATGTCCCCATAGGGACAGAATAATCATATGATATTAACAATTAGAAAGAGAGAAAAAAGAACTGTGTACAAAAGAAAGAAGTGTCTGGCAATATGCATAATCAGCATAATATAAATTATCAGTTTCTTAAAAGATAATTGTGATAAATTGTAGGAATTTCATGTAAACAACTGCAAGTTTGTTATTGTAATATAAATTTGCTAAGTATCCATCTTTTGTAACACCCTTTCTATAAGGATAATCTGAATAACTTGTGCATTAGATTTTAAAACTGAGTTTATAGAAATTAGTATTCTCTATAATTAAGTATGAAAAACCGAAGGCTTTTGGTTTTTCGTGTGTTAAGCGTATTCACGCAAGTTTGGCCTTAAATACCCATTTCTTGGTTTTTCAAGAAGCCACTGGGACCAAAAAATCTTTTTTGCCCCGGGTTCGATTCCCGGCCGATGCATTTTTTTTTTTTTTTACAATTTTTAAAACTCATTTATATTATTAAAATATATGTGCTTTTCCTCTTTATGTACAGATTTATGGTCTATGTGCACAAGTATACAAGTATGTATACAAGTTATTTGCAAATTGCGTTGCAAATTTGCCCTTTTGCTCGCAAGCAGCGCCTCTAGCGGTGAAGATGGGAGGTAATATCAGCTGACCTAATGGACATGTAAAACCTGTTTTAACAGGACATAGAGAAAAATCTGGAAAAGATATTTTTCGGATTTTTAGTCAAGAAAAATAAATTGACAGGTTCTGGGAAAAACGTAGTTGTTTTTTATCCAGAAAATGATGATGACAATATTGCTGTATCATATTTGATTATCAGATACAAAATTATATCAGGAAAAATTCCAAAAAGCAGAGACCACGGGTGAAGCCAGTTCATTTTTAGTATGCAGGAACAAAATTCTAACAGAAAAACATTCATTCGAGCAGAAGACACAAGCCAGATCATCTCTTTATAAAAATATCGCTTCTCAGACACAAAGTTTGGAGCGGGACGTTTCACAAGAATGACAACCACGGCGCCAATTTATAATTGTAACGAATAGTATTTGAATAAAAGCATTTAATCGGGTAAAACCGGGGCATTGCCCGGGTCATTCGGCTAGTAAACTTATAAAAAAATATATAGATATATTTTGATAATTTGAAATTCATAAATTTGAATCTCTCGATAAAGTGATATTTTTTTCCCGGTCCCTTGAAAAATACTCGATAAGTTGAATAAAATCAATATTAATTGGTTCCCTCGGTAATTGGAAGTTAAAGTAATAGTATCTTTGCCTTGGAATTGTATCATTATTCTTGTTTCAAATAAATTCCTGTGTCATCCTGAATTTTGTCTTTCCTAATTTTCTACATTACAAAATCATCATTTTATCTATTCCTCAATATATATGTTGTAGATAAATAATAAACAAACTTTGACTTGTGCGCAATTAATAGGTAGAAAATCTTACTTTATATAAATAATCTTTAGGATAATAAACTTATAAAAAAAATAATAGATATATTTTGATAATTTGAAACTCGTAAATTTGAATCTCTCGATAAAGTGAACATTTTTCCCGGTCCCTTGAAAAATACTCGATAAGTTGAATAAAATCAATATTAATTGGTTCCCTCGGTAATTGGAAGTTAAAGGAATAGTATCTTTGCCTTGGAATTGTATCATTATTCTTGTCTCAAATAAATTGCCGTGTCATCCTGAATTTTGTCTTTCCTAATTTTCTACATTACAAAATCAGCATTTTATCTATTCTCCCAATATATATGTTGTAGATAAATGATAAAACTAACTTTGACTTGTGCGCAATCAATAGATAGAAAATCTTACTTTTGATAAATAATCTTTAAGATAATAAACTTAGTGATAATAAAACTTATAGATAAAAAATACTTGTTAACATCGTCTCAATGGGGGCGCTGCTTGCGAGTTAAATATACAAATCTGCAAATAACTCTAAGGATATTCGAGATATTCAAGAAATTATTTTTCAAAAACCTTCCCGGGGATATTCCTAATAATATCACAAAATTCCACGGCGATTGGATGTATGGTGTTTAAATCTATAGAGTAAAAACATACAGACAGACAGCCATTCAATATTATATATATATATAGATTAAGTATGTTTTGGAAAAACATAGCCAATGATTTAACACCCGACGTTTCAGTGGCATGCTGCAACCTCAGGGGAATGCGCCTCAGGGTATGTTTAGGAAAATATATACATTATATTGTTGCATCATGGCTAATGAACCTATTTTATTTTAATTAGTAATATTATTTTACATATATTTTAAATTCAAAATTATATTTTATTTTTATTTATTTTATTAAACAGAATATATGTATTATAAACAGAATATATGTATTATAGAATCATCATTTGTATTTAGGTACACGTGTGACTTCACTACTCTCTTTGATGTGAGAAAATAAATAAATTATTCTGGAGGCTACTTAAAGTAGAGTTATCTCATTATTCCCTTATATAAATTTGTAGGATGGTTGAAACAAGCTCTGGTAAGATGCTAGACCCAGCACAGGAGAGAATCAAGGCTGAAGAGTCTGCCAAGCCGCAACCTGGTGCAACAATTGGTAGAGATGCTAGTTCCGACCCAGTTGTCCTGAATCCCAACATCGACATCCCCAAGTATGATGGAACAGAAGACCCTCGCCCATGGATTGAATCTCTTGAAGAAATTGGCTTCCTGTACCATTGGGCAGACTACATTATCTCCCGTTATGCTGCCATGAATATGATTGGTAGCGCCAAAACCTGGCTGAACCTACACAAGATAAGTTTCACCAGCTGGGAAAATTTCAAGAGCCGCCTAATTGAGGATTTTGCCTCAGACGCCAACAAAGAAGAAATGAGGATGAGGTTAAACAGGATGCAACAGTGGAATGAACCTGCAATCAGGTTCGCAGAGGATATCCTTGTACTGTGCAACAAGGTCGACCCCCAAATGGAAGAAGAGACTAAAATAAACTGGGTTATTGGAGGGTTAAAGAAAGAATACTCTTTTTCCCTTTACCTAAACCCTCCTAAAAATACCAATGAACTTCTAGAAATTTGTAAAAAGCTGGATTTGTTCGAAAATAATTACCAAGAACGTGCAGAAAAATCAAAAGCTCTATATAATGGACCACGCTCTCCTCGTCCCCATCATCAAGAGCAATGGAAGAATGCTACGTCGTTCAGAAGACCATATCAGAACACCTCCAAGCCCCAGGCCCCCGCTCCGAGGTACTACCAGAACACCTCCAAGCCCCAGGCCCCCACTCTGAGGTACTACCAGAACAAGCCTCTGCCCCAGGTATCTGCCCCTAGACGATCTTACACTCCCAATCCTGAGCCAAACCGGTCTACCCAAGTAAAACATACAATAATAATCCAAATTAAAATAGGAATAGGACAGAAGACGGGAGACCAATATGTTTCAAGTGTAACAAGCCAGGACACGTAGCGCGGTATTGCAGAGTCAGGTTTGTAAGAATTGTGGAAGAGGACCCCATAGTTACACAAGACAAGGTCGAAGAAGAAATCCGAATGGATAATGGAACTGAGAATTCGAGACCTCTGCTCTACGCTGACGTAAGTAATAGCCCGTACTCGAGTAGCCCTACAAGGAATAGATATGCCGCATTAGAAGATTCAAACTAAGCATCGCGCCTGAGTCCGTCAATCAAAGCAAGTCGACCATAAATGGAATTAAAAAGTTGGACCCCAAATATAAAATGAACATTAACGTGGATAGAATCGGTATCTACGAAGCTTTGATTGATACAGGCGCCGATCTTTCAGTGGTCGACCTTAGTACAGCTCTTAACATAGGTCTTGAAATAATAAATCCTGATAAAATGTGCTCCGGACCCGAGGGCAAAGAATTAGATATCGTAGGAAATATTATTTTAAATATAAAATTTGATGACAAAACAATTACACATCAATTTGTGATAATGAGAACACATTTGCGAATATTTATACTTGGACGTGATTTTCTTAAGAAAATGAACGCAAAAATTGATTGTCAGCGTGAAATAATCAAATATGACTTGACAGAAAATCGTGACGTAATCAAATATCAACAGAAAAAAATAAAAAGTGCAAAGGATGCCATTATACCAGAACTTTCTATTAAATTGATTAATGCATTTGTAGAAGCAGAGGATGGCGAATACATCATCGAGGAGAACCATAAAATATTTCAAACAAATGGACTTCGACTAGCGAGAAGCTTAATAAATGTTGTGAATAAGGAAATATATATCTGGATAACAAACCCTTACCCTCGACCATTAAAAATATTAAAAAACCAAACATTGTGCTTTGGAAGCCAGCCAGCTGAAGTGAATCTTATAGAAGAAAGTGAACAAAAAGAGCATGAAGAACCCCAATTTCAGATAAACGAAAATTTATCATATAAGGAAAAGGAGCAATTGAAACGAGTTTTGGAAAAGTACGCGGATTTGTTTTCGTCGGGATTAGGAAGATCCAACTTAGCGAAACCAGAAGGCGCGATACCGATCAAACACAAACCGTATAGGGTGAGCGCGAAAGAGCGAGAAATCATAAAAGAGCAAATTGATGAAATGCTCAGAGACGGCATAATTAGACCATCCTCGAGTCCATGGTCCTTCCCTGTAATCTTGGTCAAGAAGCGAGATGGTAAGCACAGATTTTGTGTTGACTACAGAAAATTGAATGATGTAACAGTGAAGGATGTTTACCCAATTCCCAGAATTGATGAAGTATTGGATACACTTCAAGGATCCAAATACTTTTCAGCAATTGACCTGAAATCAGGATATTGGCAAGTAGAAGTTGAGGAGAAAGATAAAGAAAAGACAGCCTTCACTACAGCACATGGCCTATATGAGTTCAACGTAATGCCCTTTGGTCTATGCAATGCCCCTGCTACATTTGAGAGGAACATGGAAAATATGCTTGGTAATCTTAGATGGCAAATTTGCTCATGTTATCTAGATGACGTAATCATTTATAGCTCGGATTTTTCAACACATCTCAAAAGAATAGAAGCTGTTTTAAGATGTTTTCGCGAGGCTAATTTAAAATTGAACAACAAAAAATGCCGATTTGCTTTCGAAGAACTGGAGATTCTTGGCCATATAACTAATCAACATGGTATAAAACCAGCGGAGCATAATATCAAGGCTATTAGAGATTTTCCTCGGCCCAAAAAGATAAAAGAAGTTCAATCATTTTTAGGAATGTGCTCATATTATAGAAAATTTATCAAAGGGTTTTCAAAAATTGCCGATCCATTAACCAGTCTTATAAAAAAGAATGTACCTTTTACCTGGACAGAAAATCAAGAAAAAGCATTTCAAACCCTTAAAGTAGCATTGATAAATCCCCCAATCTTAGGGCACTTTGATCCGAATGCAATTACTTACATTCATACTGACGCATCTAACATCGGCCTGGGTGCAACATTAGTCCAAAAGTTCGGCGATAAAGAAAAGGGGATCTCATATTTAAGTCGAACACTGAGCAAACCTGAGCAAAATTATTCGACTACCGAAAAATAATGTCTATCTGTTGTGTGGTCAATGTCCAAGTTACGACCCTACCTAAATGGAAGGCACTTCAAAATCGTAACTGATCATCACGCACTATGCTGGCTTAAGAATCTGAAAGATCCGACCGGCCGATTAGCACGATGGGCACTGAAGATTCAGGAATATAATTTCGAAATTATACACAAATCGGGTAAAAAACATCTGGACGCTGATGGTCTATCTAGAGGACCCTTACCTGAAAACGAATGGGACGAAGATTATGAAAGACTATTTCTGAATCAAATAATAGACGAAAAGGATAATTTTATTGAGAATATTAAGGAGAACCTTAGTGGAAACCAGCGTTCAATTACACAGAACTTCAAAGAAGAAAATGGGTGTCTCTACAAGAAAAATCCAAATCCTGAAGGTAGGGCATGGTTGCTAGTAGTGCCAAAGAAGAGAAGGAAGGAAGTCATGAGTGAATACCACAACCATATGCTGAATGGCCATCTGGGCGTCGCCAGAACCACTTACCGATTGAAGAATAAATACTATTGGCCTTCCATGTTGAAAGATGTTTCAGAATTTGTAAAGACGTGTGTGTGTGTGTGCCATCTTTGCCAAAGTCGGAAAGGTTCAAATAACTTGCCTTCTGGACTTTTACAACCTATTCCCCCAGCAAACTACCCTTTTGAAAGAATCGGAATTGACTTTGTTGGCCCCTTGCCATCAACTAAAAGAAGAAGGAAGTGGATAATTGTGTTGACTGATTAATATACCAAGTATGCTAAAACAAAGGCAGTATCAGAAGCAACCGTGAAAGAAGTCTCTACATTTTTAATCGAACATATTATTTTACGTCACGGGGCCCCAAGGTTTCTTATTAGCGATAGAGGTTCACAATTCACTAGCAATTTGATGAAGGAGGTAAGGAAAATGTGCAAAGTGAAACACTGCTTCACAACGAGCTACCACCCCCAGACTAACGGACTAACGGAACGGCTAAATAGAACTTTAATCAATATGATCAGCATGTATGTGAACACAGACCAAAAGAACTGGGATGAAATCCTCCCTTTTATCACCCACGCATATAATACCACGATTCAAGAAACCACAGGCTACTCTCCATTTTTCCTGTTGTTTGGAAGGGAACCCATGTCCCCTCTTAGACGACGAGAATATCCCAACGGACAGTAACATGGACGATTACGACGAATATATAGAAAACTACTTAGATAAAATAGCAAGGAGACGAGACAGGTAGTCATTAACAACACAGAGAAGACTCAGGAAAGAATGAAAAGAAACTATGACAAAAAACACAATGAGAAAATCTATGAACCAGGACATTTAGTGGCAGTTTGGACACCAGTCAGGAAAATCGGAAAATGTGAAAAACTATTGAGAAAATATTTTGGCCCATATCGAATATTAAAGAAGCTGTCTAATTACTTAATTGAGCCGAAAGATAATCCTGGCCAAGACCCATTGATTGTCCATGTCTCAAGACTCAAACCCTATTTTGAGAGAATTGATGAGGTAACTCACGAGGACGTGACGACCTCTGGAGAGGGGGAAGTGTTGCATCATGGCTAATGAACCTATTTTATTTTAATTAGTAATATTATTTTGCATATATTTTAAATTCAAAATTATATTTTATTTTTATTTTATTTTTTAAACATAATATATTTAATATTATGGGGTGAATATTACTCTTTGAAGTGATTGATGATTGTTGAGGTGATGGCGCAGTCGTGGTGCTGAGTGCCAAGGTGTACACAACAGGGGAAAGAAACCAGGATACTTGATGGGGTTGAAATAAGGCAACTGATCGGAGGAAAGAAAGGCTTTGAGAAGGTGGAGCGGGTTGACTATTGGCTATCTATTCACATTGCGGTAAGATTGACTTAGCTGAAAGGGTAAGCGGGGAGGGATCTCCAGAGCAGGTGTTACCTCGGTGGGAGCTAACTAACTACTGTCGATGGTGTCCAGCCGATGACTGACAATTCTCGGTTCTCGATTTAACACGAAAACTCTTCTTCCTTCTCATTGGTTGACCTGTGTGACGTGGAGGTTCCCTATAGGTCCTCCTGTAATGAGTTGCTCCCTGATTGGTCTACGTTACGCCTTTGTCTCTGGACATGTTTCAGCTTGACCAGGAAGTAACAGTTTGTTGAACTCGAACTTTTACGAGTTCCTGGGTAATAACTTTACTAATGATTGTGCTATCTCTAAGCCTTCTTTCTCTAGGCCTTCTTTCTCTAGGCCTTCTTGCCTCCAATGTTACCTTGTTCTTTATTGAAACTCAAATCATACATTTTCATACATATTGGATTGGGTTGGCATCTCACTATGTACAAATTATGACATATATGTATTATAAACAGAATATATGTATTATAGAATCATCATTTGTATTTAGGTACACGTGTGACTTCACTGCTCTCTTTGATGTGAGAAAATAAATAAATTAGTCTGGAGGCTACTTAAAGTAGAGTTATCTCATTATTCCCTTATATAAATTTGTAGGATGGTTCAAACACGCTCTGGTATGATGCAAGACCCAGCACAGGAGAGAATCAAGGCTGAAGAGTCTGCCAAGCCGCAACCTGGTGCAACAATATCAACCAATAATTTCTTTTTTTCTCAAGGTTTCAGTGACTGGCTGTTACTCTTGAGGTTCCCCTGAAGAGAGACAGAGAGTCTCTGAAACGTTGAGAATTAAATAAATTATTGGTTGATATAGCTTTATTATTTTTACAAATCAACTTCTCTCCAACCAAAAATGATCTTAAAAACTAAGTATGATTTGTACAAAAGAAGTTTTGAATATGATTTGTATAAAAGAAGTTTTGAATATGATTTGTATAAAAGAAGTTTTGAATATTGTTACGACTCTTTTCAGCCGTCGATGTTTGTGTGCAAGGTTTCTGAGAAAACAATGTGGGTTCGTTTTGGATACAGCTTAGTACTATAAATTTATTACCAGATCTTTAAAAGGGATATTAATACTATACATAGGAGATTGACTTGCCTTCATTGCCGCCCCAGGTAGGTTCCTCCTCGTCCTTCTTTGCACCGTCCTCCTCTTGTTAATCCACACAGTCCTGGAGCCGACTTCCCCGTAGCCAACTTGACGCGTCTGTCATCACCGCCGTTCTCTCCGACTGCAGGTCCCGTTGTCACCAGACAGACTTCTCCCTCCAGACTACTATGTCTTATCGACGCACAAACCCCCTGCAGGTAGGCCGCTATCTCGGCTCCTTTTTTCACGACGGCACCAGCTGGACTCCCTGTCTGCCGCCCCCTCCTCTGGAATTTGTCAATCAACACTTCCTTTTAGAGGCCCCTGCATACCTTCTTCTCTTGGCTTGCCCACTTCTTCTCTTCTACTTCTTTGCTGCAACGCTTCACTATGATTTGTATAAAGAAGTTTTGTATATCTATATATATAAAAATGAATGTTTGTATGTCCGGTATACAAATCCGCAGTAGTTCACTAATTCAAACCAAAATTTCCATACATAGGTAAAAAAAAATACGGGGAAGACGATAGGCTATTTTAAAAATATATAAATCAATTATTAAAACTATATATTTTTAGTCAGAAAATGATGATGACGATATTGCTGTATCATGTTTGATTATCAGATACAAAATTATATCCGGAAAAATTCTAAAAAGCAGAGACCACGGGTGAAACCAGTTCATTATTTTGTACGCAGGAACAAAATTCTAACAGAAAAACATTCATTCGAGCAGAAAACAAAATCCAGATCATCTTTCTATAAAAATATCGCTTCTCAGACACAAAGTTTGGAGCGGGACGTTTCACAAGAGTGACATCCACGGCGCCAATTTATAATTGTAACGAATAGTGTTTGAATAAAAACATTTAATCGGGTAAAACCCGGGCGTTAACCGGGTCATTCGGCTAGTTTTGTATAAAAGAAGAAGTAAATGTAGCTTGGCACCTGCAGCTCCAGAACACATTTTGGCTTGCATTAGATGCACTAAACAGGACCTTTGGGAAAGGTCGCTGCTTATCATAAAACAGCTCGAGGTGCATGAACTCATGGAATTCGTGTAATCTTTACACAAGGGGATAAGAAACAACAACAAAAGAATAAGTTTTGTATCTATGCTTTGTATAAAAGACCGATGAAAAAAAGATTTTTAAAAATTATGTTTAATGTGTAAAATATCTTATTACAAAATACCCCTCTTTTATGAATAAAAATGAGGTAATGTATGTTAGGTAAATTATAAACAAAAAAATTTCTTCCTATCTAGTTTATTAACTCGGTCAGGGGGCAGAACTCTAGACAGAATTATCTTTGATCTTTGAAAATAGGCACTTGGTTAGAGAAGAATAATTGGTCGAACACTGTAATACAAAGAGGATTTCTATAGGGACATTAAAAATTGATGTCATACAAAAAATATTGAGATTAAGGTCATTAATAAATATGATGGTAATTAGGCTGATGTCAGGTAAACTTGTTGAGATCATCAAGATTAAGTGTCTCAAGCCGGTCTTGATTCATTTGAAGCATCTGTATATACTCCTCTTCTTCTTCCTTATCTCCACTCAATCATATTAGGAAGTCAAGCTTGTAAAGCTTGAGACTTTGATGGTTAAGATATGACAACCATCATGATTGGGTGAAGTAGAATGTGTCTGCCTTTGTCATTAAGACTGGGAGCATACTCAGTGGCAGGCCAACTTAGCTCCAAAAAAAAAAATGGCCGCCTCTGACATGAGGAACAGACGTCATGTGCAGCCGCTCATAACATGGAGTACAAACGCTGCTCATCCTGTATCCCAGGATTAGGAGCCCATACAGAGTACTATCAGCCGGGCCAGCTGAGCCCAGGTTTTTTAGTGAGCTTGTTACTGCTCCCCCTCCTTATGCGTGGGTGATAAAAGGGAGGATTTCGTCCCAGTTCTTCTGATCCGTATTCACATACATGCTGATCATATTGATATAAGTTCTATTTAGCCGTTCCATTAGTCCGCTAGTCTGGGAATGGTAGCTCGTTGTGAAGCAGTGTTTAACTTTGCACATTTTCATTACCTCCTTCATCAAATTGCTAGTGAATTGTGAACCTCTATCGCTAATAAGAAATCTTGGGGTCCCGTGATGTAAAATAATATGTTCGATTAAAAATGTAGAGACTTATTTTACGGTTGCTTCTGATACTGCCTTTGTTTCAGCATACTTGGTATAATAATCAGTCAACACAATTATCCACTTCCTTTTTCTTTTCGTTGATGGCAAGGGGCCAACAAAATCAATTCCGATTCTTTCAAAAGGGTGGTTAGCTGGGGGAATAGGTTGTAAAAGTCCAGAAGGCAAGTGATTTGAACCTTTCCGACTTTGGCAAAGATGGCACGTCTTTACAAATTCTGAAATATCCTTCAGCATGGAAGGCCAATAGTATTTATTCTTCTAACGGTATATGGTTCTGGCGACGCCCAAATGGCCATTCAGCATATGGTTGTGGTATTCACTCATGATTTCCTTCCTTCTCTTCTTTGGCACTACCAGCAACCATTCTCTACCTTCAGGATTTGGATTTTTCTTGTAGAGACACCCATTTTCTTCTTTAAAGTTCTGTGTAATTGACGCTTGTTCCCGCTAAGGTTCTCCTTAATATTCT
This sequence comes from Cordylochernes scorpioides, assembly GCA_030710605.1. Lineage (NCBI taxonomy): Eukaryota > Metazoa > Arthropoda > Arachnida > Pseudoscorpiones > Chernetidae > Cordylochernes > Cordylochernes scorpioides. The sequence continues at coordinate 20,921,378 of CP092873.1, read as the reverse complement.
CGATAAAATCATCCTTTTCGTCTATTAATTGATTCAGAATTAGTCTTTCTTAATCTTCGTTCCATTCGTTTTCCGGTAAGGCTCCTCTAGATAGACCATCCACGTCCAGATGGTTTTTTCCGGATTTCTGTATAATTTCGAAATCATATTCCTAAATCTTCAGTGCCCATCGTGCTAATCGACCGGTCGGATCTTTCAGATTCCTAAGCCAGCATAGTGCGTGATGATCAGTTACGATTTTGAAGTGCCTTCCATATAGGTAGGGTCGTAACTTGGACATTGACCACACAACAGCTAGACATTCTTTTTCGGTAGTCGAATAATTTTGCTCAGGTTTGCTCAGTGTTCGACTTAAATATGAGATCACCTTTTCTTCATCGTCGAAATTTTGAACTAATGTTGCACCCAAGCCGATGTTAGATGCGTCAGTATGAATGTAAGTAGTTGCATTCGGATCAAAGTGCCCTAATATTGGGGGGATTTATCAATTCTACTTTAAGGGTTTGAAATGCTTTTTCTTGATTTTCTGTCCTGGTAAAAGGTACATTTTTTTTATAAGACTGGCTAATGGATCGGCAATTTTCGAAAAACATTTGATAAATTTTCTATAATATGAGCACATTCCTAAAAATGATTGAACTTCTTTTATCTTTTTGGGTTGAGGAAAATCTCTAATAGCCTCGATATTATGCTCCGCCGGTTTTATACCATGTTGGCTGGTTATATGGCCAAGAATCTCCAGTTCTTCGAAAGCAAATTGGCATTTTTTGTTATTCAATTTTAAATTAGCCTCGCGAAAACATCTTAAAACAGCTTCTATTCTTTTGAGATGTGTTGAAAAATCCGAGCTATATTGATTACGTCATCCAAGTAACAGAGGCAAATTTGCCATCTAAGATTACCAAGCATATTTTCCATGTTCCTCTCAAACGTAGCAGGAGCATTGCATAGTCCGAAGGGCATTACGTTGAACTTATATATGCCATGTGCTGTTGTTAAGGCGGTCTTTTCCTTATCTTTTTCCTCAACCTCTAATGCCAATATCCTGATTTAAGGTCAAATGCTGAAAAGTATTTGGGTCTTTAAAGTGCATCCAATACTTCATGAATTCTGGGAATTGGGTAAACATCCTTCACTGTTACATCATTCAATTTTCTGTAGTCCACACAGAATCTGTACTTACCATCTCGCTTCTTGACCAATATTACGGGGAAGGACCATTGACTCGAGGATGGTCTAATTATGTCATCTGTTTAATTTAGTTAGAAATATGTTTATATGAAGGTTTAATATATTTTTTCTATGATTGTGTAAATATTCATTGAATTTATCATCATCACCTTTTTGTTTACAGAAATGTTATATGAAAAATAAAGTAATGTAAATGATCGAAGTGGTTGCCCTCATGTTTACTGATCCAATGTTTTAATAATCTAAGGTTTATGTTGTAAGAATATTATACATTGGTCAACTCGAGCTGGATTGAACTTAAGTAAAAGTCAAGTTAAAATTTATTTAAAAAAAAAATAGGGCAACTTATAAGTATTTTGTAACCATATATTTCAACTAAAAGTATTTGGGAAAGAGAATTTAATGGCATTATGGATGTAGAAACTTTAATTAAAAAACAATGGTTGCCTGTAAAGTCGGTTTTACGGGCGAAGATTTTACGTGACAACGGTAGAATATTTATTGATATGAATATAATTAAATTGCACAATAGGAACAAGGAATTGAATGAAAATAAGAATTGCACAAATTTTAACTATAGAAATATATTTTGTTTACTAAAACATTGTACATGTAAACTTAAACTTAACTAATTCCTATTTGAGTGATTTTGTTGAGGATAGGACGATGATAGGAGAAATATGAAATGAAAGGAAGTGTGTCTGCTGTAATGTGTCTTGCGAAAGTCAAGTCGATAGTTGTTCCTTTTAACGTAGTTGACTTAGAAACGTTTGATACGCAATCAAGATTATACGTATTTTTCATGAAATTAAGAAACGAGTTGTCAGGCTTTACGTTTTTGTTAAAATCACCACACAGAAGAATCGGTATACTAGAATCAACTTGCACGAACGGTGGCACGTACTGGCTGTTGTGAATGTACGGACCGAGTCCTTGCCATAGTAACATTCCAATATCCTGCATACTAGCTCCTGGATGAATATATACAGCACCGAGTATAAACTTGAAGCTAGTATTAGCGGCGAAGCATGTAACTTCAGTCATGCACATGTCACCCTTGGTTTTAATGACACGAGTTACGTCTGTAACCGCAACTTGGAACACTTCCGCCGTAGATGTCGATGATAATTTACGATAGATCGCCACTCCACCAGCCGCGTTGGTATTTGAAAATCAAAACACTTATTCAGATCGAAGGTTCAAATTTTTGCTAAATAAATTTGAAATTAAATAAAATTTGTAATTGTAAATGATCAAGTTGAAAATTAAAACATTTACTTAAATTAGATGTTAAAATTCTTGCTCAACACAGTTTAAATAAAGTTTTCTTATATCTGCCACTTTTTCTTAATATTTGTAATTTTAAAGAATCAATTCGAAAATCAAAACATTTATTCAGATCGAAGGTTCAAATTTTTGCTAAATAAATTTGAAACTATTTAAAATTTGTAAAATAATAATTAATTAATTAATTAATTTTAAACTAATAATTTACTTAACACTATCAACATTTATCAATAGTATGACATAACCTATAAACTCAGTTTCTCAACTTTTGTGTCAATCTAACAATTAATCAATCAATCATAGTTTACGATAATGAAATATCAGTGTACAATTATTTACCTTTATTGTTGTAGTTGTTGTAAATGACGAATCTAAGCACTCCACATTTTCACTACAGACACAGCTGACGATACTTTAACCACACGTGTGAACTTGTATTATGACGCTTTCTTGTTTTTCCAACGCCAAGAACGTTCGAGAAAGACAAAGACAGAGACAAGCATGCGCCGATTCAATGCGCCTAATTCTCTAGCGCTGCGCGCGCAGCACTCTCGTTCGGTGACTCATCGTAACGTTACCGGGCGTTACACTTTTTCATAAGTGACTCCCAGCCGCAACCTAATTTAAGACGTTGTCACGTCAAAAAAAGTTAATTTACATGTTAAAATGCCTAAACTTGAGTTGCCAACTTTCAATGACAGATTAGAATCATGGCTTTCATTTAAAGATCTATTTTTTTCTGCAATTGGTTCTAACTCACAAATACCTGATATTGAAAAGTTACAATATTTGAAAGGCCAACTGAGAGGCGAAACCCTAAGACTGGTCAACGCATTTCCAATTACGGCCGATAATTATGTTGAGGTTTGGCAAACTTTATTAACAAGATATGATAACCCAAAGGATCTAATTTTCACCCAAATAGATAATGCATGATAATGCATTAAGATTACCAAAATTAGCCGATGACAACCATAATTCAATGTTTAAACTTCTAGATAGCTGCAACGAAATAGTAAGAACAGTGAAGGTATTGGGTTACCAAATCGATAGTTTATCTGAGGTATTTTTTGTCAAGATCATACAAGATAAGCTTGATAAAACCACAAGAAAACAATGTGAATTGCAGAACAACCCAAGAGTTGTGCCTTCAATTAAGGATTTAATGGAATTTTTTGAAATTCACGCAAAACGCTTGCAGAATTTACCAAATAAAGATTCAAATGTGGAGAAACATTCAATGAAAAAGGAATTACAAAAGGTGAATGTTTATAATTCATATATGATAAAATGTCTTAAATGTGAAGGTGCACATGCTCTTTCAAGCTGTAATTTATTTTCTTAATTACCTGAGTCAGAGAGAGTGAATTTTGTTAGTTCGGCTAAATTGTGTTTCAGATGTTTAAAGCCAAACCATTTAGCAAAGAATTGTTATTGCAAAAACATTTGTCAAATTTGCTAGAAAAGACACCACACTTTGATTCACCAAGAAACCAAGGTTCAAGAAGTTGATGAAGGGAAATTTGAGTGTGGAAGAGACATCAAGAATACAACTTGTCTTTTAAGTAATGAGAAATATTTTTCAAATGTCATGCTTACAACCGCTAGGATTAAAATCAAGGATAACAATGTTGTGCCTCAGAGACACGTAGAGCCTTGATAGACTCAGGGTCTCAGGCGAACTTTATATCAGGACAATGTAGAAAAAGACTAGGACTTAAATATGTTACCTTACACTCGCAAATATCGGGAATTTCGGGACAGGAGTCACTCTTATGGACTTGTGGAGTTTGAATTTACGCCACATTTCAAATCCGATGAACTTTTCAAGGTGAACGTCTTGGTGTTGGATAAGTTGACAAATAATTTGCCAACTCTTACATGTCTAAAGTCAAACTTGGCGCATCTCAAAACAATGCCTCTGGCTGATCCAGATTATAATATTTCTGCTCCCATCGACATATTAATTGGTGCTGAGTTAGCTATGACCCTGTTCACTGGCGAGTCCGTTCTCGGCGATGAAGAACAACTAACTGCTACTTCTTCTAAATTAGGATGGCTCCTTTCTAGAAGAGTTTCCTCTAAAGGTAGTAGGAGAAATATTAGGAATATCATTCAGTCACATCATGCATGCCTGGAAACCCAAAATATAGTCGAAAAATTTGGAAATTGGAATCCATTCCTGATGTGACTTCTATATCTAAGGATGAAAATGAAAATATTATAATATTCTCCTGCTCTAAAAACTTATGTCCATAGTTTGTTTGAATTCTCTTTCTGAGATTCCACAATTTAGTGCAGCATATATAAGCAGAATCATCCAATACAGTATTAGAGCTATGAGAAGCGGTCTGGTGGATTAAATTGGCGAAACCGCTGGGAGGGTTCACAATTGATGACATAACCCCTCCCAATATTTTTTTAATGGCAGTAAGGACAGTAGAAGTTTTTGTTGTGTACAAAAGAAACATTCGTGCTCAAATGATGTCATTTCTTGTGTATAGATGGCGCGTTATTGCTTTTTAATACAATATATTTTCGTATATAAAAGATAAATTATGTCAAATGGTGTAAACTTGGTGCAAAAACTTTGTTTGAATGTGATAACAACAGAGTTATCAAGCCATCGTCTATTAATTTTAAATCAGAGTTTTTTAAAAGCTCAACTTAACTACCTTTCATGTCTGCCTGTACAGAAATCTGGTAATCATATTTAAATATACACTGCGCGATATTGAAAATTGAACACTAAGGGTGGCCAGAAATTTATGCAAATTTCATGGTAGACGCGCCTCACCGAGTTATGCAAATGATATTGAATACGTAGATCTCGTGCTCACGTACCGTTATATTTTCAAGGAAACTCATCGTAGAATTTTGTTCTTGTTTCAAAAGAAACGTATAATAGGATATAATGCCAGGACGTCGTCAACGGAGGCAGTTCTAGAAGACAGATGCTTTCACGAGGGTCATGGTGATCGAACTGAAAAGGGCAGGTTGGTCAATATGTCAAATCACAGCTGACACACACCTGGGTGCGTCCACGGTGCACCGACTTTGGAGAATATGGTTATAAAAGGTAAATAAGGCAAATTATAGGAATGCCGGTGCAGCCAGAATGACGTCAGCACGGTTCCAAGTCTACGTCCCCAATGATAATGGCTTTTAAAAAATAATTTATTCAAGTTGCTTCCATGTTTTTTCCAAAAATAATGTAATCAATTTTAATATACATCCAGAGCACGTAGAAGACTGAAATGTGATATACATTTATCAACATTAACACTGTTCGAACTTCCAAGTAGAACCCATGGTCATTCTCTACGCAATAATATTCCTCCAAATTTTTCAACATATAAATTTCCGAATTGTTGTCAGACTACTATTTGGCTCTTCTTTCCATATGCAGTCGTCGGCTTCAAAAACCAAGCTCAATGCAGAAATCATTTTAAAACTACATTGTACACCCATTGTAGAACTTCGCTGTGTCAAAGTTCCTGCATTCCTGCACATTATAACCACTATCTCTCATAATCCTTCTATTGAACCTTACCGCAATAAAAATAACTGACTCACACAGAATATACGAATAGAATTTACAAATATTACTCAATTAGAAATCAGAGAAGACGCCAAATATATTCAGAACTCTTTTTTACCAAGAATCTATGGCCGAGCGCCATCTAATGGATAAAAATCAACTAAACGTTGATTTAGCATGTTCCAAGGTAATTTGGCCAACCCATTGATAAATCTAAAATAGTCAACAACGTACTATTTCGGGCTGTTGGCCCTCGTCAGCGTGGTGCAGACTGTACTTCTTAGACCAGAAAATGTAGAGTCCTTCTGAAAAATCAAGAAATGGGTATTTAAAGACAATCTTGCGTAAAAGCGAGTTTTATGTGAACGTTTTTACGCAAACATTTGACCTTAAATATCCATTTATATAAAGCATTGCATGTTTTCATTATTAAATGGAGGCTAAATTTATTTTTATATTTTTTATTGCCTTACATATATTGGCATTTGTTTATTTTAAAAATACTATATACACATCTTCTTTTATATATACGGCAAAAAATATGCGATGGTCAAAAGATAGGTTGGGCTCAAATCCTGTAACAAAATATCACATCATTAGACATGAAGTGGAATAGAACGTATATTTTGTATGTGAACTGACGACTAGAGAGAATATGATATTGTTAAAATGAGATCTAAAAAGATTCAAAATTACATTTCTATATATATATATTTAGAAATAGGCATATCTTGATCGAGTGAATGAGAGTTTCCTTGTAGGATAAATATCAGCTGATATCTAGTTGATTGCTATTATTCAAGATTGAGCTGACAAGAACAGATTTAAAACATTTTATTGAACATTCTTCGAAAAATACAGTTCAACATAGGATATTCGTAAATACAAAATAAAATAAATACAAATGCATTATTAAAAAGAATGGCTGAAAAATTAATATACATAGTATATTTTGTAGTATAGAAGTATAGTAGTATATAAATATAGTGTAGTATATAAATGTCAACTTATATAAAGTCAACTTACTTGATCAACAAAGAGAAACCAGATTATCAATTTGCAAAGATTTAATTGAAACTGCAAATAATGATTTTGATTTTTAAAAAACAATAATAACTGGTGATGAAACACAGTGCTTTCTTTTTGATCCACAAACCAAAAAACAATCATTTGAATGGCACACACCAAGTTCTTCTAGGAAGAAGAAAGTTCGTCTTGACAAGTCCAAAGAAAAGTAATACTTGTAGTGTTTTTCGATAATCAAGGACTTGTCTATTAAGGATTTATTAAAGAGAGGGTTACTATTAAACACAGGCATACAAAGAAATACTTGCGCGCCTTCGTGATGCGATAAGAAGAAAAAGAAACCAACTCTTTAAACAAAAAATGTGGAAATTGCTACATGATAATGTCCCTGCTCATAGAGCCATTATTGTTTAAGACTATTTAGCTAAACACTCTGTATCCGTCTTGGCGCATCCTCCTTACTCTCCTGATATCGCCCCATGTGATTTCCTCTTCTTTCCAAAACTTAAAATGACGTTAAAAAGGAGGGGCTTTTCATCGTCATCAGAAGTAATTGAAAATGCGACGGTGGAGCTAAACAAGCTTAGAAAAAATGACTTTGAACGAGCATTTCAACGGCTTTTTTCACGCTGCAAAAAAATGTGTAGATAACCAAAGCTCCTATTTTGAAAAATTTGATGTTTAAATTACTATACTATGAATAAATAATTAATTAAAATTAAATTTAAAAAAGTTCAGGAACTTTTTTATTCTACCCTGTTTACTGATTTCTTATAGTCATATTTATTTATCACCAGTTGCAAATAAGACACGCTATATCCAATCTGGATAATTGCGCGAGAAAACAATTTACAATAATTCATATTGCAGTAGAGTAAGTAACAGAATTAAAAATAAACAATTAAGAAAAAGAGCATTGAATAAACATATACATTAAACAAATAAACAACAACATAAACAGATAGAAGAAATCGCAAGGTAGTTATTTACAATATGTTGAGCAATAATGGAAGTTAATTTAATGAAGTTATCTTTAATAATTAGTATCGTAGAGAGAGAAAGTTGATCAAGTTGAGCTATTTACAATGAGTTATATTCTAAAGTAACTTATTAATTATTTACATTGATGTAAATCAAGTCACATAGTAGTGTAGTTCTTCAAGCTGCATGAAGCTGTCTATTTATAATAAAAAGTGAGCAGAACCTATTAAATTTCGTATATCTTTCCCTATTATAAACTATTTGACCCAGATAGGTTCTTTCCATCTTGTCATGTCATATCATTTGAATAAAAAAAAAACAATAAAAAGAGAGATTCGGAAATTTAATTTTATTATAGTATATAAAAATTGTGAAATTGTGACATTTTAAAAATGTATTATTTAAATATAAAGCCTATTTAATTTAATAAATTATAATCTTAGATTGATATATATTAATTTTAAACTAGAAATATAAACTGTTAATAATTTTATCATAAGAACCACTACCAATTTTGTCGAGAATCTCTAAACACTCTCTTATATTATTACATTAGATAATAAAAAGGCATATATTGGATTTAATAAAATATTTATTTGCCAATATTTCGGTTGGTTAAAGGCCAAAGCTTTATCAGGGCACTACATTTTTGTATAAACAAACTTAGCACCGCATAGTATAATAACACTATGTGGCGCTGAGTTTGTTTATACAAAAATGTAATGCCTCGATAAAGGTTGGCGTTCAGCCAACCGAAATATTGGCAAATAAATCTTTTATTAAATCCAATATATGCCTTTATTATCTAATTATTTAAATATGAATTGCTCTATTTTCAATAAATATATATACATATGTTTTAAAAATAAAGTAGGCATATCCTGACCACGAGCACATGTGTTTTCTTGATAAATCACCCAATTTCTTGATAAATCACTTAAAAAGCACATGTGCTCGTGTTCAGGATATGCCTATTTTATTTTTAATATCAACACCTGACCCACTTATTTTTTCTATTGTTTTTTCATATATATATATGTCATAATATATGCTCTTCCAGGAATAATAAAACAAACCTACAGTCAACCCAGAGAGAGACAGCAGCTAAAGTCCGGTCATTTGAGACACCAGCGACATTCCAGGGGGCGACCACAGGGGCGTTACTTGGAACCTCGAGACTATTAGACAGTTGGTGATTGTGTGCGACACGAACGGCCGGCCGCTCAGCGGTGGCCGGCCCCGGGCCTCTCCCATCTATCTCTCTCTGGTTGCCTGGATTCCATCTTCCAAATCGTGGTGTCCTTATTT
>CP092873.1:20869184-20911944 GCA_030710605.1 Cordylochernes scorpioides | reverse complement strand
TTTAGAAAAAAATAATGTTAAGCATCTACTCACCAGTGCACATCATCCAGAAACAAATGCAAAAATAGAAAGGTTAAATTCCACTATCATTAATAGATAAAGATGTGAATAAATAGTAGTTTAAAAATTCCTTGGACAAAATACATTCCTAAAATTACTGAAAGCTATAATGCAACAATACATACCATAACAGGCTTTACTCCTAAATTCTTATACTATGGAATACAACCACAGTATATAGAACATACACTGAAAAACATACACCAATAGAAAATGCAAGAAAATTATCAATTGAAAGAACTATAAAATCACATGAACATAGTAAGCAGCTCTATGACATTAAACATCCAGAACCCATTTTTAAAGTAGGAGATCAAGTTTTGGTAAAAACTTTATTTATCCAAACACAGGTAAATTAACCCAAGAGATATATAGGTCCATTTAAAATTTTAAAACAACCTTCCCCAGTAACATATGAAATAGATAAGCCTAATATACCTCAAAATAAGAAATCTGAAATTATACATTCTAATAAACTTAAATTATTTTATCCTGAAACAGACTTTTTACTTCAAAATAACACTAACATAGAAAATAACTTAATTTTAACCCAAAATTCTAACCAAAAATTAAAGAATTAAGAACATATTTTAGATATGGAAAATAAAGAACTAATTTCAACACCAGCACTTTTACCTACAAAATATATTTGATTTTTATCTAAATCCTCTATTATTTTCATAATGTAAGTTTTACTATTTTTAGAACAATTAATTTCAATGCATTGTGTATAAATAGGCTATTTTCTTTTGCTTAACAATCTTTTGAAATCTAATTCATATTTTAAATACCTTTTCTTTTTGTCTTCCTTTAAATTTTTGTATCTAATTTTCATACATAATTATTATATACATCATATTTTAAAAAATATTATTTGTTTATAAACAAACTAATTAAACAGAATATTTTGGACATTGATTTTTATTGTTTTAATATTATATTCTATTTTGTAATTTATTTTCCTTTTAATTTGACACCTTATATAAGTCTTTTCACAGGGGGGGAAATGTTATATAATTTTTAAAAATTTATGGAAATGTCATAAATATAAATCTTTGTAAATATTATTTTATTTTAATAATCTTTCTAAAATAACTCTGTTATTCTTTGGCCACCAGATGGCGCCCACTTTAAATATATAAATGAATTGTTTTTGTTTTTTAGAGTAGGTTAGGTTAGATATAATTTTTATAAATATGTAAATTGTAATATAGGATTAATTGCTAAATTCTATATTTACTTTAAATTTAATGTATTATTTTGCTCATGAGTTCACAAAATAAACTTCTTGAGATTAATTTTCTTTTTTTAAAATTATATTCTTAACGACTGCACCTTTAACTTTAAAAAATCATTTTAAATTTACATAGTTTGTAACATATATATGTCGTATTAAGGTGTATCTTTGAATAATTATACATTTAAAACTCTAAATTTGTATATAAGAAATAAATGACGCGACAAAAAGAAACGCAGCCATTTTCCCTTTGTTTATTTTCCAACTTCCTTTGTTTTCCACTTCTCCCTCTCACCCCTCGGGTCGTTGGTCAAAAAATTATATACAAGCAATGGCTATTTACTCTTCGATTATAGATATTAAAATATGGATATTAAAATATATGAATATTAAAATAAAAATGTGTTGACTATTTACAAGTAGTGTGGGAATTATATTGCAGTGAACCTGTGGGGGGTGTGCGCAAGATGAAATTCGTAGCTGCACAGTCAAGATAAAATTTTTAATTTTCTCTGAATTGAAAATATCCTAACGAGGTTATGATATACTATTGATATTTTAAACTGTTATTTATTACATCCTTATTCTCTAATAAGTCGATAGGATTTCGAACAGTGCGGGGTTAAAAAGCTAAAACTACGGATGGTAGATCTCTCGGCCACGACTGCTCACTTTGAAAATGTTCATATCTTTCTTCATCCTACGATCCCTATTCTTCCTATCGTTGGCCACAAGTTGCCTAGACCTATGTTCCAACCTGGAAGTCTGGATAACGTTGTCTGTGTACTTTTTCCTATGATATACTCGTACATTGAGTTTACGACTCACTCAATGGAAGTACATAGGTCAAAGCACTACAACCAAAATTTTCTTCTATTTTTAAAAAGGATGATCTCTAATTCGAACTAACATTTGAAGTGCTCATCTTAGGATAGGTTTTACCGAACATCGATTTTCGAAACTAACCCGATGGGGTTATACCATATCTTAGAGGATGATGTGTTTAAAAATCCAAAATTTTCTTTTTTCTTTTAACCCTCGATAGTTTATCTTTATAAAAACGCTTATACTAATCCTATAGTTGTTCTATCGTATTTCTATACGTAAATTAACTTATTACTATTGTTCTAAATCTGTAGGCCTTTACATCTTGTCTGTCCTACACCAGACAAAACGAACGGAGGTATGTGGGGTTGTTATACCCGACTAACGATAAGCGCTAGCCTCTGCATATTGTAAGGTGGCTAAAGATATTTATAGGCTATTTAAACCCACACACGCATTAAGTGTTTTTATGTTCACATTTTAAAGTAATACATTCAAGTCTTCAAGGTCATATATCATTTGAGTTTATAGCTTGATTAAAATTATCATATCGCCTCATATAGTCCAACATTACCTTTATATACAAATTTATATATTCCACTATTCTAACGGTCCATTTTATCAAGAACATTAAGAGATATGTAGGTTTGTTTGCATGGGTAGAGGCAAGATATAAAACAATGAAGGAAGAAGGTATATACAAGATGCTAAATGAGTATAAAGAATCCAAAATATTATTGTGGTAATTAAAAACAATGGAAATGTTTTAATTCTAAATATAACAGTTTTATACAAAAATGTACACAGAGTGATAACATTATTTATTAACGAGTCTTTATTTAAATAATGTGAAAATTATTTGGTCGCCAAGGTTGTTGGTATAAAGACATCAGCATTTGGATTAAGTTTACTGTGTAATTTTTCTTTGGTAGTACCCAAATTACTTTCCACCATATTATCGAATGGATTGATTTTAGGGTCTAAGACCAATGTACTGGATTTAGTGGGCTTTGCTATTGATGAAAAAGTTGGTTTGGATGTTATTGGAAAATCAGGCTTATAAAATTTTTCATCCGAGAAAATACTGTTGTCCAAATGGTTAAACGGTTGAAACCATTTCCTTGGTCTGGAGGAACCCGGATCACCCAAGATATCTGTAGTGAAGTGCCTATAAGGAAATAGAAAATAGTTTTGTCTAGGAGGAGAGTCGGGAAGGTCCGTAGGAGGTGTGATATGGGGAATATTTTCTACATATCTACGAAGTTTTTCTATATTTATAATTTCTGTCTGTAACTGCAAAGGTCTATTTGGTCTATTAATGCGCACTACCTGAAGGTGATAGTATTTCCAAGATCTCATATGGGCCTATATAGTTAGGTTCCAACTTTGGAGTATTCGGATGTCTATAAACTTTCACCAATACTAGATCCCCTGGTACAAAATCAATCTTTTTATGTTTTTGATCGTACATTAGTTTTTCGGCCTTATGCCTTGCTTGAGTCTTTTGTAATGCTATTTTTCTTGCTTCTGAGAGTTCGGGAAATGTCTGAACATGGTTGTTTAAATTGTTAGGGACTATCCCTTTTAATAAATAGATGGGAGGAAATCCGTCACTGTATGTGGAGTTAGATTGTAGATTCTGGTGACCCTTTCTATCTGTTTGGTCCATGTCTGTTTGGGGTGTTCTAAATGGAGTATCTTTAGTTTCCCTGTTATGGTTGCATTCAATCTCTCGCTCAGACCATTTGACTGTGGGTGATTTGCTGTGGTATACAAGGGTTTTATACCTTGTTAGATTAAAAACCTTCTAAATTGAGCGGATGTAAATGCAGGAGCTCGGTCTGTCAGTAGGTTTTTAGGAATACCTTCCTGAAATACCCTTTTTAGAATTTGAATATAGGTCAGGGTAGAGGTAGATTTGCTAGGAAAAGTCCAACAGTATCGACTCATGTGATCACATATTACATGTAAATAAGCTCGGTTACCACCATACTTATTAAATCCGGCTACTGTATCCATTGACATAAGTTTCATAAGGTTCCTTCGCGAGTGGTAAGGTACCCATTTCTCCATATGTGGGTCCTTTTGGAGGTTTTACTATTTGGCAAATTTTGCATTTACGGACATAGTTATTTATATCTTTGGTCATACCATCCCAATAATACTGACTAGTGATTAACCTAGTGAGTTGTGTGATTCCTGGATCGTTATACCATTCGTGTGCTTTCTGGAGTAACTTATTTCTTAGTGTATCAGGTAAGACTACTCTGGGTACGCCCTTTTTAGTAATAATCGCAAGTCCATCAGTATTGATGAGTGATTGATATTTCTCAGGTACACGATGCTGGTGTTCCTCTAATTGTTGAGCCTCTAGAAATCCGCAAAATGGTTGTCTTGATAGCAAGTCTGCCTCGAGTTGTTTTTTACCTTTCAGATAGTGTATGTCAAAAGTGTATGGGCTGAGTCTCAAGGACCATCTAAATAACCTACCTGCTGGATTTTTAATAATTTTCAAATAGACCAGAGCTTGGTGATCAGAATAAATGGTGAAATGTCTACCAAGCAGGTACACCCTGAAGTATTCGATAGACTCAATGATAGTTAAACACTCCAGCTCCGAGATGGAGTAGTTCTGTTCATACTTGCGTAGAGAGCGAGAGAAATATTGTACAGGATGTTCTTCTCCATTTTCATCCTTTTGCTTTAGAATTCCGGATATCCCTAATGTACTCGCGTCACAATATAAGAAGCAGGGTAAATCTCTTTAAAGATATGTAAAACTGGTGATGCAGTTAGGCTGCTTTTCAAATCTTCAAATGCCTTCTGACATTCAGAGTCCAATTAAAAGGAATATTATTTTTAGAAGTATATTTCAAGGCGATCTGAGCTGTGCATAATGGGGAATGAATTTATGATATACATTTACGACACCTAAAAATGACTGTAAAGTTTTAACATTAGTCGGAGGTTGGATGGTTCCTATTACCCCTGAGTGTTAGTTAGGTGAGGTTTATAAGTGCCCTGTGTGATTTCGTATCCTAGGAAGCTAATGGAGGTCTTACATAATTGACATTTGTTAAGGTTGAGGCGGATATTTTCTGCCCTGCATAATTGGAAGAATAAACGAAGATGTTCTAAGTGTTCTTCAAAACTATCAGAAAAAAATTATAAAATCATCATAGTAGTGTTATAGATATTGGAAGTTATATTTTCTAAGTATTTGTCCAATAGCTCTCTCGAAGATCTGTGGTGAGCTTCGTAGCCCGAAAGGTAATCTTTTAAACATGTACACGCCTGCGTGGGTAGTGAAGGCTAAATAAGGTCGAGAATCCGGATGGATAGGAACTGTCCAATAAGCGTTGCTCAAATCAAGGCTGGAAAAATACTTAGCTTTCGACAGTTTTTCTATCACTGATTCTATTAATGGTATAGGTTGGGGATCAACTGGAATGTGTTCATTTAATTTTCGAAAATCCACACACATTCTAAATGTTCCATTTTTCTTTTTTACTAGAGTAATGGGTGAAGCATATTCACCTGTGGCTGGTTCCATTTATATTATTTTTTAACATCTCATTGGTTTGTATATCTATTTCTTTCCTATATGTAAATGGAATTCTATACGGTCGCAACCTGATTACTCTATCTGTATTTGGTTTAATCTGTACAGGTTGGATATGTAGGGTAGGAACTTTAAATGGGTCTGTAGGGAATATTTCATCAAATTCTTTCAATAACCTAATTAACTTAAGGTCTAATAAGTTGTTTATCTTATGATACTTATCAATTAAATCACTGGTTAACTTATTTTCCCCTGGAATGCTTGATTGAGTGGAAAGTGTCTGTTGTAAATGATTAACATAGAGTGGATTACTTCCTGAAGGTGCACAGTGATTATCTAAGATTTGTGTATTAACAATATGAAGGTGTTGGTTTATATTATATTTCCTATCTGAATTTATCACATTTATACACCATTTACATAAGCCAAATCTGTTTCAAAATAAAAAAGAGTAGCAGGAATATTTGTGCCTTGTTGACTCACTACATTTCTATTGAAGTCAATTCTAGTTTTTATTTTTTTAGAGTATATAATCCTATTAGTGTAATTTTATATGGTAGATTAAATATATAAAATTTTAAGCTATCTTTTCTTTTAAAAAAAACTGACTGGTAAAATAACATAAAATATAGGTTGGATTGGTCCACTCAATGTATTAATTCTAGAATGCTTATTAACTGAATATTTAGTTATATTTCGAAATATATCTGATGGCAAAATTTTATGCAAATAATCAAAAGATATTAGGTTAATGGTATAGCCAGTATCCACAAGAAATTTAACATTGAAGGTGAAAAATAGATAAATTAAAGAATAGTCTTACATTATGCTGTTTCTGTCCTTGATGAGGGATCACATCCTTGTGATCTGGGTTCCTTGGGCAGCGTGGTATCCGCGTAGTTGCGAAAGGCAAAACGTCCATCTCCAGGTCTGCGAAAAGCTGTTTTCCCATATTGTGGCCGGTAATGTCCTTGGCTAGGCGAGGGAGTGAATTCGGGTCGCCAGCGGTCAAGGCCACGCTGTGGTGTCGGTTGTCCTCGATCACACGTTACTGGCCGGATGGTGTTTACATAGTCCAACCATTCTTCAGGCGTCTGTGGGTTCCTGGTGTATATCATTTTCTTCAAATCATACGTTACACCTGCCGTAAGTGCTTCAACAATCTGTTTGTTTGGAAGTGAGTTCTCTAATGCACCCACAACCTTAAAATGGTAATAATCGTTAATTTTTTCTGGCTTTTCCAATTGGCGATGTGAACAATTCTTCCAGCGTTGTCTTCTTCTTTGATATATAGATTGTGGACAGTCTCTGTTTGATATTTAAATAAGTCTCTTGTTCTAAGCCCAATCGATAAAATATATTTTTAGCTTCTTCTTCTAAATTTAGAATAACTAAATTTTTTCTGTCTCGTTCATCGTTCGTTGCATCCTCAATGTTACGAAAAAAAAAATTTATATCTTGATTGAGGCCAGAGAATTTACTTATATAATTTTTATTTGAGATCGTCTGTTGTTGTATAATTTGTGTCAGTAAATTAATTTGTTCTTTCATTAATTTAAATTCCATATTATCGTTTCTGTCAGAAAAATGAGTGTCGGTATCTGACTTCCTTTTTGGCATTTTTGTGGCGAATGGTTGTAGGCTATAGGCTAAATCCAATAAAGTTTTAAAAAGAAAAACGTACCGGTTATTATATCCTATGTCGGCTAAATACTGTCGTATTAAGGTGTATCTTTGAATAATTATAAATTTAAAACTCTAAATTTGTATATAAGAAATAAATGACGCGACAAAAAGAAACGTAGCCATTTTCCCTTTGTTTATTTTCCAACTTCCTTTGTTCTCCACTTCTCCCTCTCACCCCTCGGGTCGTTGGTAAAAAAATTATATACAAGCATTGGCTATTTACTCTTTGATTATAGATATTAAAATATGGATATTAAAATATATGAATATTAAAATAAAAATGTGTTGACTATTTACAAGTAGTGTGGGAATTATATTGCATATATATATTTTTTTGAAAATACAGCAATCCATAGATAAATCTTTAATTAAAAAGGCATATATTGGATCAAAAAATAATTTATTTTACCAATATTTCAGTTGGCTGAACGCCAACCTTTATCAACATAGAAAAATAAACTTTGTCTGATGTTGGTAGGTTCAGATTATGGTCCAAAATCCAAAGTCCAATTAACATCAGACAAAGTTTATTTTTCTATTTTCTATAATGTTAGATTTCCTGTTCCCTTGTCGACGCACGTTGTTAAAGGCTTGGGATATGATCATATTTTCCTGTATTTGTATTAACCATTTAACTGTATTACTAATTTCTTATCAGTCTCTCACAGTCCTTGTGCCCAAAAAGAATAAACACAATTTGATTTAAAGTTTAACACTAAGGGATAAGTATGTATCAATCTGATTAAGTCTAAGGAACCGAATAAATTTAACTTCTGAACTGGAAAAAAAAACATGTTTTGAGTTAGGTTTGAGTGTGCAGAAGATGATACTGTCTCAGTTCATTTGTTGATTTATGTAGTATCTAAGGCTCAGCTATTACCCTATCTCCGTTCCAACCTAAATTTGCTTTCTATTTGGTCGAAGAGGCATGGTTTGGCAGTAATGGAGTAAGGGCCGAAACTGCTGCTCAGGTCTTCATCTGAAGAGGCCCACCTGAGTACCATCCTTTTTCCATCTGGTCTGACCTATATGGTTTTCAACTGGTCTAACCCTTAAGGGTTTCATCCTTTCTAATTTAATATATTATCTTATATCGTGTCCTCCACATTTACACTATATTGTCTTTAAAATAAGCTTATATAAAAAAATTCCCAAAAAAAAAAAATTACAAAAATCTATCTTCTCTCATCAAGAGAGAAAATAGAGCAAAAAAATACTTCTCTCTCTCTCTCTAATTAGCTTTATTTTAGATTTGGAAAATTATTATCATGGTTCTGTCTTTGCTCTTCTCTTTAAAACTTTCTCTTCGCTTATTCCTTTTTTCACCCAGCCTATGACGCGTAACTGCCGATGCTTTGCTGGTGTTACTTTTTTTTACCTTTTTAAAAATATAAACTAACTAATTATTTATTCCAGAAAAAAATAAGAAAACAAACCTCACACATTTAAATTAAATAAAAAAATTATTAATCTTAAAATTAATATATATATAGATACTAGCGAACCCGGCCACGCGTTGCTGTGGCTAAGTTGTAATATGTTAAATTAATATTATACTAAACTATTCAGTACAGTAAAGTTATTATCTTATCCTAATAATATTCTGTGCTAAATAATATAAAGTTGGACATATAATGTTAAAATTAAAAACAGCCCAAATTATAATAATCATCTTAAAAGTAATAAATATTGTGAAAGAAATACGATATATGTAGTGTTTTTTTAATATATATTCTAATAGAACGTTCTCACAATTTTTGTTTCGGACCTAGGTTTGTTATAAATATTATTTAAAATTGTTTATGTTAATTTTATTTTAAAAAGCCTACATTTTAAATAAAATAATATTTATATAATCTAGCCCTTTATTGTAAATATTGATTATTGATTATAATCACTGCATTAATAAATGTCAGTGAACTTGTTTATATATATATATTTTTTTTGTTTTTGAGATATTCTAATAGAACGTTCTCACAATTTTTGTAAAATATCTATATATGCACAAACACAGAATTTAAAAATATGTCTTAAAATTTGCTATAATTATTGTTATAAATATTATTTTAAAATAATTCGCCAGAAATCGTCCCCGGTAGTATACTAAACAACTCCCCAAAGTTTCATGGCAAACATCTAAAATAAAATAATACTTTTAATACTTTGCTACAATATTAAAAAGAGGGGTGCTTAGGTGTTTAAAATGTAAAATATGCTCTAAATAGTATTACATAGAGCCTTCATAACAAACATATTTAAAATAAACCAATTAAAATATAATAATGCTGTAAAAAAAGACTTTGCTACAATAATATAAAAGAAATGAAAATAAAAAAAGACACCCACGCTGAGCCTCGAACCTTGGTTTGTTATAAATATTATTTAAAAATTGTTTATGTTAATTTTTATTTTAAAAAGCCTACATTTTAAATAAAATAATATTTTTTAATAATTTGCTACAATAATATAAAAGAAATAAAAAAAAAAAAACGCCCACGCTGAGCCTCGAACCTAGGTTGTGGGGGTACGAAGCTGTGTACCTAACCTATAGGCTAAGCTTGACGTTACAAATACGCTCATGCGAGGCTATTTCAGGCAATATGCCTGCCGCGAGGGGGCGCTGATTGCGAGTGAATTTACGTTTTATTGTAAATAAAAATGCAACGAAAGGTTATTTCTAAAGAGTAATTAGCCAGAAACCATCCCGGTAGTATACTAAACAACTTCCCAAAGTTTCATCACGATCGGTTGAGCGATGTAGAAGATTAACACTTACGAACGGACCAACAAACATTCATTTTTATATATATAGATATATATCGTAATTTAAACAATTTGATATGTAAGTAATAAAGTATGACATCTTTTCTAGTCATCTCAAAGTGACACTAGCTTGCCACTGGACACCCGGGGATCCAGAGAGGGACAAAAGGGCGTTGGTGGGGATGTTGACAGTTAGTTAGGTTACAGTGGATATTTTCGGACAGGGCCCGCTCAGTACTAGGTTCGTTGCCATCTCACGGCGGCCCTCGTGGCCGCCGTTTTGGCTCTTTTCTGCCCCAGTAGCTTCATGCAGGACGCCGAGCTTTCCTCAGTTAATCCTCAACTTTCCCCTGGTCCTGGTGCCACGTGAGACGAACTAGGAGAACATCTTTTGATCCCAAACTTTGTCCTTACTGTCCTGTGCGGACTTCCCACTCTACACGCCTTGCACTCAACCCCGACTGCTTCCAACTCACTTGTTGGCTTACCCGGGTTTACGACATATATATATATATAAATTAAAAAAGGCATATATTGGAACAAAATATTATTTATTTTACCAATATTTCAGTTGGCTGAACGCCAACCTTTATCAGGGTGTTATAACATATTTAATGTGCGACAACAACAATATATATATATATATATTTAAATTATATATATAGAAAAAATAATAGGATTCTTAGCTTAAACAAATATATCTCCGCCAATGTGTATAAATACTAGAACAGGACTCTTGCTTTTCTATAAGTACAAAGTAGAACTACTTTCTCTTTATATTTCCATGTGGAAAATTAGGAAAGACTAACTTCGGGATGAGACATATTTATTTCAGGCAAGAACTACCTATGAGTGATGAACAAAAAATAAGAAAAGAGGGAAGTATACAGAGCATAGCAAAATATAAACATAAAAAATGATACTCTGCTAATAAAATACGAGGGCCATCCAATAAATAAGTTTCCCTTTTTTTTTTCTGCGAACGAAACGTTGTAAAAATTAGTTAGTAGTGTAAGAAATGGTCACTAGGATGGGTTGGAAGCGTGTGACCTTCAAAATCACGCTACTTCTACGCGAAAGTCCGTAGCGCTTCAGTTTCCATGGAGCTACCACTGGTGATCGTGTCCACTTGCGAACTCCGTTTTGTAATTCGTTTTTTCACGGCCAAAAATGAAACTGCGGTCAATATTCATCGCAATTTAGTGTCAGTGTATGGTGAAGGATGTATGAGCATCCGAATGGTTCGCCGATGGCGTTCATGGTTCTTGGAAGGACGGCAAAACCTGCATGATGACGAGCGAAGCGGCAGGCCCGTTACTGCTACGGACAATGCAGCGGTTGCTGCTGTTCGGAATGTGATGGAAGCAGATCGCCGTGTCACCATTGACGAAATAATGATTCGACTGCCTCCTGGAATCGAAATTGGACGCTCTTCGATTGGAACAATCATGTTAGATGTTTTGAATTTTCGCAAAGTCTGCGCATGATGGGTCCCGCGTTTGCTTCGGAAAATCACAAGCAACAACGGATGGAGGCAGCCCGAGCTTTCCTGGAAATGCATCGAAGAGATGGAGATCAACTGTTTTCCCCTATTGTCACTGGAGATGAAAGCTGGGTGCATCAATCAACTCCAGAAACAAAACGACAAAGCATGGTGTGGAAGAAGCCTGAGGAAGGTGTACCAAAAAAGGCGAAGTTCACAATCTCTGCAGGCAAAGTTATGGCTATCGTCTTTTGGGACTGTAAGGGTGTTTTCTTGGTTGACTACCTGTCCTCAAACACTACGGTTAACGCTGAGAGGTACTACGAAGTCCTCACTGAACTCAGAACTGCAATAAAACGGAAACATCCTGGACCTTGGTGTCGGAACGTGTTACTCGTCCATGACAATGCTCGCCCTCACGCAGCTCGAACGACCCAAACGTTGCTGGAAAACTTCAAATGGGAAATTTTCACACATCCAACTTATTCTCCGGAACTTGCCCCAAGCGACTTCCATCTTTTTCCAGCACTCAAGTTGCACCTTGGAGGCAATCTCTTTGCGAATGATGACGAAGTGCAGGCGGAGGCGAACCACTGGCTACGAAGACAGGACACGGCTTGGTACAACAGTGGTATCCAAAAATTGCAACAACGGTACCAAAAATGTTCGGACAGAAAATGGTGATTATGTAGAGAAGTAGTCTATGAGTTGTATAATGAAAATAAAATAACTGCATAATTTTAAATAATGTTGTTTATTTGTTAAAACATAGGGAAACTTATTTATTGGATGGCCCTCGTAATAAATAGTTTGTTACATAGCTCCTTCCCTATGGGAGCTGTGACCCACAGCTAGCAATTATGGTAGTTACTGACATGGATCTGACGTGCTTCTACATAAGATTCCATCCAAATCTTGAACTTTGTCCCTAGTACCTTTGCATCCTTTTACTTGCGGCGTGAAGAGCGGCTTTGTCGTCGTATCGTCTATAGGGACATCGTCAATTCGAAGGGAAGTCTTGGCTTTGACACGGCGGTGGAATCCTGGAGCCAGGCTCCAAAAATGTAGATCACAGCACCCATGGCCTCTAGGTCTTTTCGGCGATCTTCAGTTTGTCTTCCCTAATTTACCCAGCATCATTACCAAAATGCCACGTTGAAAATTAGGGAAGACCAACTTCGGGAT
Organism: Cordylochernes scorpioides; assembly: GCA_030710605.1. NCBI lineage: Eukaryota > Metazoa > Arthropoda > Arachnida > Pseudoscorpiones > Chernetidae > Cordylochernes > Cordylochernes scorpioides. Next base: position 20,899,143 of record CP092873.1, on the reverse strand, counting down.
GAGACAACAATTTATTTCAGGCAAAAACAAACTATGAGTGATAAACAAATGATAATCAAAAAGGAAAGTGTACAGAGTATAGCAAAATATAAACATAAAAAATGATACTTTGCTAATAAAATAACAAATACTTTGGTACAATATGTATAAATGTAATCTCCTCACAGTAACAATAATAAAATGTCTCTATCCATCAGGAATATCAAATGCTGGTTAATATATAATTGACATAAGTAACAACAGTGTATTTGCTACCTGAAATATACATCTTACAATGCCAAGAAAAAAAAACAATATTTTTTGCTATTTACTCCAACTACAGTTCATGTATCAATGTATCTAATAAAAGATGGGAATATGAACCTAAAATTGAATCACAAAATCCATTCATGTATAAAACTATAAAGTGGTCTGATAATTATGTATAATACATCGTTGTACATACGAATTTTTCACTTTAATAATATAAATTTGTCAATACTACTGATTATTGTTTTTTAATAAGAGAAACTGATTGTTTTCTATTGCTTTTGTTGTGTCTTTGCAGATTTTTTCTTTGTGTACAATTTACATAGTTTTAACTTATTTGTGCTATAAATAGGACGTATGGATAAAGTTAGTCTACCCAGCCTCAGGAATAGTCTTGTTGCCTTAAATTTATTTTGCTACTGTAGCTTTTAGCTTGACAAATAAAGAATATTTGTTTCAAGTGAGGGAGTGGTTTCGTGGCCGGAGCGACATGACAGCTTCCATATAAGTTTATGCCAAGCCCTTTCTTTCTTTCTTTTCTCCTATTTGATATATTGTTTATAATATTGCTGATTATTGTTACTATAAGGTTATCCCAAAAGTTCGTGTTTTTCTTAAAACGTTTTTCTTATTACTTGGATAATATAATTATTACGGAGAATACATAATAATACATAATACAATTACTTTATACATAATACAAAGACATTATACATAACAGCGAATAATATTAGTATTTCAAATTTTTGAAATGTTTACAAACTTTCAGAACAACCTTGTATTATTGTTATTTCTGTGTATATCCTATTCTATTCTGATAATATGGCTAAGACCAAAAGGTCTTGAAGGATGCTTTTTGTTGTTGTAAATTGAATCACAAATAAATTAGCAATATGATAAAATATAAGGTTTTAATGATTGGCTGTAAAATTTCAATGTTTGGATGCCTCAGAATCCTCCAATGATGATTCAGTGATATATGAAGAGATTGCCATGGAGAATGCACCAATGCCCAAAAACGTCTTGCTGTGAGCCACAAGAGATCCATGCGGCCAAGATTGCCCAGATGGAGGTTGACTATCAGGTAACAATGAGTAGCTCACTTTTTACTGTTCTGATTTATAATATCTCTCTTTCTTTACTTCATCGACCTGGAAAAACTTTGTGGGAAAGATCTCTCGCACTCCATCGGTGGCGGAATCTTTCCCGCGGTGGACGCCACCAATAGAGACCTTGTATATATATATATATTTATATATATATATATCAATTATTTTATATATTTATTTACATATTTATCATTATATAGTCATATTTATTCATATTTATATTTATTCTGTATTTATCCTTATATAATCTTATATGGACGTTGTAATAAAAATCAATTTCAATCTCAATCTCTCTCTCTCTTTCTCAGGAAATTGATTTCAAAATACTTTTTTGTTGCTCCATGTAAAAGGGAGGTATGCCATTGCCCCGTTAGTCAGCCACATTTCAGATTTCTCTGCTCAAGGTTACCGTAGCGGCTCGGGGCTCACAACACCGTACTACAGGGCAGTCCCTTACTTATGCTGCTTCTCCCGCCTGCTACGTAGAAGAGGGGTTGGATTCATGGGCTCATGGATAAAGCACAACCACCACCATTTCGAAATACTTGTTTATATTGTCATGGTTTCACCTATTTCTTCAGATTCCACACTGGTTTTCACAAAGTTTTCTTATATCTTTATGCCTTGTAGAAACGTCATGGTAAGTTACGCGAAACAGAAGTCTGAAATATCACTTGAGAAATTTATCTTTTATAGTTTGAAATTACGCGCCCTGTTTAACCTTCGGTATAAATATGTGAAATAAATTCCAAATATAAGAAACTAAGAAAGTTAATACATTGGAATTGGTAGAAGTGTAGTTGTTAATTGGTGTTTATTTTTCTAATTCATTCCGATTTTTAAAAAGTAAAAATACGAATGACTGTTTAGCTATTTCCGCCTGAAGCAACACTATCCCTCCGGCTGTTCCTACTTTCAGGAGCCATCCATATTGGGTCCTCTTCTTCCTCTCTTTCCTTTTTGGCCTCATATTCTTTACTTTCACCATTCTTCCATCTTCTCCTTATCTGATCTTGGTGATAGGCCTTTATCTGTCCATTTATCAAACCTGTATTGACTCTAGATACCTTCTACCCACTATCTTTCCTGGGATCCATCCGACACCTCTAAAATTCTTACATCACACCTGGTCGTCCACCTTGGACTCCTCCTGGCATTTTCTTCGGTCATTCACAACGTTAAATGAACAAACATTAACTTGTGAAATTTTTGTTATGAGTGGAGTATGAAATACAATAGTTCTAATAATGCAAAAAACTCATCCTATAAACAACATTTTCTGAAAAAGATGAAACGGATGTACAGAACGTACCCAGTAGATCTGCCTCTCCCTCTACATACTCCAAGAAGCCAGGAAACGTATACCAGAGCCTTCCTATAGGTAGGTACAATCCTAACACCCATCGAAAATCACTTTATGTTACCATAGAATGAGAAACACAAGTCGTGGAAAAGAATTTCTTTATATAAGAGGATGATCGTACAAGCTTTCATGGCGCGGAAATATCTTTATTTACTGCTGACCAAAATAGATGATTTTGAGCCCCAATGGCCGCATAAAGCGGAATATATACAAACCACAATGACCAGGCTGGGGAGGCTAGGGACAGGATCTCCGTCAGGGAAAGAGGCAGGTTAGGCCGGAGAAAGATTTCATAGCAAGACGCCTTTCTACGGGTACAAAATGACACGAGTGTTGCAAAGGTTTATATACACTTCATGAATTGAAAAAAAAATCATTATTCTAATTTTTGTCTGAGCTATATTACTAAGCCTATTACTCAAAGTGTGAAAAGATTGACCAAATATTGTTAAGAAGAGTTTAGCATACCTTTACAGATGAGCTTTCAAAATTCCTTGGACGGATATGGTAACAAATAATCAAGTTCTCGAAGGAATGGGTACAGACGGCGAGCTGATAAAGTTCACAAAACAAAGAAAACTGACATTTACTGGGCATGTGATGCGCGGATCAGCAGGAGAGACATTTCTGACAGTGTTGGAGGGAAAGCCCAAGGGGAAGAGATCGAGGGGAAGGAGACGACAGGGATACACAGACGATCTGAAACAATGGACGACACGAGGAGATGAAGAGGATGGCGGAGGAAGTATGGAGAGACCATGTGGCCCACCCTCAGTAGAGGAAGGCATTGAAAGAGGGAGATATGGAGACACCATGTGGCCCACGCTCAGTAGAGGAAGACATTGAAGGAGGGAGATATAGAGACACCGTGTGGCTCACGCTCAGTAGAGGAAGGCATTGAAGGAGGGAGATATGGAGACACAATGTGGCCCACGCTCAGTAGAGGAAGGCATTGAAGGATGGAGATATGGAGACACAATGTGGCCCACGCTCAGTAGAGGAAGGCAATGAAGGAGGAAGTATGGAGAGATCATGTGGCTCACCCTCAGTAGAGGAAGGCATTGAAAGAGGGAGATATGGAGAGACCATGTGGCCCACCCTCAGTAGAGGAAGGCATCAAAGGAGGGAGATATGGAGAGACCATGTAGCTCACCCTCAGTAGAGGAAGAAATTGAAAGAGGGAGATATGGAGAGACCATGTGGCCCACCCTCAGTAGAGGAAGGCATTGAAAGAGGAGATATGGAGAGACCATGTAGCTCACCCTCAGTAGAGGAAGGCATTGAAGGAGGGAGATATGGAGAGACCATGGGGCTCACCCTCAGTAGAGGAAGGGATTGAAGGAGGGAGATATAGAGACACCATGTGGCCCGCTCTCAGTAGAGGAAGGCATCGAAGGAGGGAGATATAGAGACACCATGTGGCCCGCGCTCAGTAGAGGAAGGCATTGAAGGAGGGAGATATGGAGACACCATGTGTCCCCACGCTCAGTAGAGGAAGACATTGAAGGAGGGAGATATGGAGAGGCCATGTGGCCCGCTCTCAGTAGAGGAAGGCATTGACGGAGGGAGATATAGAGACACCATGTGGCCCACGAACAGCTAGAGGAAGTCATTGAAGGAGGGAGATATGGAGAGACCATGTGGCCCACCCTCAGTAGAGGAAGGCATTGAAAGAGGAGATATGGAGAGACCATGTAGCTCACCCTCAGTAGAGGAAGGCATTGAAGGAGGGAGATATGGAGAGACCATGGGGCTCACCCTCAGTAGAGGAAGGGATTGAAGGAGGGAGATATAGAGACACCATGTGGCCCGCTCTCAGTAGAGGAAGGCATCGAAGGAGGGAGATATAGAGACACCATGTGGCCCGCGCTCAGTAGAGGAAGGCATTGAAGGAGGGAGATATGGAGACACCATGTGTCCCACGCTCAGTAGAGGAAGACATTGAAGGAGGGAGATATGGAGACACCATGTGGCCCACGCTCAGTAGAGGAAGGCATTGAAGGAGGGAGATATGGAGAGGCCATGTGGCTCGCTCTCAGTAGAGGAAGGCATTGACGGAGGGAGATATAGAGACACCATGTGGCCCACGCTCAGCTAGAGGAAGGCATTGAAGGATGGAGATATGGAGACACAATGTGGCCCACGCTCAGTAGAGGAATGCTTTGAAGGAAGGAAGGAAGAATTTGGCAGCACATACATTTTATCCATTTATTTCCAATTTTCCTGAATTAATTTCCATTTATTCCTTTAATCACTTTATTCAACCTTTTTACATAGATGTCATCCTTTTTGTTTCATTATAAATGCCATATTCATATTAGTTTAATCTTTTTCTCGACTTGTCCAGTGGTGTTATCTGAAATATTTATTGCCGACTGACTCCATGTTTCCTCCCAGCACCCCAGAACGCAATCGCAACAATATGTAGACAATTGGCAATTTGAACAATTGTATTGGTTCGTCTAATCAATTTTTACAAAGGTGGAAAATTATATAATAAAATAGTAAATAAAGGGTATATAAAATGTAGAGAAATATATATAGTTGCGTGTGTATGTGTACAAATTTCTTCAGCAAGGAAGACTTCCCCACCATGAGAGAGTTCTCCTCTAGACAAGGTCTTCACTCCTCAGTTCCACACCGAGGAAGTACCTATAGATGTGTGTCTTGTCAGACGCCACAATATGTAGAACAAATGATCATCCTCTCATACAAAGAATATCTTCTCCCCGACTTGTGTTTGTTTTTCTATATCAAATAGGGAGATTATTGTTGTCTTAATTCTATGTGTTACCAGTTGACCAGAACAAGAAATGTTGACTGTTACATCAATATCAAGTAAGATCCAATATATTGCTGCATCATAATCTATGCCTATTTTCAAAATAAAATCATAATAGTGTTTTAATAATGTTAAATAATATATTTAAATATGTATTTTTGATTGATTATGTATTAAATGATCAGACAGGGTATGTATTAAAGTATATGAGAGGACATTCACCTCTCAACATAAAATAATTTCAAAATATAGAAAAAAGCAGGTGTTGGTATTAAAAACGTTCGGCGTATTCACACAAGTTTGTCTTAAATACCCATTTCTTGATTTCTCAAGAAGCTTCGGGGACCAAAATAAATATATATTTTGGTCGTAAAGGTACAACCTTGCCATGCTGATGACGGCCAACAGCCAGAAACGCGTTCGTGGTTGACTTTTCTTGATTTATCAAGAAATTGGGTTAGTCAAATATCCGAGAACAGGTTAAATCAACGCTTAGTTGAATTCTGTTCCACTAGATGGCGCTCTGCCACATAAAAATTTCATGTGAGCGGTCAGGATATGCTTATTTTGTTTTAAAAAGCTTTTATTTAACTTCCATGTCTGTCTGTCTCTCCACAAATCTTGTAATTGATTTTCAGTATTCTTCTAGAGCACGTAGAAATATTAAATTTTGTACCCTTGTTATGACCTGATGACAATAAAAGTTGAAAAATTATTAGACTTCGAGGGTTGTCATAATGATCAGGAATGGACCAATTTCTAAATTGCTTTCAATTTTTTTTATTTAATACACCTATCCCCCGATTTACACGGTAGATACGTTCCTGAGAAAAACGTGTAAATTGGGGGATAGGTGTACACAGAAATAAAAATAAAATGCATTGACAGGTTAAAATATGTAGTCAGCACATAAGCTCGGGATTCCTCGTGAGATGTGTACACAGCACATGTGTTCAATCACAGTAGCATTTAGTATAGGGCGATAAAAACAAAAAAAAATTATTTGGAAAACCGTGTAAAAGCGAAAACGTGTAAAACAAGTACCGTGTAAATCGGGGGATAGGTGTATATGCTTTCATATCACATAGAAGTATGAAACTTTTACCATTGGTAAAGTAAAACATAAATCTTCGTGTGGATGGTTTTTATATACCAAAAATATACATATCTCCCTCTATTAATCACATATTATTTCATAGATTTTATTAATACTCTAAAGGATATAAATTGCCTCGCTTTAATGTGTTCTCCTGATTTGCTGTACCCTAGCCATTAAATAAAAGGGTAAATTTGACTTCAAAATATTGTTACGTCGTACCCAGACGCTGTTTGTGTTCTTTGTCTAATCAGGATGCCACAAAGATACACCCGTGAGTTCTAAGGGATGCAGCAAAAATTATCACTTTATTATACGTGGCATTAAACAGAAGGAATACAATAAGTGGGATTTGCCTTCAACCTCCCCGTTAGGATAATCCTTAGCGCCGTGGATGTCACTCTTATGAAACGTTTCTCTCCAGACTATACACGTCCAGCCTGGACTAAATCGCCTTGTAGGATCCGATGTCAGGCTCTCCTGGCACTGCCTTGCAGGATCATCCTTACGCCAGAGCCAAGTCGCCACGTCTTCTCCTCACCGCAGATATGACCAGACTCTCCCCCACACAGGAATGCCGTTTTTGGCGCCTGCCCACCCTGACAATACATGAACATCCCCCTCTCATGTTCCCCCAACTTCACTCTGGAATCTTGTCATCCATTTTACAGTATATTTTGCGTGTTTCCAGGAACCGGTGGCTATACATTGTCCACCATTTCTACACCCCATCTCACATATTGAATATAATTCAAATCACATGGACATTTGTGAAAATAAAAAATAAATTTATATTTTATTTCTTTCATTTTTCACACACACAATTTGAGTTATATCACTAATCATATGTGAAAATGAAGGGCCTGAAATTGTGAATCAGAATGTTATAGACCTGTTCGATTTTCTCATAAATATGATTTCTACAAGACCGCAGTCACCGTTCGGAGGAGATCAATAGAATCGCCGAATGTCGTGGTCCATTTGGATGAGGAAAACGAAGACTAAAACGCGGCTGATTCCACATTCGTCTTTTAACTGATACGCTAACCAATGCACGGTAAATTCTGTGGCCACTGGACATGTGTCGGACCTGGAGGCTGTTGGGTTCTGTGCTGTCTGGAGTATAGGAGCTCCATCTATGCCTCATTCCTATGGGAAATCTGTATAAGACCGGTGGTCTTAATAAGGCTGAATGTATCTGCTAGGCAGAATAAATAATATAATATATAATAATACTTTGTCTGAAAAGGCCGGATGACTTCAGTTTATTCTCAGAAAGATTTGTGTTCTTGGAGTCTGGTCCCTAGGTAGAAAGGCCTATCTCTCGTATGAAGGAGACATTGCAAGTTTGTTCCTGGAATTCTATACACAACATTATTTGTGTGTTGATGCGTGTTACCTATCTCCTCCTTCTGTTTGACAATTTTATTCCGGACTATTTTCTTTATTTGATTTATGTCTAACTTGTCCTCATTGTTTGCGGAAGAGCATTGCTCGACGCAAATATTTATATGTAATTCTACTGTACTATAAGCTTATGTCCATAGTTTTTTTGAGAACCATTTCTGAGGTTCTACCCTTCAGTGCTGCGTATATAAACAGAATCGTCCAATACAGTATTAGAGCTCTAAGGAGTAGTCTGGTGGATTAAATTGGCGAAACCGCGGGGAGGGTTCGCCAATGATGAGCCAAGCCCTCCGAATATATTTTTCATCGCAGTAAGGACAGTACAAGTTTGTTTTATTTTGAAGTCATATATTGAAGTTTTACCTTAATACAGGTATAGCTTGTATAGCTAAAAATATAATGTGCGTCTATTCGAAATGTTTTGGCATATTTTTTATGTTGGGGTCTGATTTACACGTTGTTAACTAACTTGTTGTTATGTTAAATATGCAATTTATATGGTATTTGAAACTAAGGAGAGTTAAGGTTTTATAATATAATATAATTAACAACTTCATACTATATATAACTGTTTATCTCCTCGAGCTTATCACATAGGAGAAGTTATATGTAAATAGATCATATGTCTCGAGGAATCCTAGTGTAATAACTCTTTACTGGTAAGATGGATGAAATGAGTGATTTGTTGTTGAATGAAAGAGACTGATTTATTCCGCCATTTTTATTGCAACAACCAAATTTATGGAAGAATTTATGAGGCAACATTTCATTTGAGCAATAAGGTGGGGGCTTTATAGCATTTAATGGCTGCAAGAGCAACTTTGGGCGATCTTTTCATTGTAGTAACAAGGTCGGGACTTTATAGCATTTAATGGCTGCCAGAGCAACTTTGGGCGATCATTTCATTGGAGCAATAAGGTGGGGACTTTATAGCATTTAATGGCTGTCAGAGCAACTTTGGGCGATCATTTCATTGGAGCAATAAGGTGGGGGCGTTATAGCATTTAATGGCTGCCAGAGCAACATTGGGCGATCAATTCATTGGAGCAATAAGGTGGGGGCTTTATAGTATTTAATGGCTGTCAGAGCTACTTTGGGCGATCATTTCATTGGAGTAATAACGTGGGGGCTTTATAGCCATTAATGGCTGTCAGAGCAACTTTGGGCGATCATTTCATTGGAGTAATAAGGTGGGGGCTTTATAGTATTTAATGGCTGTCAGAGCAACTTTGGGCGATCATTTCATTGGAGTAATAACGTGGGGGCTTTATAGCATTTAATGGCTGTCAGAGCAACTTTGGGCGATCATTTCATTGGAGTAATAAGGTGGGAGCTTTATAGCATTTAATGGCTGCCAGAGCAACTTTGGGCGACCATTTCATTGGAGTAATAAGGTGGGGACATTATAGCATTTAATGGCTGCCAGAGCAACTTTGGGCGATCATTTCATTGGAGTAATAAGGTGGGGACTTTATAGCATTTAATGGCTGTCAGAGCAACTTTGGGCGATCATTTCATTGGAGCAACAAGGTGGAGGCGTTATAGCATTTAATGGCTGCCAGAGCAATCTTGGTCGATCATTTCATTGGAGCAATAAGGTGGGGACTTTATAGCATTTAATGGCTGTCAGAGAAACTTTGGGCGATCATTTCATTGGAGAATAAGGTGGGGGCTTTATAGCATCTAATGGCTGTCAGAGCAACTTGGGGCGAATATTTCATTGGAGTAATAAGGTGGGGGCTTTATAGCCTTTAATGGCTGCACATTTATCTACACATTTTTTCCAGCGTGAAAAAAGCTGTTGAAATGGCAGTTCAAAGTCAATTTTTCTAAGCTTGTTTAGCTCCACTGTTGCATTCTCAATTACTTCTGATGACGATGAAAAGCGCCTCCCTTTTAAAGTAATTTTAAGTTTTGGAAAGAAGAAGAAATCAAATGGGGCGATTTCAGGTGAGTAAGGAGGATGCGGCAAGATGGATACAGAGTGTTTGACTAAATAGTCTTGAACAATAATGGCTCTAACTCTTTTGATTTAAAGAGTTGATTTCTTTTTCTTCTTATCGCATCACGAAGGCGCGCAAGTATTTATTTGTATGCCTGTGTTTTAATAGTAACCCTCTCTTTAATAAATTCATAATAGAAAAGTCCCTTGATAATCAAAAAACACTACAAGCATTACTTTTTTTTGGACTTGTCAAGACGAACTTTCTTCTTCTTAGGAGAACTTGGTGTGTGTCATTCGATTGATTGTTTTTTGGTTTGTGAATCAAAAAGAAATCACCATGTTTCATCACCAGTTATTATTGTTTTTAAAAAATCAGAATCACCTTTCTGCAGTTTCAATTAAATCTTTGCAAATTGATAATCTGGTTTCTCTTTGTTGATCTAGTAAGTTGACACTTATATACTACACTATATATATATATACTACTATACTTGTATGCTACAAAATATACTAAGTATATTCATTTTTCAGCCATTCTTTTTAATAATGCATTTGTATATATATTTTATTTTGTTTTTACGAATATCCTATGTTGAACTGTATTTTTCGAAGAATGTTCAATAAAATGTTTTAAATCTGTTCTTGTCAGCTCAATCTTGAATAATAACAATCAACTAGATATCAGCTGATGTTTATCCCACAAGGAAACTCTCATTCATACGATCAAGATATGTTTATTTCTAAAAAGAAATATAGAAATGTAATTTTGAATCTTTTTAGATCCCATTTTAACAATATATTACTCTTTACAGTCGTCAGTTCACATACAAAATATACGTTCTATTCCACTTCATGTCTAATGATGTGATATTTTGTTACAGGATTTGAGCCCAACCTATCTTTTGACCATCGCATATTTTTTTGCCGTATATATAAAAGAAGATGTGTATATAGTATTTTTTTTAACAAACAAATGCCAATATATGTAAGGCAATAAAAAAATATAAATATATATTCAGCTTCCATTTAATAATGAAAACATGCAATGCTTTATATAAATGGATATATAAGGTCAGGTGTTTGCTTAAAAACATTTACATAAAACCGCTTTTACGCAAAATTGTCTTTAAATACCCATTTCTTGATTTTTCAGAAGGCCTATAAATTTTTTGGTCTAAGAAGTACAGTCTGCACCACGCTGACGAGGGCCAACAGCCCGAAATAGTACGTTGTTATCTTTTCTTGATTTATCAATGGGTTGGCCAAATTACTTTGGAACATGTTAAATCAACGTTTAGTTGATTTTGTTCCAACACATGGCGCTCGGCCATAGCTTCTTGGTAAAAAGTAGTTCTGAATATTTGGCGTTTTCTGATATTTCTATTTGAGTAATCTATGTAAAATCTATCCGTATATTCTGTGTGAGTCAGTTATCTTTATTGCGGTAACGTTTAATAGAAGGATTATAAGAAATAGTGGTTATAGTGTGCAGGAATACAGGAAATTTGACACAGCGAAGTTCTACAATGGGTGTACAATGTAGGTTACAGATAATTTCTGCATTAGGCTTGGTTTTTGAGGCCGACGACTTCATATGGAAAAAAAGAGCCAAATAGTAGTCTGACAACAATTCGGGAATTTATATGTTGAAAAATTTGGAGAAATTTTATTGCGTAGAGAATGACCATGGGTTCTACTTGGAAGTTCGAACAGTGTTAATGTTGATAAATGTATATCATTTCAGTCTTCTACGTGCTCTGGAAGTATATTAAAATTGATTATATTATTTTTGGAAAAACATGGAAGCAACTTGAATAAATTATTTTTTAAAAGCCATTATCATTGGGGACGTAGACTTGGAACCGTGCTGACATCATTCTGGCTGCACCGGCATTCCTATAATTTGCCTTATTTACCTTTTATAACCATATTCTCCACAGTCGGTGCACCGTGGACGCACCCAGGTGTGTGTCAGCTGTGATTTGACGAATGGACCAACCTGCCCTTTTCAGTCCGATCACCATGCCCCTCGTGAAAGCATCTGTCTACTAGAACTGCCTCCGTTGACGACGTCCTGGCATTATATCCTATTATACGTGTCTTATGAAACAAGAACAAAATTCTACGATGAGTTTCCTTGAAAATATAACGGTACGTGAGCACGAGAGCTACGTATTCCATATCATTTGCATAACTCGATGAGGCGCGTCTACCATGAAATTTGCATAAATTTCTGGCCACTCTTGGTGTTCCATTTTCAATGTCGCGCAGTGTATATTTAAATATGATTACCAGATTTCTGTACAGACAGACATGAAAGGTAGTTAAGTTGAGCTTTTAAAAAACTCTGATTTAAAATTAATAGACGATGGCTTGATTACTCTGTTGTTATCACATTCAAACAAAGTTTTTGCACCAAGTTTACACCATTTGACATAATTTATCTTTTATATACGAAAATATATTGTATTAAAAAGCAATAACGCGCCATCTATACACAAGAAATGACATCATTTGAGCACGAATGTTTCTTTTGTACACAACACAAACTTCTACTGTCCTTACTGCGATGTAAAAAAAAATATAGGGAGGGCTTAGGTCGTCAGTGGTGAACCCTCTCAGCGGTTTCGCCAATTTAATCTACCAGACCGCTACTCATATCTCTAATACTGTATTGGATTATTCTGATTATATATGCTGCACTGAATGGTGGAATATCAGAAAGAGTATTCAAACCAACTATGGACATGAGTTTTTAGAACAGGAGAATAACACAATATATATATATATAGATGGAAATTTTGCCGGGAGGAAATTGATCTAAAGAGACAAGGGTCGCCTCTCCCGTCAAAATAGACGTCTAAAACCAGACGCCATCTATTGACCGTCGCCGCAACTAGCGGCCTCGGGTCGGTGACAAAGCCACAACACCAGCTTTGGCAAACTGAAAAGCGTCCACCTAGAGACCATGGTTTCGGGCTAATGGCCCTCGTCAGTCTAGGGCGGACTTTATTCCATGAGATCCGCACGGGATCTAATGGAATCTTGACAATCTGCCAAAGAGGTGTTTAGGTGGCAAAGTGGCTGGGCCATATCTATGGCTAAAATATAGATGGAAATTTTGCCGGAGGAAATTGATCTAAAGAGACAAGGGTCGAGGGCCATTAGCCCGAAACCATGGTCTCTAGGTGGACGCTTTTCAGTTTGCCAAAGCTGGTGTTGTGGCTTTGTCACCGACCCGAGGCCGCTAGTTGCGGCGACGGTCAATAGATGGCGTCTGGTTTAGACGTCTATTTTGACGGGGAGGCGAACCTTATATACTCTTAATATACTATTATCTCGTATATATATACGTTTGAGCAATGCTCTTGCGCAAACAATAGGTATAATTTATTTTGTCTATAAAAGAGACATTCGTGCTTTTTAAAATTATTTAATTTATTGTATATATATGGCGCGTTATTGCTTTGTAATAATTTATGCCTAATTGGCCTTGTCCTTAACTTTTGCTGAAGATCAATGGTCCATTCAAATATTTAAATATATTTCTACTGTCCTAAAAGCTTATGTCCATAGTTTACTCAAATACCATTTCTGAGATTCTACCCTTCAGTGTGTAGCATATATAAGCAGAATCGTCCAATAAAGTATTGGAGCTCTGAGAAGCAGTCTGGTAAATTAAATTGGCTAAACCGATGGGAAGGTTCACCACTGATGAGCTGAGCCCTCCCAATATTTTTCATCGCAGTAAAGATAAGAGAAGTTTGTTTGGTGTATAAAATAAACATTCGTTTTTTAATGATTTCATTTCTTATGTATTATATTGCTTGAAGATACAAAAGAAACTACAGAATAAAAAAATACAAGGTGAAAACATTTTGACAAAATAATGGAAACGACTAGCGATGAATAACTTCGCTAACTTTCTGTCTAAACAATTACAGAATTTAGATTCTTGAGCAATTCTGAGTTTCTCTCTGAATATGGTAATTATAGAGAGACCGTCTATATAACAAATATACGCTATATATGTAATATGAATTATATATTGATAAAATAACGTGTTGAAGAAAATATAAATTGACGATACTGAGTTGATTCTATATTTGCAAATATTTACTGAATTTCTTTTATATTTCAATCGCGGTGTAGATTTAGAAAATTAGAAATATAATATATATCGTATATTTTAAAACTGTATAATAATGACACTTTTAGTATATGTCACATATCTCCCAATTAGTTAAAGCTGATGCCTTAAAATATCCTACCTTCTATTAAAATGTACACTGTTTCTATTTGCTACCACCCTCATATTTTGTATATATGCTATATCTTTATTAATAATACCTGTAAACCCCTAATTGTATGTAAAACCAAAAATGTTGACGTCAAAATAAAGATACAAAGAGAGAGCGGTCAGCTGGTGGCAGGAAGAGAGGGGAGGAAAAGCCAACGCCCAGCCCATGTGGGCCCCCAGGGACTCTTTATAGACGACCCCTGAAACAAGACAGGTTTTGACAGGGGGTCAGCAGATGTTCTGGAGGGTGGCCATCGACAGACGGCTGCTGTCTTTCACACACACACTCTCTTTCCATGTCTCGGTGATAAGCATCCAAGTTTGTGTCATAGCCTCTACCTCTGTCCCGTGGGCTGTCCCCGATCCCTCTATGTGCTAACATCTAGCCCTGCCTCTGCTTCTTGTTGTCCGCGTGTGGGAAGATCATCAACACTCGCCTCACGTACACGACTGCCAGCTTATCCATACGTCGACATTTGCAAGAATATTACAGAAAGTCGACAGGATGACTGAGGACAACAACATGCGGAGGACGATGGAGGTGTCGGAGGACGACGAATACTTCGTGGATGCCTTTGCCTACATGCAACCCCGCCTCGACGACCTGGAATGCCGCCTAACAGACGCTATACGAGGACTAGCCGCGCCTCGTGCTGGGGAGAACCTTATCGCACCCTTCGACGGCTCCTACGCCGCAAACACCTTCTTCCAACAACTAGATCAGATATCCGAGGCGCCGAGCGACAACACAACTCGGCATGTAAGGCTCCGAGCACTGCTAAAAGGTGAGCCCCTTTCCCTCTACAATGAGTTGAGTCTGGCCTCTCGGCCATATGATCAGGCAAAACAAATTCTCATGGACCTATATCCCGGAATATCTGGGGTGACATTCACCAAATTCATGACATATAGGCTCAATAGTCAAACCGCCCTAAGTGACTTCTACCGCCAAAAGGTAGCGATGGGGCTACAACTGGGCCTAACCAACCCCATCATAGTGGAGGCACGAACCGAGGGCCTGCAGGCAAATGACCAACGCCTCACGAGGGCCTTAGCGCCCCAAACATTGACCGACTGGTACGCTACCATGAATAGAGTAAAGGGCACGAGCTCACTCCCTATCCTGTCAGAGCAACCCCAACGTACCACCAACCTCAGTGTTGCACCACATGATACCGGAACTCCTCCTAGGGGAAGAATCTACAACCCTTATTCCACCTACAGTACCCCGAGGCACCCTTCCGGTGCAAGAAAACCACCCTAACAATGCAGACATTGCCGTGGTGATCACTGGAACAATGAGTGTCCCATGGTGAACAGTCGGCTCTCCAGACCACAGGCTTACCATGGCCAGAATAGCCCGCAGATCTTTCGGCCAGAACGAAGTGGTGCCCACAACTTTCCCGTGGCAAGTTCATCCCACACCACACAAGGCAGCGGAACCACGGCCTTTCGTCCCTGAACCACATAATATTATATGCAATGCACATATTTTAGACAACCTACGTTGTAAATTCCTCTTAGACACAGGAGCCTCCATTAATATAATTAATTGGAATATTTTCAAGCACCTAAGTATAAATTTACCCAACCATTTAAAATTATACCCATGTCATATCCTAATCAATTCTATATCTAATCATGTGCATACAAAAGGGTATACCTATTTAACCATTACTATAGGAAAAATAACCAAATCAGTCAAATTCTACGTAATAAATAATTCAATACCTTTTGGTATCTCATCTTTAAATTCAATTAGTAAGTTTTGCTAAACGTTAAACTTTTATAAACAGTCGATTTACCAATGTGATGCTCCTTTGTCTAAGAGATGGTACCATATAACCCATGTGACCCAATGTAATGATGGAGAAGGTGACCTCAATCCCCCCAACATGGGCCATGACATGACTAACTCACATTTCCCCATCATTGCAAGAGGAAAATGTCCATCCCATACCATGTCCCAGTACCCTGTCTAAGACTTTTATCCATTATGACAAAAATGCGCCCAGCCAAACTTTATTCCATGCCCCCCATTCATATCCATTATCATCATCATGTTCTTCCGAACATCAATGTAAAATGTTTAATGAGAATTGTAATTTATGTTTTAGAAGTGATATTCCCTTAGCTTTTATAGGTATATATATTGTTAAAATGTATTCGAATATTTTTTCCACTAACAAATATGATATTCCAAAATTGAAAATTCTCCCCATTAATAAAGTAAAATTTCAGATAAGATATTCACATTCAGGCCGTATCGTACATCTCTGTCAGACCAGCGTGAAATACAGGAATGAATAGATAAGATGTTAGAGTATAATATTATATAGCCTTCTTTCTCCCCCTATTCCTCCCCCGTTACTTTAGTCACCAAAAAGGATAATACAAAACGCTTCTGTGTAGACTACCACCGCCTTAACGAAATATTTCCCCAGATATTCACCCTCTTACGCTCATAGACAATATCCCTATATATATAAAAGTCAGTGTATGTATGTGTGTTTGTTCCTATGTCGTCTATACACGTCCACAATACCTAACTAATCTGACTGAAATTTTAACAGTATATAGAGTAGAATCTGAAAAAAACTTATAGTGAATATTTCAGGTCTCTATTCCGAATATTCGTCGAGATATTTGCAAATTGCGTTGCAAATTTGCCCTTTCGCTCGCAAGCATCGCCTCTAGCGGTGAAGATGGGAGGTAATATCAGCTGACCTAATGTACATGTAAAAAGGGGTTTTAACAGGACATAGAGAAAAATATGGAAGAGATATTTGTCGCATTTTTAGCCAAGAAAAATTGAAATTGACAGGTTTTGGGCAGAAATAGTTTTTTTTTTTAGTCAGAAAATGATGATGACAATATTTCTGTATCATCGTTTGATTATCAGATACAAAATTATATCGGGAAAAATTCCAAAAAGCAGAGACCACGGGTGAAGCCAGTTCATTTTCAGCGTTCAGGAACAAAATTCTAACAGAAAAAAAATCATTCGAGCAGAAGACACAAAGCCAGATCATCTCTCTATAAAAATATCGCTTCTCAGACACAAATTTGGAGCGGGACGTTTCACAAGAGTGACATCCATTGCGACAATTTATAATTGTAACGAATAGTATTTGAATAAAAGCATTTAATCGGTTAAAACCCGGTCGTTGCCCGGGTCATTCGGCTAGTATTAGATAAATTAGCGAACGCCAAAATTTATTCCCGCGCAGATTTTTCATCAGCATACTGGTCCATTGAAATAAGTCCCCCTGATAGAAATTTATTATCTTTTAACACGTTAGAGGGTCAGTACAACTTCCGGAGATTACCCTACGGGATTAAAATAGGACCACTGGTGTATGAATGAGCTGATAGTCAGATATTACAGAGAAATAAGTTGAATTTTATAGCGCATTACTTCGATGATTTCATTATATTCTCAAATTCCATAGAGGAACATATAAGTCACTTACAACAGTTTTTTGATATGTGTAATAGGGAAAATTTTAGATTAAACTACAACAAATGTGACTTTTTAGGACTACCATAGAATTTTTAGGTTATACAATATCGTCAGGTACTTACACCCCACTAGTTAGAAATTTAGAAGTAATTAACGCAATTAAAGTCCCTACTAACGTTAAATCCCTCCAATCATTCCTAGGCGCCATTAATGTGTATAATAAGTTTATTAAAGATCACGCCCGTGTTGGGAGCCCTCTCAATAATCTTCTTAAAAAAAGATACCCCATGGCTCTGGATGCACATTGTCAAAGTTCTTTTGACACTCTAAAGAAGTGTTTGACCTCAAAACCGATTATACACCTCTTCAAGGAAGGGTTGCCATGTCAGCTATTCTGTGAGTGCCTCACTTCAAGGGATAGCTGGCATCCTGAAACAACAACACCCCGACGGCACCCTACACCCTGTGAAATATTATAAAAGAGCACTCAGACCACACGAGAAGAATTATAGCATCACGGAATTGGAATGCCTTGCTGTAATTGATAGTGTGGACAAATTCCGCATCTATCTCGCGGGCGTAAGGTTCACCATTTTGACAGATCATCATGCACTCCAGTGGCTGAAAACCATAAAAAAATCCCACAGGTAGACTCTTCAGGTGGAGCTTAAAAATGTCCGTTTATGAATACGATATAAAATATATAAAGGGGAAAACGCAGTACGAGGCGGACCTACTGTCCCGCAATCCTATATGTGTATTCCTCACGTCCAGCCAAATAATAGAAAAACAGCCCCTACACCCACCATCATCACTTATTAAAACGATTACAGACGGCCTCCATACAATTAAGCGTAAAGGTATTGTTAATATCATAGTTCCCCCTCCTTTACAACATACATTAATCAATAAAGTACATTTGGAATATGAACATCCCGGTGTATCCCAAATGATTAGGCTCATCTCCACCCAGTATACCTGGTGTGGGATGACCAAATCAATAGTCAAGTTAAACAGATCCTGTCCCACATGTCAACTTATAAAAAAACCAAAAGGTCCCCTGTATGGTAGACTAGAGCGTCCCCCTATATCATTACAACCCTACGACATGTTATCCATAGATACTATTTCAGGTTTTTCAAAGTACGGTAATAAGAAATCATATCTAAATGTAATAGTAGACCACTTAAGTCGTTACACCTGGACTTTCCCCAGTAAGTCAACTAGTATAATTACATATATTCAATGCATCAAAAAGGTATTACAGTGTGGTCGTTCAAAATGCCTGCTCTCAGACCGAGCACCTGCATTTACTTCCTCGAAGTTCAGAAGGTTTTTAATAAAACACGGGATACAGCCTCTTCTAACCACCGCGAATAATCCTCAGGCTAACGGTCTATGTGAACGTCTCAACGCGACACTCACCAGGAAGCTGAGATTGTTGCACCTAGAGAATCCCAGAACCTCCTGGACTAAGTTAATTAGGATAGTAACTCAAAAATATAACGACACCCCCCATACGATAACCGGATTCCCTCCTATATTTTTAATGTTTAATATAATCCCATCAGACTTAAATAATCATATTAACACATACCCTAATATACTAGAAATTAGGAAGTTAGCAGTACAACGTACAAATGATAGGCACGCTAAAGAAAAAATTAAGTATGATAATAAGCATAAGACCCCACAATTCGTCATAGGGGATTTAGTATTAGTAAAGGCGTACCATCATCCAGATAGCGGCAAGTTAGTACCCTACTTTACAGGCCCTTATAAGATAATTGAAATAATTTCAGATAATGT
The DNA here is from genome assembly GCA_030710605.1 of Cordylochernes scorpioides. Lineage (NCBI taxonomy): Eukaryota > Metazoa > Arthropoda > Arachnida > Pseudoscorpiones > Chernetidae > Cordylochernes > Cordylochernes scorpioides. Next base: position 20,879,620 of record CP092873.1, on the reverse strand, counting down.
TGTACGCATAAATAGGCCCAATGAAATAGCACGTGGTGGTAGCGATACTGTACATGTAAATAAGTTAAAGTATTATAATAAAGAAGTCCTCTATATTTCGCCACCTAAACTAGAGCCCATAGATAGAGTTAGGAGAATAGTTCCTTTCAAACATCTAAGTCCTGACCAGTTTATTCCAACAGATAAATGCATAACTCCCCGAAACTCAGAACCATTCAATCATTTGTCCCCCGATTTATTTTTATAAAGAGCTAATTCACAAGACTTCCAAGAACTGTAAAATCCCCAATGATCCATCCAGCTGTAGTTAGCGCGGCCAGGAATAACCGTCCCCCATCAGGAAGTTGACACGCCATCTTCTAGTCACATGCCGTCACACAGTGGTCAACCTAACTATTTAATAAACCTTTTCTTTCCTTTTTAGAAAAATCCTATTGGGACATTGTAAATATGTTTACTCTTTTTGTGGGATGAATATTTCAAAACATTTTCTCTCATGTATTGTTTTTTTTAAATCATTTCGAAATCAATCTTTTTGATTATATATTTTTATATTGCTTTTTTCTAATTTTATCGTTGATGTATCCTAACCTACCCTGCCCATACATTCTCATGCATTGACCCAAGGGCTTCCTGTTCGCCAATTTTTTTTCATTGATTAATCCAACTGAGAAATCCTTCCTCGCTATATCATTCCCAATAGTGAGTTCAGGATACCCAGCTAGATTATTTTTCTTATCACCCGGCTCATCATTACCAATCATCATTTTTTTTTAAATTACCATTCAAGTCGGGTGAAATAATTATTGGCAACAGAACAACCCTTACCATTACCTTCCCTTTCTTCATTCCTAAATCCCATATATTCCCCTCAAGAGATTCTTGCTCGCCAGAATTTTTTTTATTAATCCAACTGGAAACATCCTTCCTCGCTATATCGTTCCCAATAGTGAGCTCAGGATACCCAGCTAGATTGTTTTTCTTTCTTTTTATTTCCTGGTTCATCATTTTTATCATTTTATCATTTTTATCTTACAAGCCGGGTACCATCATTATTGGCAGCAGTACATCTCTTGCGTTTACCTTTGCCTTTCCACATTCTTCAACCTACATACCTCTTCCTGATAGTCTGAACTAATAATGCAGACGGAACATCTTGAACGTTCTGTTAATGGAAACAGTACCTCACTAACACAAGTTTCGTACTGCATTGCAGAACTCATTAAGCTATTTCTTTGCAGGAACATACTCAGACATCCCATATACCCTCATCAACCCTCTGCGTCAACTTATAATCTTAGTTCAACTTAATAGCTTTATACTTTTCTTTTAGTTATTTTTTCATTCAATAGGTTCTCATTTTTTTTCTATAAATAGATTACTTTTACGACATTTCTAATTTTATTTAGCAATTTTTTCAATTTTATCATTTATTCTTATGTATTTTTCTTTAATCATATTCCATATCTTATTGAGACGTCATCATTATTGTCCTATTTTATACTCGTATATTTATAATAATTCTAACTAATTTGTGCCCAAATTATTTCTTTTGATTTAATAATAGGTTTGTTAGGTAATCATTCATGTTATTTCATTTCCCCCAAACAAATCTTCATCCCCGGGAGCACATTCTATCGTATATTTTAAAACTGTATATAATGACCTTTTAGTATATGTCACATATCTCCCAATTAGTTAGAGCTGATGCCTTAAAATATCCTACCTTCTATTAAAATGTACACTGTTTCTATTTGCTACCACCTTCATATTTTGTATATATGCTATATCTTTATTAATAATACCTGTAAACCCCTATTTGTATGTAAAACTAAAAATGTTGACGTCAAAATAAAGATCCAAAGAGAGAGCGGTCAGCTGGTAGCAGGGACAGAGGGGAGGAAAAGCCAACGCCCAGCCCATGTGGAGCCCCCAGGGACTCTTTATAGACGACCCCTGAAAACAAGACAGGTTTTAACAGGGGGTCAGCAGATGTTCTAGGAGGTGTCTCGGTAATGCCGTCTTGCACACACTCGCTCTCTCCATGTCTCGGTGATAAGCATCCAAGTTTGTGTCATGGCCTCTACCTCTGTCCCGTGGGATGTTCCCGATCACTTTCTATGCTAACATCTAGCCCTGCCTCTGCTTCTTGTTGTCCGCCTGTGGGCAGAACATCTACACTCGCCTCACGTACACGACTGCCAGTTCATCCATACATCGACATTTGCAACAATATTACATATAAATAAACATTTATAAAAGCCCGCAATTTCTATTATTTAACTCACCCAGCTCCCTTCTGGACTTCCATTGAGGCCGCCGCAACAAAGACTTTCTCACTTTAGCAACTGCAGCGATCTAGCGAGCAACTCAAGCGACTACCAAGCGACCAAAGCTATCTTTGAAAGCGAACTTTGCTCATCTGAGAGATCTTTGAAGGCGATCTTTTGTGATCTAAGCGATTTTTGAAACCAGAGCGATCCAAGCGATCTTTGAAACCAGAGCGATCCTTTTGTGATCCAAGCGATCTTTTGACACCAAGCGATCCTTTGTGATCCAAGCGATCTTTTGAGACCAGAGCGAGCACCATGGGGGGCTGCTGCGGCAAGAAGAAGAGGCGTGATAGGTAAGTGCAGTTTATCGATAAATATAGTTTAGGATTATATAGAAGAAGTAGTACTGGGGTTTTAGCAAAGGAACAACTTGAGTAAACCTCCAAGATTTGAAGGCTGAAGTTCACGGAATAACTTATTAAATGTATCACAATATCAAGCAGATATCACATGCAATATGATTTCGCTTTTCCAGATAATTTACTTTTATAATATTCATCAAATTAATTTATAGATCTTTCTCTAAATACTCCTTGTAGATAAAGAAGAGATTTACTTTTGATCTGATAGTTAATTCTGAAATATCATTACTTTTATGGCTAGATACAGCTAGCTATAGATTTGTCTTTTAAATAGATGAGATGTAATATTTATAGACACGTGTTGTTTATCCCGGCTGAAGAGAAACAAACGAGAGTCTCGTGGATTGATATTAACAAAGTAAACATTTCTGAGGGAAGTTTGAGATTAAATTGAAAGAATTAAACTGCTAAATAAGAGTTTCGTATTACTACCCTGAATTAATACATTAGAGTTTATAAAACTAATGAGGCTTATGATTGTAAAACGATATTTGAAATTTATCCCGCATGTGTTTCTTTTGAAAGAAAAATCGAAATTTATTTTGAAGAGAAATAACGATTATTTCTAACCTCAGGGATGAAGTATAAAAGATGAATTGTGAAGAATAATGATAAACGGAAAATAATAATTATTTTTCTGTTTATCATTACTCTTCACAATTCATCTTTTCATACTTCATCCCTGACATTAGAGTTTATTCATGGAAACAAACAAATACTGAGAGAGGAATATTTTTATTATTATTATTTATTTCGTCTCAGTTTACAGTTGTTACATTAGAGTCACCTTGTCCTTGTTATTTACATATGGCGAGTTGGTAGAATAGAGGTGACCTCCCCCCAGAACTTACAGGAGAGAGGAGTTGCAATGTATATAGATGAACCTATAAATGATATGAAAGTTTCAACAGAAAAGATGTTTTTCAAAATCGATATTGTTATGATTTTTTTTTACGAAAATACCAGTAATTATATAAGAATTTTTGTTTTTACTTTTGAATGGAAAAGAAAGATAATTTATCGTAAAAAATATAATATCTCTTGAATTTCCCAATGTTTAGATAGGCGAACTGCCTCATAGAAATATTGGAAATTATAATAAACATTTGATCCAAAATAAGCGTTTATTCTTTCAAAGATATAATATATAAAAGATAAATTCTTTCGCAATAAAGTTTCTTTCAATAACTTTAACCTTATTTAAATACAACAACAAAACAAAATGCTTTATTAAGACCTTTTGGTCTTATACAGATTTTCCCAATTGAAATGTAGGGTACATCCTGGAAAAACAGTAATAGTACTAGTAAACATTAAAATGTAAACATTTTACATTAAAAGTGACCTGTCTATAGCACCCTATTTTGGTGAGTCCCAAGTGGAGGAACTATAGACAGGTTCAACTGTACCATAATTTAACAATTCATGCAGCAATCTTTCATTGTGTTTTGATGAAAGAAGTTCACACAAGTTTACTACAAAGTTGTATGTAAATATATATTCCTCGGTGAATCAAATAGTAGCCAGAATTGAGCAATCTCAGAAGTAGGTGTTTATTAAAGGAAATTATTGTTTCAAGTTATAACGCGGTATATATATATATATAGGATGTATATATGTAAATGTTTACATAGAGAGGGCTCATGAAGAATAGAGATGTACAGGTTATATGGTGCACGCTACATAGACTGTTATTTACTGATAATTACAATATTATATATAATAAGTGTTAATTAGATACATAACTGAATTATTATAAGAGAGAGATAGAAAGAGGCTAAAGCATTTTTAATTGTTATAGGAAGGAAGAATATATTGTTGTGGAACAGCGTGCTCCTATACCCTCTATTAGCTCTCACCTGACTGTTCCCCCTGAATGTTTACATCACGGCGTTGATTTGTCCCCCCATTCGTCCCTTATGTCCTGTTCCCTCCCGTTGTCCTTGTTTTCTCTGTCTTCTAACCCCTCCCTGTCCCCTTGTCCCTCCCTCCCCCTTGTGTCCCTGTCCGTTGTTGGTTGTCTCTCCCCTCGTTACTAACCCGTGTTCCGTGTCACCCTGTGTCTTCGTTCTCTTTGCCCCAGTCTTTCACTTCAGATGATTGGTACGACTGCCCCCTAGCTAGCATGATTTCCCCTCCACACGGCACCACCCCCTCCTCTCTTTCACCCCCGTAAACTCCCTCTGGAGTTGGGGAGGAGGAGAGAAGGCGGCGGGGCGGGGTTTTCGTTGGGTGTTAGCTGATGGGGATATAGGTTGTACGAGGTTTCCAGGACGATATGTTCATCCCGGGGGGAGAGTGCCGCCATCGCCTCGGTGGACCGTGGGGACTGAAGGAGGCCTGGGCAACCTCCGTTGTCCGATTAGGCGAATTCCCCTGTTCTTGGAGGTAAGTGCAAATTTAACGGTGTGTTGGAGGACCTGGACTAACCTCTCTGTTTTGCAGGACTGGGCGACCTCCGGTGTTTGAGGCTTGAGCCACCTCAATTGTCTTAGAGAAGGAAGTATCCTCCGTTAACAGGGAGGATTAGGCGAATTCCTCTGATCTTGAAGGTAAGTGAAACTTTAACGGTGTGTTGGAGGACTGGACTAACTTCTCTGTTTTGCAGGACTGGGCGACCCCCGCTGTTTGAGTCTTGAGCCACCTCAATTGTCTTAGAGGAGGAAGTATCCTCTGTTATCAGAGAGGATTAGGCGAATTACTCTGATCTTGGAGGTAAGTGAAACTTTAACTGTGTGGTGTAGAACTAGACTCACTTCTCTGTTTTGCAGGACTGGGCGACCTCCGCAATGTTTGAGGCCTGAGTGACCTCCACAGTTTTGGAGGAGTGGGCGACCTCCGCTGACTTGGAGACCTGGGCGGTCTATCATGGAAGAGTGGAAAATCTCTGATTTATTGAATTCCCACGTTGAGGTATTGGGCGGCCTCTGTTCCTGTTTGAGGCTTGGGCGGCCTCTATTCCTGTGGAGATATGTCATAACATGATCGCCAAAATTTCCCTGACTTTCACAAAAAGCTTTAAATCTCCTATATTAATACGCCAATGAAATGATCGACCAAAGTTGCTCTGGCAGCCATTAAATGCTATAATGCCCCCACCTTATTGCTCAAATGAAATGATCGCCCAAAGTTGCTCTAGCAGCCATTAAATGCTACAAAGCCCCCACCTTATTACTCCAATGAAATGATCGCCCAAAGTTGCTCTGGCAGCCATTAAATGCTATAAAGCCCCCACCTTATTGCTCCAATGAAATGATCGCCCAAAGTTGCTCTAGCAGCCATTAAATGCTATAAAGCCCCCACCTTATTACTCCAATGAAATGATAGCCCAAAGTTGCTCTGGCAGCCATTAAATGCTATAAAGCCCCCACCTTATTTCTCCAATGAAATGATCGCCCAAAGTTGCTCTGGCAGCCATTAAATGCTATAAAGCCCCCACCTTATTACTCCAATGAAATGATCGCCCAAAGTTGCTCTGGCAGCCATTAAATGCTATAAAGCCCCCACCTTATTGCTCCAATGAAATGATCGCCCAAAGTTGCTCTGGCAGCCATTAAATGCTATAAAGCCCCCACCTTATTGCTCCAATGAAATGATCGCCCAAAGTTGCTCTGGCAGCCATTAAATGCTATAAAGCCCCCACCTTATTACTCCAATGAAATGATCGCCCAAAGTTGCTCTGCAGCCATTTAATGCTATAAAGCCCCCACCTTATTGCTCCACTGAAATGATCGCCCAAAGTTGCTCTGGCAGCCATTAAATGCTATAAAGCCCCCTTCTTATTACTCCAATGAAATGATCGCCCAAAGTTGTTCTGGCAGCCATTAAATGCAATAAAGCCCCCACCTTATTGCTCCAATGAAATGATCACCCAAAGTTGCTCTGGCAGCCATTAAATGCTATAAAGTCCCCACCTTATTACTCCAATGAAATGATCGCCCAAAGTTGCTCTGGCAGCCATTAAATGCTATAAAGTGACCACCTTATTGCTCCAATGAAATGATCACCCAAAGCTGCCCTGGCAGCCATTAAAATGCTATAAAGCCCCCACCTTATTGCTCCACTGAAATGATCGTCCAAGGTTGCTCTGACAGCCATTAATGCTATAAAGCCCCCATCTTATTACTCCAATGAAATGATCGTCCAAAGTTGCTCTAGAAGCCATTAAATGCTATAAAGCTCCCACCTTATTGCTCAAATGAAATGTTGCCACATAAATTCTTTCATTATTTTGGTTGTTGCAATAAAAATGGCGGAATAAATCAATCTCTTTTATTCAACAACAAATCTCTCACTTAATCCATCTTACCAGTAAAGAGTTTATTACACTAGGATTCCTCGAGACATATGATCTATTTACATATAACTTCTCCTAAGTGATAAGCTCGAGGAGCTAAACAGTTATATATAGTATGAAGTTGTTAATTATATTATATTATAAAACCTTAACTCTCCTTAGTTTCAAATACCAAATAAATTGCATATTTAACGTAAATCAGACCCCAGCATACAAAAATATGCCAAAACATCTCAAATAGACGCACATTATATTTTTAGCTATACAAGCTATACTTTGCTATACAAGCTATACTTTGCTATAAAGCTATACTTGTATTAAGGTAAAACTTCAATATATGACTTCAAAATAAACAACTTCTACTGTCCTTACTGCGATGAAAAATATATTCGGAGGGCTTGGCTCATCATTGGTGAACCCTCCCCGCGGTTTCGCCAATTTAATCCACCAGACCACTTCTTAGAGCTCTAATACTGTATTGGCCGATTCTACTTATATATGCAGCACTGAAGGGTAGAACCTCAGAAATGGTTTTCAATAAAACCATGGATATAAGCTTATAGGACAGTAGAATTACATATAAATATTTGCGTCGAGCAATGCTCTTCCGCAAACAATAAGGACAAGTTAGACATAAATCAAATAAAGACAAAAGTCCGGAATTAAATTGTCAAACGGAAGGAGGAGATAGGTAACACGCATCAACACACAAATAATGTTGTTCATAGAATTCAGGGAAAAAATTGCAATGTCTCCTTCATACGAGAGACAGGCCTTTCTACCTAGGGACCAGACTCCAAGAACACAAATCTTTCTGAGAATAAGCTGAAATCATCCGGCCTTTTCAGACAAAGTATTATTATATTATATATATATATTATTAAAAATAATAATTAATCAGAAAAACACTTCTGAAAAAAGCTTTTATTTAAAATGCACTAAAAATAACAGAATAAATATTCCTGAAGTATTGCTTTTTTTTCTGAAGGGTACCATTTAGCAAATAAAATAATAGACTTAGAAATAAAAGCGGTGGGGGGTGATAATCATTTATGCAGCAAATAGGTATAAATTTAATGAAAGGCATAATCTTGCTAATCATTTGCTTCATATAAAATCACATTGATCTCATATTTATATTATTGTACCCCACCGCTTTTATTTCTAAGTCTATTATTTTATTTGCTAAATGGTACCTTCAGAAAAAAAGCAATACTTCAGAATATTTATTCTGTTATTTTTAGTGCATTTTAAATAAAAGCTTTTTTTAAAAGTGTTTTTTATAATTAATTATTCACGCTATTTTTAGTCGTATATATGCCAGTCCAAAAAAAAAAAAGCCTTATCACTGAGACGACGTTGGCCCTTAAATAGCTGCAAGCCTGCTTTCAGCAGATTGGTCAATTCCTCGTGGAGGTCGGAAGTGACGTAAGCAAAATCCGTTACTAACAGAACTGCGTCTCTTTGCTTTTGGGAACCCTAAATTTATTGAATTATATTACAAAGTTAGAGACACCCAGTGGATTATTTTTAGGTGATAATTGGTACATATAAAATTTGAATTATAATTAAACAATTGATTAAATAGTTAAAAGTAACAACAGACTAATTGAAAAAGGGAAACTATTTAAAAAGGTGTCGTGAAATGTATGGTGGTATATTGTTACACAGACCTATATATATATTGTAACAAAGTATTAATTAATTTTATTATTTTTATCAACAGAGTGGTCATTTTTATGCGTATATTTTGCTACTCTGTAAATTTCCCTAGTGGCTTATATTTTGTTTACCATTCTTAGTTGACCTTCCCTGAAATAAATTGCTGTCGCCTCCTGAAGTTTTGTCTTCCCTAATTTTCCACGTGGCATTTTGGTGGAGATGGTGGGTAAGTTAGGGAAGACAAATTGAAGACCGCCGAGAAGACCTTGAAGCCATGGGTGCTGTGATCTACATTTTCGAGACTGACTCCAGGATTCCACCGCCGTGCTAAAGCCAAGACTTCCCTCGAAGATGACGATGTCCCTCTAGATGATACGACGACAAAGCCGCACTTCACGCCGCAAGAAAAAAGACGCAAAGGTACTAGGGACAAAGTTCCAAGACTTCGATGGAATCCTTGGCAGAAGCACGTCAGATCCATGTCAGTATCTACAATAATTGCTAGCTGTGGGTCACAGCTCCCATAGGGAAGAAGCTATGTAACAAAGTATTAATTAATTTTATTATTTTTATCAACAGAGTGGTCATTTCTATGAGTATATTTTGCTACTCTGTAAATTTCCCTAGTGGCATATATTTTGTTTACCATTCTTAGTTTGTCCTTCCCTGAAATAAATCGCTGTCCCCTCCTGAAGTTTTTGTCTTCCCTAATTTCCCACGTAGCAATATAATGAATATAAATATATGCGTGATGATATTGTAATAAGATGACTAAATTATAACAGATAAAATTAATATATTTGTTGGCTTTTCTCATTTATTTGCTTGTAATTCCAAGGAGGTTTTAAATAGGAATCTGAATATTTGGATTTCTAATTCCTTCCATGTCTTGAACATTTATTGAAAAAATCCTTTCACAACCTCCAGCATTGTCGCATTTTAGCCAAGAAAAATTGAAATTGACAGGTTCTGGGAAAAAAATAGTCGTTTTTTTAGGCAGAAAATGACAAGGAAAATATTGCTGTATCATGTTTGATAACCAGATACAAAATTATATAGGGAAAAAATTCCAAAGGAGCAGAGACCACGGGTGAAGCGAGTTCACTTTTAGTATGCAGAAACAAAATTCTAACAGAAAACATTCATTCGAGTAGAAGACACAAAGCCAGATCATCTATATATATATATAAATGAATGTATGTGTGTGTGTGTGTGTGTGGTGTCTGTCCTTTATGCCTGACCAAACCACTCATTGGAACGCCATGAAAATTTGGGAAGTTATTTAGTATAGTACTGGGAAGGTTTCTAGCAAATAAAATTTTTGAAATAACTTTTCGCCTGAAAACAATCAAGATAAATATTCTAATTTATCTGTTATAATTCAACAATCTGCTCTAAATATTATCATGCATATAGAAAAAAATGTTATATGCCTCTTCTTTATGCCGGACCAAACTACTCACTTCATCGCAATTTAACTTTGAGAAATTATTTAATATACTACCAGAAAGGTTTCTATCTAATTATTAGTTTGTAAAACCTTTTTTTTTTTGGAAAAAAACATGGATAAATATTAATTAATCTGTTATATTTTCAGCACTCTGATTTATTATCTCTGTATTATCTTTATATATATAAAAATCAAAATTTGTCTGTCTGTTTATCGATAAACTCGGAAAATACTTACCAAATGTCACTAAATTTTCCACATAACTACCAATGACCCTTAAGATGAAGAATTTACAATGCATTAAAATTGTAAAAAATATATTTTTAAAATCT
>CP092873.1:20849634-20869084 GCA_030710605.1 Cordylochernes scorpioides | reverse complement strand
ACACCAATTAACAACTACACTTGTACCAATTCCAATATATTGACATTTTAGTTGCATATATTTGGAATTTATTCCACATATTTATACCGAAGGTTAAACAGGGCTCGTAATTTCAAACTATAAAATATAAATTTCTCAAGCGATATTTCAGACTTCTGTTTCGCGTAACTTACCATGACGTTTCTGCATGGCATAAAGATATAAGAAAACTTTGTGAAAACCAGTGTGGAATCTGAAGAAATAGGTGAAACCATGACAATATAAACAAGTACAGTGTACTCCGCTTATAACAAAGTCGGTTATAGCGAAATTCCGCATATAGCGAATGAAATTGTCTGCACGAAAGAAAAGAAGGGCTTAAACCATTAAAAGAACTCTGGATATTGCGAAGTCGGATATAAAGAATTTTCGCTTATAACGAAGTGATTTGCATGTATAAATTTTTATTTTATCCGTTTATAACGAAGTTTTCTCATTTACCATTATAATTGACTAATATATTATGCATAATATATATCAAATTACAACGTGTGAATGACACAAATTTAATGATACACAACAAATAAGTTAATAATATACAATTTTAAAATATGCAAACATATTATAAGTATTTTTTTTACATTATTTAAACAAAATTAAATTGTTTAATAAACGCTTATATTTTATTAACGTTTACCATGGCAGGAGAACGAAAACAAACAAGAAACTCACTATCTCTGTCAGTCAAGCTGCAAATCCTAAGAGAGATTGAAGTGGAGAAGAAGAAAAAGACAGATGTTGCCCAGAAACATAATATCCCACAGTCGTCGCTCAGCACCATAATAAAGAACTCTGAGAAGATCCACCAACAAGCTCTGCATGCGGGAGAAAGCAGTCGGAAACGAGCACGTGGATCTACATATGCTGATGTTGATGAGGCTCTGCTGCAGTGGTTCAAGCAGGCAAGAAGTGCAGCGCTTCCAGTTAATGGTCCATTGCTTTCCGAAAAGGCGAAGACCCTGGCTCTTGAATTTGGATTAAAGGATTTTACTGGGAGTGGTGGATGGATCGAGCGTTGGAAGGCAAGGCATGGCATCAAGCTGCGCAACATTTGTGGAGAATCAGCTGATGTCAATCGTGAGACAATGACGAACTGGTTGACCGATGTAATGCCTAATATAATTAGTAACTATGCTTGCAAAGACATCTTCAACGCCGATGAAACCGGTCTCTTCTGGCGTCTTCTTCCTGACAAGACACTTCACTTTAAGGGAGAAACTTGCACCGGCGGAAAGGCTAGTAAGGAACGGATCACAATCCTTCTATGCTGCAATATGGATGGTTCTGAAAAGATGCAACCTTTGGTCATTGGAAAGGCGAAACAGCCGAGATGCTTCCGAGGAATCAAGCACCTTCCTGTTCAGTACGAAGCAAATCAGAAGGCCTGGATGACTGGACTACTCTTCGAATCCTGGGTTCGGCACATCGACAAGAAGATGGCTGGACAACATCGACAAATTATCCTCCTGCTTGACAATTGCGGCGCTCATCCCCCAGACATGCAGGGCCTCACAAATACTCGTATAGCATTCTTGCCGCCAAATACCACTTCAATGCTGCAACCATGCGACCAAGCAATTATTCGCAATTTCAAGATGATTTATCGAACGCGTTTAATGAGGAAATATTTGACGGCATACGATGCTGGAACAGCATTAACAATCAATCTTAAGCAAGCTGTGGATATTATATCTGTAGCATGGAATGATGTGCTTCCAGCGACAATTTCCAACTGTTGGCATCATAGTGGAATTATTAAGTCCGATGTCAGTTCTCCATTGGATACACCACAGCCTGCAACACAAATGTGGGAGCAACAAAGCCTCTTCGATCGCATGAAAGAAGTTTTAAAAATACCGTTAGAGATGGATTTCGATTCTTATGCTGACGCTGACAATGACGTCGTTACAAATGCCATGTTATCTGATGTAGAAATTGTCGAGAGCATTCTTCAAGCAAAAGAAGAAGAAGAAACGGACCAAGTTGATGAAGAAGTAGACCCAATTGTCCACATTCCGCATCCAAAAGAGGTCTTGGAGAGCATTCAAACTCTGCGATTGTTTCTTCAATGTCAGGATGAGTCCAAGTCTCTTCATAGGCATCTGTCAGACTTGGACAACATCGAAAAGAGTGTTCAGCACTTGTTACTGACTTCTAAATGTCAAAATAAAATCACAAACTACTTCTCCAAAAACACCTGATGAGGTTGTTATTGATCTTTGTGTTGCTCTTTTGAGTTGAATAGTAAATAAAATTATTGGTACAAAACATTTTTTTTTTCCAACTGCGGATATAACAAACTTCGGATATAACAAAGTGATTGTCATGGATAATGCGACTTCGTTATAAGCGGAGTACACTGTATTTCGAAATGGTGGTGGTTATGCTTTATCCATGAGCCCATGAATCCAACCCCTCTTCTACGTAGCAGGCGGAAGAAGCAGCACAAGTAAGGGACTGCTCTGTAGGGCGAAAAACGGTGTCGTGAGCCCCGAGCCGCTACGGTAACCGTGAACAGGAAACTGAAATGTGGCTGACTAACGGGGCAATGGCACCTCCCCTTTTACATGGAGCAACAAAAAAGTATTTTGAAATCAATTTCCTGAGAGAGAAAGAGATTGAGATAGAAACTGATTTATTACAACGTCCATATAAGATTATATAAGGTTGAATACAGAATAAATATAAATATGAATAAATATGATAATATAATGATAAATATGTAAATAAATATATAAAATAATTGATAAATATATATATATATAAGGTCTTTATTGGTGGCGCCCACCGCGGGAAAGACTCCGCCACCGATGGACTGCGAGAGTTCTTTCCCACAAAGTGGGCAGGTCGATGAAGTAAAGAGAGAGATATTATAAAACAGAACAGTAAAAAGTGAGCTACTCATGGTTACCTGATAGTCAACCTCCATCTGGGCAATCTTGGCCGCATGGATCTCTTGTGGCTCACAGCAGGACGTGTTGGGCATTGATGCATTCTCCATGGCAATCTCTTCATATATCACTGAATCATCATTGGAGGATTCTGATGCATCCAAACATTGAAATTTTACAGCCAATCATTAAAACCTTATATTTTATCATATTGCTAATTTATTTGTGATTCAATTTACAACAACAAAAAACATCCTTCAAGACCCTTTGGTCTTATCCAGATTCTCAGAATAGAAGAGGATATAGACAGAAATAACAATAATTACAAGGTTGTTCTAAAAGTTTGTAAACATTTCAAAAATTTGAAATACCAATATTATTCGCAGTTATGTATGTCTTTGCATTATGTATAAAGTAATTGTATTATGTATTATTATGCATTCACTGTAATAATTATATTTCCAAATAATAAAAAACACGTTTTAAGAAAAACACGAACTTTTGGGACAACCTTATAGTAACAATAATGAGCAATATTATAAACAATTTATCAAATAGGAGAAAAGAAAGAAAGAAAGGGCTTGGCATGAACTTATATGGAAGCTGTCATGTCACTCCGGGCCACGAAACCACTCCCACACTTGAAACAAATATTCTTTATTTGTCAAGCTAAAAGCTACAGTAGCTAAAGGTGTTTAAGGCAACAGGATTATTCTATTCCTAAGGCAGGATGGACACTAACATTATTCATACGTCCTATTTATAACACAAATAAGTTAACACTATGCTATTGTGCTACACAAAGTGCAAATATGCAAAGACACAACAAAGGCAATCGAAACAAGCAGTTTCTCTTATTAAAAACGATAATTAGTAGTATTGACAAATTTATATTAGTACAAGTGAAAAACGCGAATGTACAACGATGTATTATAAATAATTATTAGACAACTTAGTGGTTTTATACATGAATGGATTTTGTAATTCAATTTTAGGTTTCATGTTCCCATCTTTTATTAGATACATATATGAACTGTAGTAGGAGTAAATATAAAAAAATATTGTATTTATTTTCTTTTTCTTGGCATTGTAAGATGTATATTTCAGGTAGCAAATACACTGTTGTTACTTATGTCAATTACATATTGACCAGCATTTGATATTCCTGATGGATAGAGACATTTTATTGTTGTTACTGTAAGGAGATTACATTTATACATATTGTAACAAAGTATTTATTATTTTATTAGCAGAGTATCATTTTTTATGTTTATATTTTGCTACTCTGTACACTTCCATCTTTTCTTATTTTTTGTTTATCACTCATAGTTTGTTCTTGCCTGAAATAAATTGCTGTCTCATCCCGAAGTTGGTCTTCCCTAATTTTCCACGTGGCATTTTGGTGGAGATGCTGGGTGAATTAGGGAAGACAAACTGAAGATCGCCGAGAAGACCATGAGGCAATGGGTGCTGTGATCTACATTTCCGGAGACTGGCTCCAGGATTCCACCGCCGTGTCAAAGCCAAGACTTCCCTTCGAATTGACGATGTACCTATAGACGATACGACGACAAAGCCGCTCTTCACGCCGCAAGTAAAAGGATGCAAAGGTACTAGGGACAAAGTTAAAGATTTCGATGGAATCTTTGGTAGAAGCACGTCAGATCCATGTCAGTAACTACAATAATTGCTAGCTGTGGGTCACAGCTCCCATAGGGAAGGAGCTATGTAACAAACTATTTATTATTTTATTAGCAGAATATAATTTTTTTATGTTTATATTTTGCTATGTTCTGTATACTTCCCTCTTTTCTTATTTTTTGTTCATCACTCATAGGTAGTTCTTGCCTGAAATAAATTTGTCTCATCCCGAAGTTGGTCTTTCCTAATTTTCCACATGGAAATATAAAGAGAAAGTAGTTCTTTTTTGTACTTATAGAAAAGCAAGAGTCCTGTTCTAGTATTTATACACATTGGCGGATATATATTTGTTTAAGCTAGGAATCCTATTATTTTTCTATATATATAATTTAAATATATATATATATATATATAGTTGTTGACACACATTAAATTTGGTATAACACCTTGATAAAGGTTGGCGTTCAGCCAACTGAAATATTGGTAAAATAAATAATATTTTGATCCAATATATGCCTTTTTAATTTATATATATATATGTTATATTAAAATATTTCATTAAAAATTATGTTATATTAAAGTATTATTTTATTTTAAAATTATATTTCATAGATAAAATACTCTTCTAAAATCGACCGCCAGAGGTCACTCTTCCCGTATAAAAACTCATTGTTGTTGTTCCCCGCTGGCCGACCCAAAACTTTTGTATATTATGTAAATAAGCTTTTTATTTTTTATTCTTACGCCTTAAGCCAGGCAGTACTTTTATCAAATTATGTTATTCATATATATTACTCAGCTCAAATAAAGAAATCTATGATCTTCAATATTATTATTCTTTCAAGATTGTTCGACCATGACTGCACCACCATAGCATAATCATCAACATGATCTAAATTCAAACAGCAGAAATCCCATCCTTTTTATTTAAAAATATAATATAAGTCGACAGGATATCTGAAACTTGTGTGAACAATATCCCAAAAGCAAAATTTTTCAAATTCAAATATGCAAATCTTCCAATCAAAAATAGCTTATTTCAATCAAAAATAGCCCATCCTAATCAAACATAACCATCTTGGAGCAACTATGGCCCTCAGCAAACAACCATAGCATCAAACAAACAACCCTAGCATCAGAAATTCATCGCCATCCGCTCCAGCGCAACCAGCCAACATCTCCAGTTAACTCCAGACAACTCCGGATAACTTCAACCCTCACCCGAAACAAGCAGCCTTTTCCCATGCAACACCAGTCATCTACTTCCAACTCCAGCCATCGCATCTTCCGCCCAACACCAGTCATCTCGATCTACAGCCAGCATCTTCCATTTCAAGGTACTTTGTATCTACATTTTGCATAATTTACCCCGTTTTAACCTTTTCTCTATTGTTTACGATAGTTTCCAATCACTCATTTTCTTATAGTTACATCCCTTTTATGTCATATCTTAAATATATTTGCCATTTAAAATTTAAAATGCTTTATTTTCTCTGCATAATTATTTCTATATCTCTCCTAAATATATCTATTTTCATACTTTACAATTAAATATTTACAATTAAGTTAAACCATTTACAGATATCATTTTTTATAATTCTATATGTAAAGCAGTCGGCCAGGAGAACAACAACAAAATAATATTACCTATTTCTCTTCAATATTTTATTAAACTATCTTATACATTGTTTGTCATATGACCACTATACTCTATAGCTTCACATTTCCATATATTTTTAATTTCCTAGCTTTTAATATTTTGATATTTTCTCATTTAATCTCATTTTACAATATGTTTTTATTTTTGAAATTTTGCATTTTTGCCCCCATTAGTTGTTTCATATGTAATTAATATCTCAAAGCGTTTCTGCCAATATGTAAATTTAACGAGACCAACATATGTAAATTTTAACTTTTGTTTTTGTTCACTTTGATTCTTTTTTTAATGCCCATTCTCTATTCTTACCATTACCTTTTTTCTTTACATGTTCATTCCTTTTTTTTCACATTTGCCTTTTTGTACCTATTACCCTTTGCCTACTGTTTATTGCTTTTCACAAATGCTTTTTTTTTCTTTTAATCATCCAATGTTTCCACCAATCCTTTACCAATGTAACTATTTTATTTTCAATACTATCATATTTACATTTTCATTTATATACTTTTGTAAATATCATATATTTGTCTTATTTTAAATAATGTCATTTTCTCATGTTTTTCCCAATCTATCGGCTCACAACAAGCCAATATGATCAAGGGATATCATCCTTTTATTTTTCACTTTTTTAATATGCATTCATTTTATTTTCTTTCCTCATTTTTAATATAATATGTGTATTTTATTTTTGTCTATCCAATCTATTGGTTCACAATAAGCCAATACGATTATGGAACACTTTTTTCTCTCTTTACCACAATTTTCATTTTTTACCACAGTTTTCACTTTTTAACACAATTTTCACTCTTTACGACAATTTTCATTCTTTACCACAATTTTCACTCTTTACCACAATTTTCAATCAACCACATTTTCACTCTTCACCACATTTTTGTTATCATTATTCACATTATCATTTTTGTAATTTCCTGTCTCTATTGGTTAACAACAAACCAATATGATCATGGAATATCACCTCTCACCTTTCTTTCTAATCATTTTATCTTTTTTAAAAGCTATATTTTTATCACTTTACTCTGAATTAACCCATATTGTTTTCTTCACAGGGGGGAAATGTTATATTATAATATTTCATTTAAAATTATGTTATATTAAAGTATTATTTTATTTTAAAATTATATTTCATAGATAAAATACTCTTCTAAAATCGACCGCCAGAGGTCACTCTTCCCGTATAAAAACTCATTGTTGTTGTTCCCCGCTGGCCGACCCAAAACTTTTGTATATTATGTAAATAAGCTTTTTATTTTTTATTCTTACGCCTTAAGCCAGGCAGTACTTTTATCAAATTATGTTATTCATATATATTACTCAGCTCAAATAAAGAAATCTATGATCTTCAATATTATTATTCTTTCAAGATTTTTCGACCATGACTGCACCACCATAGCATAATCATCAATATGATCAAATACAGCAGAAAAGTAATCTTATCTTTTTTTTAATAATATAATATATATATACAAGGTAGGATCAATAAATAAGGTGAATTATAATTTATTTATAAAAATAAAAACGATATTAAAAATTAGGACTTGATTTATTCAAAATAATCACCTTGGCTTTCTATACATTGTCTCCATCGTTCCGGCAACTTGTAAATACCCTCTTTATAGGCACTCTTAGGAAGCGTGTAAAAAAATCTTGCACCACTTTCTGGACATCTTCATCCGAGTCAAATCGCTTTCCCTTTAACTCCTTCTTCAGTAGTCCAAAAAGGAAATAGTCAGAGGGGGCTAGGACTATATGCAGGATGTTCTAAAACTTCAAAACCTAATTTAATGATTGTAGATACAGTTTTACATGATGTATGCGGCCTTGCATTATCATGAAGGAAGAGAACACCTTTACTAAGCTTCCCTCTTCTTTTGTTTCTTATACCGGGCTTCAGCTTATTTACAAGAATGTCACAATAAAGGTCGCTGTTCATACGTTGCCTTGAGGATAAAAAATCAAGACAGATTGGTCCATCAACATCCCAAAAAATTGTTAACAAAACTTTACCGGCCGAACGTTGAGACCTGATTTTTTTTTTGGTCTTGGAGAGTCGCCTCGTTTCCATTCCATAGATGCACGTTTTGTCGAAGGATCATAATGATAACACCAACTCTCATATCCAGTTACAATTTGGTCAAGGAAATGATCACCTTCCTCTTCATACCGCTTTAACAGAGCCTTTGAAACGCGAATACGGTTAAGTTTTTGGTCCAAATTAAGGAAATGTGGAATCCATCTGCTGCATATTTTTCTAAATTGCAATTGTTCTTTAATAATGGTGTGCACAGTTCCATAGCTTATATTCAAATTGTCGGCTATGGTAAAAATGGATATTTTTCTATCCTCCAAAATTAAGTTTTCAACCGCATTTATCGTGCTTGGCGTCGCTGTAACACTTGGTCGTCCAGGTCGCTCAATATCGGTACATGTAATTCGTCCATTTTTGAACACGTTAACCCATTTATAAATGTTTTTTTTTTGAGAAGAGCAAGACTCACCATAGATATTTTTCATTCTTTGGCATATTTGAGATGTTTCAATACCTTCTGCATTCAAGAAACGAATAACTGCACGTTGTTCAAGCGTGGTGCAATCCTTCAAGGGAGCTTCCATTTTAGTTTATTTATAAGTCTCGCGCTGCGCGTGGGAAAAAAGAACAGAACACCTTAAATAGTCTCTCGATGTTATATTTTAATATTCTGTGGTTTAAAATATTTTTGCTTTTTTAATTTTTAAGAAATAAGATAATTCACCTTATTTATTGATCCCCCCTTGTATATATATGTCGTAAACCCGGGTAAGCCAACAAGTGAGTTGGAGGCAGTCGGGGTTGAGTGGCAAGGCGTGCAGAGTGGGAAGTCCGCACAGGACAGTAAGGACAAAGTTTGGGATCAAAAGACGCTCTCCTAGTACGTCTCACGTGGCACCAGGACCAGGGGAAAGTTGAGGATTAACTGAGGAAAGCTCGGCGTCCTGTATGAAACCACTGGGGCAGAGAAGAGCCAAAACGGCGGCCACGAGGGCCGCCGTGAGATGGCAACGAACCTAGTACTGAGCGGGCCCTGTCCGAAAATATCCACTGTAAGCTAACTAACTGTCAACATCCGGACCAACGCCCTTTTGTCCCTCTCTGGATCCCCCGGGTGTCCGGTGGCAAGCTGGTGTCACTTTGAGATGACTAGAAAAGATGTCATACTTTATTACTTACATATCAAATTGTTTAAATTACGATATATATATGTAGTAATCCCGATGTGGAATGTGCTGGGCAGTCGTGGTAGTGGGTGCGTGATGGGATTCCCGCACGGGGACAGCAAGAGACAGAGGCAGGTCTAGATGGTAGCTCCAAGAAGTAGAGGTAGACCACGGACGAAGGCAGTCGAACCACGGGCGTCACGGATGCCCTAGCCTACGCGGATAGAAGGGGGGGGGGGTGAAAGATCCGTCCGACCGTATAACGGCGTCGCTCTGAAAACCACCCTTTTTGTCCCATCTTGGGGGCTTTTATATGGGACGCCCGCATATGGACTTTGGATTTTGGACCTTAATCTGAACCTACCAACATCAGACAAAGTTTATTTTTCTATGTTCTTTAATGTTAAATTTCCTGTTCCCTTGTCGACGCACATTGTTAAAGGCTTGAGATATGATCCTATTTTCCTGTATTTGTAATAATCATTTAACTGTATTACTAATTTCTTATCAGTCTCTTACAGTCCTTATACCCAAAAAGAATAAAAACATAATTTGATTTAAAGTTTAACACTAAGGGATAAGTATGTATCAATCTGATTAAGTCTAAGGAACCGAATAAACTTAACTTCTGAGATGGAAAAAAAAATTCGAGTTAGGTTTGAAAGTGCAGAAGATGATACTGTCTCAGTTCATTAGTTGATTTATGTAGTATATAAGGCTCAGCTATTACCCTATCTCCGTTCCAACCTAAATTTGCTTTCTATTTGGTCGAAGAGGCATGGTTTGGCAGTAATGGAGTAAGGGCCGAAACTGCTGCTCAGGTCTTCATCTGAAGAGGCCCACCTGAGTACCATCCTCTTTCCATCTGGTCTAACCTTTATGGTTTTCAACTGGTCTAACCCTTAAGGTTTTCATCCTTCCTAATTTAATATATTATCTTATATCGTGTCCTCCACATTTACACTAGATTGTCTTTAAAATAAGCTTATATAAAAAAAAATTCCCCAAAAAAAAAAAATTAACAAAAATCTATCTTCTCTCATCAAGAGAGAAAATAGAGCAAAAAAATACTTCTCTCTCTC
Organism: Cordylochernes scorpioides; assembly: GCA_030710605.1. NCBI lineage: Eukaryota > Metazoa > Arthropoda > Arachnida > Pseudoscorpiones > Chernetidae > Cordylochernes > Cordylochernes scorpioides. The sequence continues at coordinate 20,858,561 of CP092873.1, read as the reverse complement.
TAATTAGCTTTATTTTATATTTGGAAAATTATTATCATGGTTCTGTCTTTGCTCTTCTCTTTAAAACTTTCTCTTCGCTTATTCTTTTTTTCACCCAGCCTATGACGCGTAACTGCCGATGCTTTGCTGGTGTTACTTTTTTTTTCTTTTTTAAAAATATAATCTAACTAATTATTTATTACAAAAAAAATAAAAAAACAAACCTCACACATTTAAATTAAATAAAAAAAATTATTAATCTTAAAAATTCTTCATAACTATACTATATATATATATATATAGGGATGAAATGTCGCTGAACTTCTATTTGAGAATTCCCGGTTCAGCAGATCTCTTTTTCCAATAATTACTCCAATTTAAATTTTTTTGTATATGTCTGGTCTACCATTAGGGTTTCAAAACATAATAACCAAACTTATAACAAAAGTTAATTCATAGTATAGATATATTACTAAATACAACTATTTATATTCATATTTTAAAATAAAAAAAAAATTAAAAAATCATTAAAAAAAAAAAGGATAAAATATAAAATTATAAAAATATATATATATATACTAACAATCTTATCTACCTTCTTTACAAAACTTTTTGTTTTCTTATTATTAGTTTGATTAAAAGTGCATAGTTCTGTCTTTCTCTCTTTTCACTAACTACTAAAATTTATAATATTATATATATTCTCACTTCTATTATTCTATATATAGGATAGAGTATGTCTAAATGACGTGTAAAAGCCGATGCAAAAGACGTTACGTTGTTAAATTTTATTGTTATTAATTATAAATATATAATTAACTAGATGATGTTTTAGAAGTAAAGGACTTTTTTTTTCTCTCTATCTATACTAAATAATAACAATTTACAAATTTTATAATTTGAATTTAAATAATCAAAATAATGAGATAATTTTAATAGAAAACTTAACTATAAAACTATACAACTATTTATTGTTATAATTAATTTAGATTTAGCTTGCTAATCTAACCAAATCTACTTGATATGATTTATCATTCTTATCAGTTTGCTCCTTGAGTTTTAAATGTGGAATCACTGTTATATTTTTGTTATATAGTTTTTACACTATATATATTGTTACATCATGATTAATGGCGTATTTCTTATATTAGTTTTAATATATTTGAAATTCAAATTATATATTTATTTATTTTTATATAAAATATTCTATGATATTTATTTAAAACAGATTATTAATTTATCATCATTTGTATTTAGGTACACTGTGACTTCACTGCTCTCTTTGATGTGAGAAAATAAATAAAGGATTCTGGTGGCTACTTAAAGAAGACTTATCTCGTTATTCCCTTTTATAAATTTGTAGGATGGTTGAAACACGCTCTGGTAAGATGCAAGACCCAGCACAGGAGAGAATCCAGGCTGAAGAGTCTGCCAAGCCGCAACCTGGTGTAACAATTGGTAGAGATGCTAGTTCCGACCCAGTTGTCCTGAATCCCAACATCGACATCCCCAAGTATGATGGAACGGAAGACCCTCGCCCATGGATTGAATCTCTTGAAGAAATTGGCTTCTTGTACCATTGGGCAGACTACATTATCTCTCGTTATGCCGCCATGAACATGACGGGAAGCGCTAAAACCTGGTTGAATTTACACAAAGCTAGTTTCACGAGCTGGGAAAATATTAAAATCCGCCTCATTCAGGATTTTTCTTTGGACGCGAATAAAGAAGAACTTAGAATGAAGCTCAACAGAATGCAACACTGGAATGAACCAGCAATCAGGTTCGCGGAAGACATTCTAGTGTTGTGCAACAAGGTTGACCCCGCAATGGAAGAAGAAACAAAAATTGAACATGTTATTGGAGGACTGAAAAAAGAGTACTCATTCGCGCTCTACCTGAACCCTCCTAAAACGACCGATGACCTTCTTGTCGTGTGCAAGAAAATGGATTCTTTTGAAAAGAAGTATCGGGAACGTGTGGAGAAATCCAGAAACCTATATAACGGTCCACGCTATTCTAGACCCCAACAACAATCGAGGTACGTGCCGCCGACTGCCGCACGAAACTACCAGACCACTTCCAGGCCCCAAGCCCCTGTTTCCAATAATTACAAGAACGACTCCCATCCTACCCCCAGACAGTATCGAAACAACTTTCCCCAGCCCTCTACCCCTAGACGTCCTTATAATCCTAACTTTGTGCCGAAACCAAACCTTCAGAGAAACACTTACAATAAAAGCCAAGAAGTGAGCAAAAATAGGACGGAAGATGGAAGACCAATCTGCTTTAAATGTAACAAGCCAGGGCACGTGGCCCGTTATTGTAGGGTCAAGTTTATAAGAATCCTAGAAGAGGATCCAGCAGATATCCAAGAGAAGGTCGAAGAAAAATGCCAAATGAATGAAATATCAGAGAAATCAGGACCTCGGCTTTATGCTGATGTATGTCATAGCACACAGACAAATATTCCTACCCGGAATAGATATTCCGTGTTGGAAGATTTAAACTAAGCGTCGCGCCTGAATCTGTCAATCAAAGCAAGTCGACCATAAACGGAATCAAGAAGTTGGACCCTAAATACAAATTAAAAATTAATGTGGACAAGATAGGGACTTTTGAAGCTTTGGTTGATACAGGTGCTGACCTCTCAGTGGTCGACCTCAGAACGGCCCTCGATACAGGCCATGGTATAAGTAAACTCGCAAAAATTTGTGCAGGACCCGATGGAAAAAAATTGGACATGGTAGGAAGTATATTTTTAAATATAAAAATTGATGACGAAACATTATCACACAACTTTGTGATATTGAAAACGCATTTACGTACATTAATTCTTGGGAGAGATTTCCTAAAGAAAATGAACGCAAAAATAGATTGTAAGCAAGAAACTATAAAATATGATTTGACGAATAATCATGACGAAATCAATTTTGAAATGTTGAAAATAAAGAGTGCCAAGGATTCCATTGTACCGGAATGTTCCATGAAATTGATCAAGGCATTGGTAGAAACAGAGGATGGAGAATATATTATCGAGGAGAGCAGCAAAATGTTTCAAACAAATGGACTTCGTCTAGCAAGAAGCTTGATCAATGTTATAAATAGGGAAACACACATCTGGATAACTAATCCGTATCCTCGACCGTTAAAAATAATGAAAAACCAAACATTGGCTTTTGGAAGTAGTCCAGCGAAAATAAATGTGAGTCGAGAAAGAGAGGTAGAAAAGAACGAAGAACCTAGATTCCAAATAAACGAAAATCTTTCACCAAAGGAACAGAAGGAGTTAAAACAAGTTTTAGAAAGGTATGGAGATCTTTTTTCATCGAGATTAGGGAGAACCAATTTGGCAAAACATCGGATAGACACAGAAGACGCGAAGCCAATTAAACACAAGCCTTACCGGGTAAGTGCTAAAGAACGAGATATTATAAAAGAGCAAATTGACGAGATGCTTACAGAAGGCATAATTAGGCCATCTTCTAGCCCCTGGTCTTTTCCAGTAATATTGGTCAAGAAGCGAGATGGTAAATACAGATTTTGTGTGGACTACAGAAAACTGAATAATGTGACAGTAAAAGATGTCTATCCGATCCCTAGAATAGACGAAGTTATGGATACTCTCCAAGGATCTACACACTTCTCAGCAATAGACCTCAGATCTGGATATTGGCAAGTTGAAGTCGAAGAAAGAGACAAAGAGAAAACAGCTTTCACTACAGCGCATGGATTATATGAATTCAACGTGATGCCTTTTGGACTTTGTAACGCGCCTGCTACCTTTGAGAGAAATATGGAGAATATGCTTGGAAATCTGAGATGGCAAATTTGTTTGTGTTATCTGGATGATGTTATCATATATAGCCCGGATTTTCCAACGCACCTCAAAAGACTTGAAGCTGTTTTTAGATGTTTTCGTGAATCTAATTTAAGGTTAAACGACAAAAAATGCCGATTTGCTTTTGAAGAATTGGAGATTCTCGGCTATATAACGAGCAAACATGGTATAAAACCCGCGGAACATAACATCAAAGCTGTCAGAAATTTTCCTCGACCCAAAAAGGTCAAAGAAGTACAATCCTTTTTGGGAATGTGTTCATATTATAGAAAATTTATCAAAGACTTTTCAAAAATTGCTGACCCTTTGACCAACCTTATAAAAAAAAGTGTATCATTTACCTGGACAGAAAGACAAGAGGAAGCGTTTCAAACCCTAAAAACAGCACTATTAAGTCCACCAATTTTAGGTCACTTCAATCCAAATGCACCTACTTATGTTCATACTGATGCGTCCAACATCGGCATAGGTGCAACACTTGTCCAAGACATCGGTGGTGAAGATAAGGTGATCTCATATTTGAGTCGTACCCTAAGTAAAGCGGAGCAAAATTATTCAACCACTGAAAAAGAATGTCTGGCCGTTGTCTGGTCAATGTCAAAATTACGACCCTACCTTTATGGAAGACACTTTAAAATAGTAACAGACCATCACGCCTTATGCTGGCTCAAAAACTTGAAGGATCCAACAGGTCGATTGGCAAGATGGGCATTGAAAATTCAAGAATATGACTTCGATATAATACATAAATCGGGAAAGAAGCATCTGGACGCCGATGGCTTATCTAGGGGGCCCTTACCAGAAACTGATTGGGATGAGGATTTTGAAAGGCTATTTTTAAATCAAATAACAGACGAAGAGGATAAATTTATCGAAAGTGTTAAGAAAAACCTTAATGGAAGCAGGCGATCAATTGCGCAAAACTTTAAAGAAGAAGATGGATGCCTCTTTAAGAAAAACCCGAACCCTGAAGGCAGGGCGTGGTTGCTTGTGGTTCCAGAGAATAAAAAGAGAGAAATTATGAAAGAATATCACAATCATATGTCGAATGGCCATCTGGGCGTCGCCAGAACCATGTACCGAATAAAGAGTAAATACTTTTGGCCATCCATGCTAAAGGATGTCTCAGAATTCGTTAGGACGTGTCACCTTTGCCAAAGTAGGAAAGGCTCAAACCAATTACCTTCTGGACTACTACAGCCCATCCCCCCAGCCAACTTTCCTTTCGAAAGAATTGGAATTGACTTTGTTGGTCCACTACCATCTACGAAAAACAGGAAAAAATGGATAATCGTGCTGTCGGACTACTACACTAGATATGCAGAAACAAGAGCAGTCTCGGAAGCAACAGTGAAAGAAGTTTCTAAATTTCTTGTAGAGGATATTTTTCTTCGGCACGGAGCCCCACAATATCTTATTAGTGACAGAGGCTCTCAATTTACCAGTAATTTAATGAAAGAGGTGATGAAAACGTGCAAGATTAAACATTGCTTCACAACGAGCTATCATCCCCAGACTAATGGATTGACAGAGCGGTTAAATAGAACATTGATCAATATGCTCAGTATGTATGTGAACACTGATCAGAAAAATTGGGACGAAATACTCCCATTCATCACTCACGCTTACAATACTACAATTCAGGAAACCACAGGATATTCTCCCTTTTTCCTGATGTTTGGAAGAGAACCCACGTCTCTTTTGGACGACAGGAATATCTCGGTGGACATTGACAGAGATGATTATGATGAATACATAAAACATCACTTAGACAAAATAAACAGAACAAGAAAATTAGTTATTAACAACACAATAAAGACTCAAGAAAGAATGAAAAAGAACTATGACAAGAAACACATGGAAAGAAGCTACGAACCAGGAGAATTAGTAGCAGTTTGGACACCAATTAGGAAAATAGGAAAGTGTGAGAAACTACTGAGAAAATATTTTGGCCCATATAGAATATTAAAGAAGCTGTCCAACGTAAATTACTTAATTGAACCAAAAGATAATCCTGGCCAAGACCCATTGATTGTCCATGTCTCAAGAATCAAACCCTATTTTGAAAGAATTGATGAGGTCAATCACGAGGACGTGACGACCTCTGGAGAGGGGGAAGTGTTACATCATGATTAATGGCGTATTTCTTATATTAGTTTTAATATATTTGAAATTCAAATTATATATTTATTTATTTTTATATAAAATATTCTATGATATTTATTTAAAACAGATTATTAATTTATCATCATTTGTATTTAGGTACACTGTGACTTCACTGCTCTCTTTGATGTGAGAAAATAAATAAAGGATTCTGGTGGCTACTTAAGAAGACTTATCTCGTTATTCCCTTTTATAAATTTGTAGGATGGTTGAAACACGCTCTGGTAAGATGCAAGACCCAGCACAGGAGAGAATCCAGGCTGAAGAGTCTGCCAAGCCGCAACCTGGTGTAACAATATATATATATATATATTTATATTAGAAAGGCATATATTGGATCAAAAAATAATTTATTTTACCAATTGGCTGAACGCCAACCTTTATCAAGGTGTTATAACATTTAAAATTCCTTTTAAAATGTTATAACACTTGATAAAGGTTGGCGTTCAGCCAACTGAAATATTGGTAAAATAAATTATTTTTTGATCCAATATATGCCTTTTTAATTAAAGATTTATCTATGGATTGCCCTATTTTCAAAAAAAAAATATATATATATGCAATATAATTCCCACACTACTTGTAAATAGTCAACACATTTTTATTTTAATATCCATATATTTTAATATCCATATATTTTAATATCTATAATCAAAGAGTAAATAGTCAATGCTTGTATATAATTTTTTGATCAACGACCCGAGGGGTAAGAGGGAGAAGAGGAGAACAAAGGAGTTGGATAATAAACAAAGAGAAAATGGCTGCGTTTCTTTTTGTCGCGTCTATTATTTCTTATATACAAATTTAGAGTTTTAAATTTATAATTATTCAAAGACTTACCTTAATACGTCATATATATATAGGTACATTTACTATTATAACGTTTAAACACTATCGTTATCTCTCCTCTACAGATGTGACGTGTAGAATGATTTATCATCTATTATATCATTGTTTCCTCATGCTGTAACCCTACGATTCGATATGAAATATTGAGGTCTGAGGCTTGTTCTTTCTCCACAGCTGATATGAAGCCATTGAATGAGAATAATTGTAAAATATCGCAGCATCTCTTCATCAAAAAGTTTTACATTGAATTCTTTTTTTTTTATTATCCCTCGTACACGCGGTACAGGCCATGATAATCATGGTGGGTGAAAGTTGGGATTGCCTTTACTGTAAGTGCGGAACATGTCTACACATGTGAAAAGCATTTCGACTTTGCACTTACAAATGTGCCAGATACTCGTTTCGTTACTTGCACTCGCTGGTGGAGCTGAATCATTGCAAGAATTGAGAGATATTAGAGCATTTTTTTAATTAGAAAAAGGTGCCCAATGTTTAGACAAACCAACGGTTTAGACCATCCTTCCACCAACCCCCACATTGAATTCTAAAGAAACAAAGAGAGAAAGAGTTACCTTTATCCGGATTTTCAATGTGAATCTCTTTGGAGGAGCTCGGGGTGAAGTGCTGTTGCATGGAGAGCTTACTATATACACAGAACAGATCTATGTAAGTAACTTAATCAAAGAAACAGTTTAACAACCCAATATAGATAAAATTACAGCTGCTTAACTCCGCCTTTGCCGGTCCCAAGCCCGGATGAAAAAGGAGGAGGGAGAGCAGTAACAAGCTCACTAAAAAACCGGGGCTCAGATGGCCCGGCTGATAGTAGATTTGTACTCCATGTTAGGAGCGGCTGCACATGGCGTCTGTTCCTCATGTCAGATGCGGCCATTTCTTTTAGAGCTAAGTCTGCCTGCCACTGAGTAGTGCTCCCAGTCTTAATGACAAAGGCAGACGCATTTTACTTCACCCAATCATGATGGTTGTCAATGAGATAAGAAAGAAGAAGACAGTCACTTACCTACGATCATAAATCGCAAAGCCTACATGGCCTAGAAGGAAAATAACCAAGAAGAAAGAGACTCCAATAGTTGCAGACAACGCATCAAAGGTGAATGTGGATATTGGTAGAACTGGAAACAAAGAATGTTTCAGGTTCACACAAGTATAGATGTGTCAGCTACTCACTATAGAAGGATTCTTTAGTGAATTTGAAACTGGCTCGGCTTGTCTGCAACACACAAAAAATTCTGAATTCTTATATTTCACACGAAAATAGTTTCATTCCATCAAAAAAAAGCCTTTTTTATTTAAATATTTGATTATTTTGAAAATAGAGAAATCCATAAATAGATCTTTAATTAAAAATGCCTATATTGGATAAAAAATATCATTTATTTTACCAATATTTCAGTTGGCTAAACGCCAACCTTTTCAAAGGTGTTATAACATTTTAATGTGTGTTAACAACTATAGTTGACAGCCATTAATATGTGATAATACCTTGAAAAAGGTTTGCGTTCAGCCAACTGAAATATTGGTAAAATAAATTATATTTTGATCCAATATTTGCCTTTTTAATTAAACATTAGATTATGGATTGCTTTCTTTTTTTTTTCTTATTCAGAACTATATAAATATCGGAGATATAGAATTGAACATAAACAAAGTCATTTGGTTCAAATATGGCTAACTAATAAGCTTTGGTGACAGTGTGAAGAAATTCTCACATATTTGTGACTCTCTGAAATTAAACCATAATAAACATATATTTCCATTAAATATAAGGTTGTCCCAAAAATTCGTGTTTTTCTTAAAAATATGTTTTTCTTATTACATTTAAACCTGTCTATAGCGCCCCCTCTGAATAGCGCCTCCCTCTCTATAGAACCCGATTTTAAATTCACAGAACGATGCGATTTATATTAAAAGTGACCTGTCTATAGTACCCCCTCTCTATAGCACCCTATTTTGTGAGTCCCAAGAGAGGGTGCTATAGACAGGTTTAACTGTACTTAGCGAATAATATTATTACGGCGCGAATGTATAATACAATTACTTTATATATAATACAAAGACATTATACATAACGGCG
>CP092873.1:20727539-20849534 GCA_030710605.1 Cordylochernes scorpioides | reverse complement strand
GATCATTTCATTGTGGAGCAATAAGGTGGGGATTTTATAGCATTTAATGGCTGCCAGAGCAACTTTGAGCGATCATTTCATTGGAGTAATAAGGTGGGATTTTTATAGCATTTATTGGCTTCCAGAACAACTTTGGGCATTCAATTCATTGGAGTAATAAGGTGGGAGTTTATAGCATTTAATGGCTTCCAGAACAACTTTGGGCGATCATTTCATTGGGACAATAAGGTGGGGGCTTTATAGCATTTAATGGCTTCCAGAACAACTTTGAGGATTCATTTCATTGGAGCATTAAGGTGGGGGCTTTATAGCATTTAATGGCTTTCAGAGCAACTTTAGACGATCCTTTCAATGGAGCAATAAGGTGGGAGCTTTATAGAATTTAATGGCTGCCAGAGCAACTATAGACGATCCTTTCAATGGAGCAATAAGGTGGGGGCTTTATAGCATTTAATGGCTGTCAGAGCAACTCTGGGCGATCATTTCATTGGAGCAAAAAGGTGGGGGCTTTATAGCATTTGATGGCTGCCAGAGCAACCTTAGGCGATCATTTCATTGGAGCAATAAGGTGGGGGCTTTATAGCATTTAATGGCTGCCAGAGCAACTTTGGGCGATCATTTCATTGGAGCAATAAGGTGGGGCTTTATAGCATTTTATGGCTGCCAGAGCAACTTTGGGCGATCATTTCATTGAAGCAATAAGGTCGGAGCGTTATAGCATTTGATGGCTGCCAGAGCAACTTTGGGTGATCATTTCTTTGGAGTAATAAGGTGGGTGCTTTATAGCATTTAGTGGCTGCCAGAGAAACTTTGGGCGATCATTTCTTTGGAGTAATAAGGTGGGGCTTCATAGCATTTAATGGCTGCCAGAGCAACTTTGGGCGATCATTTCATTGGCGTTATAAGGTGGGGACTTTATAGAATTTAGTGGCTGCAGACCAACTTTGAGTATTCATTTCATTGGAGCATTAAGGTGGGACTTTATAGCATTTAGTGGCTGCCAGAGCAACTTTGGATTATCATTTCATTGTAGCAATAAGGTGGGGGCTTTATAGCATTTAGTGGATGCCAGAGCAACTTTGGGCGATAATGACATATCTTCACAGGAACATAGACCATCCAGGCCTCAAAAAGGAACAGAGTCCACCAATTCCTCAACGAGGAAATTCAATAAATCAGAGAGTTTCCAATCTTCCACGATAGATCGCCCTGGTCTCCAAGTCAGCGGAGGTCGCCCACTCCTCCAATACTGTGGAGGTCACCCAGGCCTCAAACATGGCGGAGGACGCCCAATCCTGAAAAACATAGGAGTTGGTCCAGTTCTCCAACACACCGTTAAATTTGCACTTACCTCCAAGAACAGAGGAGTTCGCCTAATCCTTCCTGATAACGGAGGTCGCCCAGTCCTCCAAGACGGCGGAGGTCGCTCAGTCCTGCAAAACAGGGGAGTTCGTCCAATTCTCCAACATACTGTTAAAGTGGCACTTACCTCCAAGAACAGAATAATTCGCCTAATCGGACATTGGAGGTTGCCCAGGCCTCCGTCAGGCCCCACGGTCCACCGAGGCGATGGGGGCTCTCTCCCCCCGGGATGAACATATCGTCCTGGAAACCTCGTACACCTATATCCCCTATCAGCTAACACCCAACGAAAACCCCGTCCCGCCGCCTTCTCTCATTCTCCCCAACTCCCGTGGGAGTTTACTGGGGGGAAAGAGAGGAGGGGGTGGTGCCGTGTGGAGGGAAAATCATGCTAGCTAGGGGGCAGTCGTACCAATCGTCTGAGGTGAAAGACTGGGGCAAAGAGAACGAAGACACGGGGTGACACGGAACATGGGTTAGTAACGAGGGGAGAGACAACCAACAACGGAGGTGGACAGGGACACAAGGGGGAAGGGAGGGACAAGGGGACAGGGAGAGGTTAGTAGACAGAGAGAACAAGGACAACGGGAGGGAACAGGACATAAGGGTCGAATGGGGGGACAAATCAACGCCGTGATGTAAACATTCAGGGGGAACAGTCAGGTGAGAGCTAATAGAGGGTATAGGTGCACGTTGTTCCACAACAATATATTCTTCCTTCCTATAACAATTAAAAACTACTTTAGCCTCTCTCTCTTATAATAATTCAGTTATGTATCTAATAAACACTTATATATTGTAATTAATTATCAGTAAATAACAGTCTCTGTAGCGTGCACCATATAACCTGTACATCTCTATTCTACATGAGCCCTCTCTATGTAAACATTTACATATAAATCCTATACCGCGTTATAACTGGAAACAATATTTACTTATAATAAACATCTACTTCTGAGATTGCTCAATTCTGGTTACTATTTGATTCACTGAGAAATATATCTTTCACATACAACTTTGTGTGAATATATTTCATCAAATAACAATGTAAGATTCCTCATGAATCGTTAAATTATGGTACAGTTAAACCTGTCTATAGCGCCCCCTTTTTGGACTCACCAAAATAGTATGCTATAGAGATGGGGTGCTATAGACAAGTCACTTTTATATTAAAATGTTTACATTTTAATGTTTACTGGCATTATTACTATTATTCCAGGATGTACCCTACATTTCTGTTGGGAAAATATGTATAAGACCAAAAGGTCTTAATAAAGCGTTTTGTCTTTGTTGTTGTATTTAGATGAGGTTAAATTTAATAAAATAAACTTTTATTGCGTAAGAATTTATCTTTTATATCTATGATTTGAATGAATAAACGCATTTTTTGGATCAAATGTTTATTATAATTTCCAATATTTCTATGAGGCAGTTCGCCTATCTTCACATTGGGGAATTCAAGAGATATTATATATATTTTTTATAATAAATTAACTTCCTTTTCCATTCAACAGTAAAAACAAAAATGCTTATATAATTACTGGTATTTTCGTAAATAATTTCATAACAATTTCGATTTTGAAAAAATCGTAGATTAAATTGGGAAAAGCGCCGGGAGGGTTCACCACTAATGAGCCAAGCCCTCTCAATATTTTTAATCGCAGTAAAAACAATGAAAGTTTGTTTATACACTGCGTGACATTGAAAATGGAACACCAAGAAATAGTGGCCAGAAAGTGATGAAACTCAGCAGACAGAGAGAGACAGGGACGAACAATAAGTGATCTTTATTTAAAAATGATAGTCATAATACAGAGCGAGAACGGCGTCGGCTTAGTAGCAAGTAGGACCACCGCGGTCGGCGATGCACGTAGCAACACGTCTAGGTAGAGAGTCAATCAGAGTACGGATGGCGTCCTGAGGGATGGCTCTCCATTCCCTCTCAACCATTTGCCACAGTTCGTCTTCTGAACGCGGCTGTGGCAAGGCATGCAAACGGCGTCCAATGATGTCCCAGACATGCTCGATTGGTGAGAGATCAGGAGAGTACGGTGGCCAGGGAAGCATCTGTACATCTTGCAGAGCTTGTTGGCTAATGCGAGCAGTGTGCGGTCGGGCGTTATCCTGCTGATAAAGGGCATTGGGTACCCCCTGAAGGTAGGGGAGTGTCACCGGTCGCAGCACATCATCAACGTATCGTTGGGCCGTCATAGTGCCCTGAATACGAAGTAAAGGTGACCTGGAATCATACGCGATTGCGCCCCAAACCATGATTCCACGTTGTCGCACGGTGGGGCGTTCCACAATTGCTGCCGGATTGGACCTTTCTTCACGTCGACGCCACACGCGTACACGGCAACTATCACTGGACAAGCAGAAACGCGACTCATCTGAGAACACGACCCTGTGCCATTCCGTCATCCACGTCGATCTAGCCCGGCACCATTCCAAACGTTGGCGCCTATTCGGTGGGGTCAATGGCAGTCTTCTTAGCGGACGGCATGAGTGCAAGCCATTAGCAACCAATCGACGGGCAATGGTTCTGGTCGAGATAGAATGATCTAGGGTGTCTTGCACATGTTTCAGGATGGCGGTACAAGTGGCTTGTAGGGCCGCCACTGCTTGTCGAAGGATACGCCGATCCACACGTGCTGACGTCACTCTGGTTGCACCGGCATTCCTATAAATTGCCACATTTCCTTGTTCCAACCATCTTCTCCACAGTCGGTGCACCGTGGACGCACCAAGGTGTGTATCAGCTGCGATTTGATGTATGGACTAACCTGCCCTTTTCAGTCCGATCACCATGCCCCTCGTAAAAGCGTCTGTCTGCTTGAACTGCCTCCGTTTACGATGACCTGGCATTCTCTGTTATTACACGTGTCTTTTGACACAAGAACAAAATTTCTACAATGATTTTCCTTAAAGAAATAACGACACGAATACTGTCCTTTCTGCAAGTTCCTTCCCTTATATCTTACTCCATGTGCGCACGAAAGCTGCGCATTTTACATCATTTGCATAACTCGGTTAGGCGCGTCTACCCTGAAATTTGCATAATTTTCTGGCCACTATTTCTTGGTGTTCCATTTTCAATGTCACGCAGTGTATATCTTTCACATACATCTTTGTGTGAATATATTTCATCAAAACACAATGTAAGATTGCTGTATTAATTGTTAAATTATGGTACAGTTAAACCTGTCTATAGCGCCCCCCTCTTTGGACTCACCAAAATAGGGTGCTATAGAGAGGGGGGTGCTATAAACAGGTCGCTTTTAATGTATAATGTTTACATTTCAATGTTTACTGGTACTATTACTGTTATTCCAGGAAGTACCCTATCTTTCTGCTGAGAAAATCTGTATAAGACCAAGAGTTTTGTCATTGTTGTTGTGTATAAATAAGGTTAAAGTTATTAAAAGAAACTTTTATTGCGTATGAATTTATCGTTTATATCTTTGAAAGAATAAACGCTTATTTTAGATCAAATGTTTATTATAATTTCCAATATTTCTATGAGGCAGTTTGCCTATCTTCAAACAAAATAATATTTTCTGTTCATCATTATTCTTCACAATTCATCTTTTCCTACTTCATCCCTGAGGTTGGAAATAAACGTTATTTCTCCTCAAAAATAAATTTCAATTTTTCGTTCAAAAGAAACACATGCGGGATAAATTTCAAATATCGTTTTACAATCATAAGCCGCATAATATTGTATTATAAACTCTAATGTATTAATTCAGGGTAGAAATACGAAACTCTTTTTTAGCAGTTTAATTCTTTCAATTTAACCTCAAACTTCCCTCAGAAATGTTTACTTTGCTGATATCAATCCACGAGACTCTCGTTTGTTTCTCTTCAGCCAGGATAAACAACACGTGTCTATAAATATTACATCTCTTTAAAACACAAATCTATAGCTAGTTGTATCTAGCCATGAAAGTAATGATATTTCAGAATTAACTATAATATCAAAAGTAATCTCTTCTTTATTTACAAAGATTCTTTAGAGAAAGATCTATGAATTAATTTGATGAATATTATAAAAGTAAATTATTTGGAAAAGCGAAATTATATTGCGTGTGATATCTGCTTGATATGTGTGTTGATACATTTAAATAAGTTCTTCCGTGAACTTGAGCCTTCAAATCTTGGGCATTTACTCAGGCTGTTCCTTTGCTAGAACCCCAGTACTATTTCTTCTATATAATCCTAAACTATATTGAGCTATAGAGTGCACTTACCTATCACGCCTCTTCTTCTTGCCGCAGCAGCCCCCCATGGTGCTTGTTCTGGTCTCAAAAGATCGCTCGGATCACAAAAGGATCGCCTGATGTCAAAATATCTCTTGGATCGCAAAGATTCGCTTGGTATCAAAAGATCGCCCGGATCACAAAGGATTGCTCTGGTTTCAAAGATAGCTTGGATCACAAAAGATCGCCTTTAAAGATCTCACAGATGAGATAAGTTTGCTTTCAAAGATAGCTTCGGTCGCTTGGTAGTCGCTTGAGTTGCTCGCTAGATCGCTGCAGTAGCTAAAGTGAGAAAGTCTTTGTTGCGGCGGCCTCAATGGAAGTCCAGAAGGGAGCGGAGTGGAGTTAAATAATAGAAATTGCGGACTTTTATAAATAGGAAAGGAAAACATTTAAGCATGCAAGTTTCTTTTAAATATAAACCAAACTTCTACTGTCCTTACTAGGATGAAAAATATATTGGGAGGGCTTGGCTTTTCAGTGGTGAACCCTCCCAGCGGTTTCGCCAATTAAATCTACCAGACCGCCTTCTAGAGATCTAATAATGTAATAGTCTGTTCTGCCTATATATGCTGCACTGAAGGATGTAATTTTAAAATGGTAATCAACTAAACTATAGACATAAGCTTTTAGAGAAGGGGGTCGATGGAAGGATGGTCTAAACCGTTGGTTTTCGACCGCTACGACCCGGGTTCGATTCCCGCATTGGCACTTTTTTTCTGTTTTGAAAAAAAAAATGCTCCAATGGCCCGATTCTTGTAAAGGTTCAACCCCACCAGCGAGTGCAAGTAACCAAACGGGCTCTGGCACATTTGTAAGTGCAAAGTCGAACTGCTTTTCATATTATAGACATGTGGTGCACTTAAAGTAAAAGCAGTCGCCTACTTCTATCCACCATGATTATCATGGTCTGTACTACGTGTATTAGGGATAAGGGAAATAAAGCTTTTAGACAGAGAGAGAGAGAACAGTAGAAGCCTTTTATAAATGTTTATATATATATTTTTAGTTATATTATATAAAAGACGATTTCTGACCGTTCAAATGATTATTTTTATATGACAGAACGCTATCTAGCGGTAAAAATATCAAGTAATCGTCGGTTTAAGTTATTTTATAACATTTGGCCAATATATTTCTTGATAAATCTAGAAAAGCCAAACACATACGCGTTCCGGGCCGTTGGCCTTCGTCAGCGTGAAATCAGGCTGAAAATCAACAATCAAAAATATATTCTCAGAAGTTTTCCGAAAAACCTAGAAATTGGTATTTAAGCCAAATTCAAATAAATACGCTAATCATGTGAATAAAAATTAAGAAAAAATAACATGAAATTAGTTAGCCCGTTAGTATACCGTAAAACCATATTTTCTTTCCCATTGGCCTATCAGAATCATACACTTTGGTTAGTATTCTGTAAAACCGTATTCTCTTTCCCATTGCCCTATCAAAATCATACACTTTGGTTAGTATCCCGTAAAACCATATTCTCTTTCCCATTGGCCTATCAGAATCATACACTTTGGTTAGTATTCTGTGAAACCGTATTCTCTTTCCCATTGCCCTATCAAAATCATACACCTTGGTTAGTATCCCGTAAAACCATATTATCTTTCCCATTGGCCTATCAGAATCATACACTTTGATTAGTATCCCGTAAAACCATATTCTCTTTCCCATTAGCCTATCAAAATTATACACCTTGGTTAGTATCCCGTAAAACCATATTCTCTTTCCCATTGGCCTATCAAAATTATACACTTTGGTTAGTATTCTGTAAAACCATATTCTCTTTCCCATTGGCCTATCAAAATTATACACTTTGGTTAGTATTCTGTAAAACCATATTCTCTTTCCCATTGGCCTATCAGAATCATACACTTTGGTTAGTATCCCGTAAAACCATATTCTCTTTCCCATTGGCCTATCAGAATCATACACTTTGATTAGTATCCCGTAAAACCATATTCTCTTTCCCATTGGCCTATCAAAATTATACACCTTGGTTAGTATCCCGTAAAACCATATTCTCTTTCCCATTGGCCTATCAAAATTATACACTTTGGTTAGTATTCTGTAAACCATATTCTCTTACCCATTGGCCTATCAAAATCATACACCTTGGTTAGTATCCCATAAAACCATATTCTCTTTCCCATTGGCCTATCAAAATCATACACCTTGGTAAGTATCCCGTAAAACAATATTCTCTTTCCCATTGGCCTATCAAAATTATACACTTTGGTTAGTATTCTGTAAACCATATTCTCTTTCCCATTGGCCTATCAAAATTATACACTTTGGTTAGTATCCCGTGAAACCATATTCTCTTTCCCATTGGCCTATCAGAATCATACACTTTGGTTAGTATTCTGTAAAACACCATATTATCTCTCTCTTTCCTGTTGGCCGGCTCAAAACATTTTATAAATATAGTTAAACCTGTCTATAGCGCCCCCTCTTGGGACTCGCCAAAATAGGGTGCTATAGAGATGGGGAGCTATAGGCAGGTCACTTTTATGTAAATCGCATCGTACTACGTATTTAAAATCGGGCGCTATTTAGAGGGGGCGCTATAGACAGGTTTAACTGTATGTAAATACGTAATATTTTGTTTTCTTTATTGTCGCCTTTAAGTCAGGTTTTATTTCATATTCAATTATATTATCATATCAATTAGAGTAAATTGTGGTTCAAAACTGTTTTTATTATTCTGTTCATGACTGCTAACAATATCATAATATTCATGTTTCCGAAACAAAAGCTTAACAATTTATTATATCATATATTCATGATTTAATTGTGAAAAACGTTTAAAATTACAAATATTTGCTCACAATGATAAAATATATATTGTTATTTAATTAAAAATACATATATTGGTGATTAAATCATTTTAATCCAATATATGCCTTTTTAATTAAATATCTATTTATGGGTTGCTCTATTTTCAAAATTAAATTGTTATAATTGGGTTACAATATAAAAACACAATAAGGCCAAATCCAAATAAATAAATAGATTATGAAGTTTCTGCAACAGCGTTGTTACCATTATCAGACAAAAGTACTGAATGACTTGTCTTGCCAGCTTAAAACATATTTGACAGATTGTGAAGCGTCCATTAGAACCCTTGTGGATTTCATCGAATAAAGTCTGCTCTGGGCTGAAGAAGGCCATTAGCATCAAACCATGGTCTCGAGGTGGACGCTGCTCAGTTTTCCAAAGTTGGTGTTGTGGTTTTGTCAACAACTGGAGGCCTCTAGTTAGTGGCGATGGTCAATAGATAGCATTTTGTTTTGATGTCTATTTTGACGGGAGAGACAACTTTGGTTTTGTAGACATGTCAGTCATTCAAAACTTTTGTCTAGAGGGTCGGTGGAAGGATGGTCTAAACCGTTGGTTTACGACCGCTACGACCTGGGTTAGATTCCTGCATTGGGCACTTTTTTCTGATTAAAAAAAATGCTCCAATGGCCCCCGATTCTTGCAAAAGTCCAACTCCACCAGCGAGTGCGAGTAGTTAATAGTGTGACGTTTCGGTAATAGCATTGTTACCATTTTTCTTTTGTCAAACGATGGTAAAGATGCTGTTACCGAAACGTCACACATTATTAATTTATTTAGATTAGGTCTTATATTACCTTGTATCTGCATTGTATTGACAGTTCCCACACACATCTATGATAAAACTCAATATTTGGATTATAGATTATAACTACAAGAAAAATGACCTAATAAATTAATAGTGTGACTTTTCGGTAACAACGCTGTTACTGAAAAATCACACACTATTAAGTTATTTGTATTTGGTCTTTTTTACCTTGTAGTACCATCTCTATATTGAATTCCAGGGGAAAAGTGTGCATCA
Source organism: Cordylochernes scorpioides (assembly GCA_030710605.1). Lineage (NCBI taxonomy): Eukaryota > Metazoa > Arthropoda > Arachnida > Pseudoscorpiones > Chernetidae > Cordylochernes > Cordylochernes scorpioides. The sequence goes on along the minus strand of CP092873.1, from coordinate 20,840,042 downwards.
GGATTTGAAATGAGAAATTATTCACTAAGATTGTTTTCTCTTTGTAAAAATTACTTTCTCTCTTTGATTTTGAAAAATAAATTATTGCACCAAGTAGTTTCTAAGATTCTATTTTATACAAGGTAATAAGACCAAATAAATAAATAGTGTGTGACGTTTCGGTAACAGCGTTGTTACCATCTTCAGACAAAAGTACTGAATGAGAACATATACCACAGCATGCCAGTGGTGCGGTATGGCCTATTCTGACCAGGTCGAAGATGAACTCTTTTAAATCCTCTATGAAACTTCTTGACGCGATGGTTCTATCAGCCCTGCTATACGCGGCACCTGTTTGGACAAATGAGCATACATTAATTGTTGATCAAATTCAGGACTCATTTATGCGAAGATATCTAAATTTACCAAGATACACCCCCGGATACATGCTCAGGATAGAATTGGGAAGAGTATCACTCAGCGTTACAGTCTTGAAACTTACCTTAAAGTTCTGGTTGAGAATGCTGGGAATGGGTGAACCTATATTGCCGCTGCTATGCTTGTCCCAGCTGTGGGAAATCTCAAACGCAACGAAAAAATATATAGGTTTCACAGGAAGTATAGTTAATATTTTAAACACCACCGGATTTCAATGGTTGAATTTCTGCACAGACTATATAACATTACAAAGAGAAATTCCCCACATAATCAGGACTGCAATAGATCAATCTCTGCAAAAGGAACACACAAGAATAACAAATTCAAGACTATACCCACACTATAAAAACATCTGCTCAACTCCGTTACCGGAACACTATCTGTCCAGCGATTTCCCGCTTCGGGTCAAACGGTGTATTGCCGGATTGAGAATCCTCTCGGTGCATTTACTGATGATCGCCCCAAAATATTTAAAACAGACGGATGGACATGCGAGATTTGCGGGACAAGAATGGAGCCGGGGCTACATCACCATATACTCTCATGTATGGGGCTGAAAGACGAACGAGTAGTGCTCCTCAGTGAAATAGGCCTTGATGGACTCTCTTTGGAGCTCCTGTTGAATGAGGTGGTGAGAAACAGAGCTGGAGCGTTTGCGTTGTTCAAATTTTGGAAGACGGCTGAAGAGAAGAGGAAGTTATATACATAATATAATTGATGTAAATAATTATATGTACATAATCTTTGTCAGGATTAGAATGACGAATCCTGTATGGGACTTTGATTCCAGTAAAAGGCTTGTTGCTGCTGTTGTATATAGTCACAGTGTAGAAAATACTACACTATACCTACTATTTATAGGTTTCTCTCTGTATTCTTAGTTCTCTTCTCTTCAATTACTCTGTAAACTGGCGAATCCTTCATAGGACGAGAGGTCCTCAATAAAGGCCTTTGTTGTTGTTGTTGTTAAATAGTTACTGTTATCAAGTGTGTAAACAAGATAAACAGATAAGAAGAAGACAGTTATCTGAGAAACACAGAATATTATTCTTATAATTAAAAGTGGAAAAAAACTTTTTTTACAATATTTATTTATTTGGATTTGGTCTTATTACCTTGTTTTATAATCTATAATCCAAATTGTGCCTTATCTAATTTATAATACAATATAATGCTGCTTATGATTGTAGAACGAAATTTGACAATGAAAAATCAAAATTTATTTTAAGAAGAAATAATTGTTTTTCTCCTTATAATAAATTTTGATTTTTCGTTCAAAAGAAACATTTGCGGTATAATTGTCAAATTTCGTTCTATAATTAAAAGTGTAAAAACTATTTCTCAGAAAACTATCTTCTTCTTATCTGTTATCTTGTTTACACACTTGTTGTTGTTTCTTATCCCCTTGTGTAAAGATTACACAAATTCCATGAGTTCATGGAATGGGGTATAAGGGTGCAGCTTTCGTTGATCATGGCACCATGATCCAGGCACACTTTGGTGAAAGTCTGACTTTGCCTGTAATTTGAGGTCGTTCCTAACATGGAAGCATTTCTACCGACTCTAACTTGAGTACAGACGCAGCTCCTCCGTACCCCTGGAGATGGACCAAATGTTTACAAACTTGATAACAGTAACTATTTAAAATATGCTGTGATATTTTTTTTCTCAATTAGTACTTTTGTCTGAAGATGGTAACAGTGTTGTTGCCAAAAAGTCAAACACTATTTATTTATTTGTATTTGGTCTTATTACCTTGTGTTTATAATCTACTAGCCGAATGACCCGGGCAACGCCCGTGTTTTACCCGATTGAATGTTTTGATTCAAATACTATTTGTTACAATTATAAATTGGCGCCTTAAATAAATGCATATATTAGTTAATAACTATAGCCTATGTGCTTTATCTGTCTATGTACTGTTGGCTTCCGTAGGCGTCTCTTACTGGGAAAAAGAAAGAGAAGATTCCATTTAGTTATTAACTAATATATGCATTTATTTAAGGAGCGACCCGCTCCAACACGATAGTTACAAAAACGAAAAAGCGAGTGGGGGGGGGGCATGATGGGGGGGGGGGGCAAAGGTGGCGTGATCGTAGCCAACCAATAGGAGACCGCCATTCCAAAAAAAAGCAAACGGTGACAGAGATGAAAACTGAAGAATTTATTAAGAACGCATGACGCTCGTAACTGTATATAAAATAATTCTGCCTAATCAAGATTCTGTTTTGTTGGACCTATGTTCAGTTAGCTATTTGATAACAAAACTTACCTGATTGTTTAAATGTTTATACTTTCTATGTATGTATGCTATTGTTTTTAAAAATTCATTTGCATGATTCATAACTTTCTATAAATAGCAAATCTACGAATTCATAATTAATAAATTATTTATTGTGTTTGTTGTTGTTATTTTTATATATTTATTCTTTTTTCCCCAATAAATTTCTCTTTTTCGCAAAAAATGTGGGATGTATATTTTAATAGATGATAAGGTACAATTTGATTATAGAATAGAAACACAAGGTAATGAGACCCAAATAAATAAATGTCATAATTTGTACATAGCTGTATGCAACCCCGACCCAATATGTATGCAATGTATGTTTCAAAGATTTAATAAAGAACAAGGTAACTGGAGGACAGAAAGGCCTAGAAGAAAGGCCTAGGAAGAAGGCTTAAGAGTTAGCACAATCATTAGTAAAGTTATTACCAGTTTAATTATCGCGGAACACATAAAAGTTCGAGTTCAACGACACAGTATTTCCTGGTCAAGCTGGAACATGTCTAAAGACAAAGACGTAACGTAGACCAATAGGGAACCTCCACGTCACACCTTTCAACCAATGAGATGTAAGAAGGGTTCTCGTGTTAAATCGAGAACCAAGAATTGTTAGTTAGGAACTCGATCGCACCGAGGTAACACCTGCTCTAGAGATCCCCCCGTTCATCCTTTTCAGCTAAGTCAATCACCGCGATGTGAATAGCTAACCAATAGACAATCCGCTCCACCTTCTCAAAGCCTTTCTTTCCTCCGATCAGTTGCCTTTTATTTCAACCCCATCACGTGTCCTGGTTTATTTCCCCTGTATGCTTCACTTTCCTCTGAAACGACTGCGCTTCCAACAATCAAATCCATTCTCAACAAATAGTAAAAGACCTCGCAACGATATTGCGACAGATTTGAGTCGACAGGATTCTAATATGGAGAGTAACCAAGATGCGATCAAAAAGGGTGACAATGACCAACCGAGGGAACAGGAAATGGACAGGAAACGAGCCCTCTAGCGGACGTCATTCAGCAGTTCGCCGCCGCGTTATCTCAGGGTAGGTCATGCGATCCTACAGGACCGACAATCTCGCCTTTCGATGGAACATACAGCGCGACCCAGTTTTTCCAAGCGTTCGACCGGAAAATGGAAGACGCCTCCATGGAAGAAAAATAAAAATTGCTCCGTCTACCGAACTACCTGGTGCGACAACCCCTGGAGCTTTTCAGGAAACTTCGGCTGGCCGACCGGAGCTATTTCCAGGTGAGACAAATCCTCTTAGATCTCTATCCTGAGTCAAGCGAAGCGTCCTTTGCGAAATATTTCGCCATGAAGCTTACTGGACAAGCCAACCTAGAGACCTACTACCGGGAGAAAACCGCCATGGGGCTGCAACTAGGACTCCCGCAGGAGGTGATCCTCGAGACGCTGACAGAAGGGTTGCCATTCTCCGACCAGCGCCTAGTCCGCGTAGTGCCTCCCGAGAACCTAGGAGAGTGGTTCCGACTGGTACAGCGGATCCACAGGCCCAGTGTACCGACAACGCGACACAGAGAGGACCAACCGCCCACAATGTCGGGTCCGTACCACAACACACCCCGACGCCCAGGTGCATGTAATGCACCTCTTCCGCCGTCCAACTGTAAGTTCTGCGGCGCGAGGCACTGGCACAGCGAATGCCGGCATCGACCAGTCCCGGCGACCCACGAAAAAGAACGGACAGTGCAATCAGTCCCAAACCGATATCAAAGCGCCCGGACAGTGCAATCAGTCCCAAAGCAACCAGTCCCGAGTCCCCAGCAACCATCTCAAGCCAGAGACACCCCAGCCGAGCAGACTTTTCGAGACTGAGGTAGGCTCCCTAACCCAACTTACTGTAAAACTTTTCCTAGCCCCTAATATACCATTCCCCTTTTTAATTGACACAGGCGCCAGCCTGAATATAGTGCCCTACAACCTCTACAATATGTTAAAAACTCATCTGCCTAATTTAACCCTTAAGGGACATTCGCTGGATATCCAAACCCTAGACGGTTTTGCAAAAACCATGGGTAAACTGTCTCTCCCTCTGACAATAGGCCAAATATCCCGAAGGGAGACTTTTCATGTGGTGAATGCACCGTTACCATTTGGGATTCTTAGCATTAATACCCTCCACAAATTCAAATTGGCAATAGATTTTAATAAAGGCACTATATTCCAGCTGGGCGCCCCATTGTCTACCCTTTCCTACTATTTTAACCATGTACCAAATGTATGCACGTACTGGCAATGTCAGGCGATGTCACAAAGAATTTACCCTGCATCCAAACCTTCCGCCTATGACAGCCATTGCGTGCATTCATTGAACAAATCACCCTTATCTACATGCCATTTTTTTTCACTAAGGCCAATTGCCTTTTTTACATGCCCTCAAATAACAAAGCCACCACGGCTTCAACTGGTAACCACAATGCCCAAAATATACCCATACAGCGGGGCAACTCGCATACCAAGCACATAGGTGATCACACGTCGTCACACAACTATCACATGACCAACCCACACAACGAACTCGACACTCACACTAAGACCCAACAAAATCCTTTACCACATACATGCTACAACACGACACACAATCCTCTCTATACACCCCAGTTCACAACACTTCTACAAAGATACACTCACATCTTCACACAGAACAAATTCAACGTACCATGCTTACGGATTCCACCAGTAAAAATATCCACGAATTCCGAAAAAATAATTACCATATGTCCATATCGTGTTCCGATATGTGACCAGCAGGAAATCCGCAACCAGGTCCAACAAATGCTGGGAATGGCATCATAGAGCAATCTTTTTCACCTTTCTCGAGCCCTGTCACCCTCGTCAATAAGCGCGACAAGACCAAGAGGTTTTGTATCGATTATAGAAAGGTGAACGAGCTAATTTGCTCTGATGTCCATCCCCTCCCGAGAATCGAGGATATCCTCGACCGCCTCGCACAGGCCAAGTATTTCTCCACGGCCGACATATCCTCTGCGTATTGGCAGGTCCCAATACACCCCGATTCTCGACCACTGTTAGCATTTGCCACCCTCGAAGGGTTATACCAACCCACTCGATTACCTTTCGGATTAAAAACCAGCCCTCAGATCTACGAACGAGCCATGAGTCAGGTCCTACAGAGACACGGACTTGACTGTGTGGCACATTACTTTGATGATTTCATCATTTACTCCAACACATTGGAGGAACATCAAAACCACCTGCGACAATTTTTTGCCTTTTGCGAAGCAGAGAAGCTACAACTTAACTTCGTAAAATGCAAATTTTTTAAGCAGTCCATAGATTTCCTGGGCTACACCATCACAGCTGGTACAACTACACCGCTCACACGCAACACCGACATTATTCACGCCATTAAACAGCCACACAACCGAAAAACACTACAATCCTTTTTAGGCGCTGTGAACGTCTATAACAAATTCATTCCGGAGTACGCTCGCTTGCGAGCACCACTCAACAACCTTCTCAAAAAGGATGTCGTGTGGATCTGGGATGAAGCTTGTCAAAAGGCGTTCATTGACCTGAAAGGGAACCTAACACAACACCCCATTTTACACCTTTACAAAGAGGGCCTGCCATGCCAAGTGTATTGCGATGCATCCACCCTCGGTATAGCAGGCATTCTCAAACAGGTTCACCCTGACGGAAACGTATATCCAGTTCAGTTTTTCAGCCGAACATTGCGCCCACACGAAAAAAACTACTCCATCTCTGAACTTGAGTGCTTAGCAATCGTTGAGAGTGTGGAGAAGTTTCGCATCTATCTGATGGGCAGGAAGTTTACAATATTTTCTGACCATCACGCATTGCAGTGGCTGAAGACAATTAAAAACCCGTCAGGCAGGTTGTTTAGGTGGAGTTTGCGACTATCGAGTTACGAATATGAGGTTCGCTACATAAAGGGAAAACAACAGTATGAGGCAGATCTCTTGTCCCGTAACCCGTTTTGTGGATTCTTGGACGCCACCCTCATCAAGACCCACCAGACGTCTCCATCGAGGAAATCTAACCTGACCATTGATCGTAATGGATTGCATACCGTTTCCCGAAAAGGTGTCACAAAAATTATAATTCCAAAAACACTCATACCACAACTCTTACAAACTGTACACACCCAATATAACCACCCCGGTATTTCACAAATGTCACGACTCATCTCCACTCAATATTACTGGCAAGGTATGTCGAAAGATATTAAACAAAAGGTTAAAACCTGCCCCACCTGCCAGTTAACAAAACGGCCATTGTGACCCACTTACGGGGAGTTAAGTCAACCTCCGGAAGCCAAAAAACCCTTTGACCTATTATCCCTAGACACCATAGCAGGATTTTCCAAATATGGCAACACCAAAATATACCTCCATGTTGTAGTCGATCATTTTCCGCGCTACGCGTGGACTTTTCCATCTAAATCCACCAGCATCACCACCTACCAACAGGTACTTAAGCGAGTGTTACAGGATGGCTCTCCGAAACGCCTCCTTACGGATAGAGCCCCTGCTCTCACTTCGCCAAAATTTAGTAGTTTCCTACTTAATAGAAATATCCACCCGTTACTCACAAACAGCAATAATCCATGGGCCAACGGTTTATGTGAACGCCTGAACGCCACCCTCACGGGAAAACTTAGGCTATTACATCTATAAAATCCTAAGATCGCATGGACCAAGTTGGTCAAAAGAGTTACAGTTATATATAACAAAACCCCACACTCTACCACAGGTTTTCCACCCATCTACCTAATGTTTGGCATCCTACCCCCAGAAATCTCTAACCACAGCACACCTTACCCAGATATCGACAGAGCTAGAAAAATTGCACACACACGAACACAAAACAAGCATCTTCAAGACAAAAACATGTATGATTAACGACACAAACAACCACATTTCGAAGTAGGTGATCTAGTGTTAGTTAAATTATATCACCACCCCAATACAGGGAAACTCGCTCCATATTTCACAGGACCCCATACAATATTAGACATTATTTCACCAAATGTGGTCCGTATAGATCGACCAAACCAACCTCTTCAAAGAGACACTGATACGATCCACGTCAACAAGCTTAAGCTGTATACTGAAAAAATCCGTTATATATCACCGCCCGCCATTAGAATACATCATATAAAACACAAGCCCGATTACGCGTTCCCGTTTAAGCATTTCACACCCGAATTATTTCCAGCAGAGCCGTTAAGTTGCAAGCCAACAAACAGCGAACCTTTCAAACATTTAGACCCTACCATTTTTTCGGAAGCACGATTTACACCGTTCCTTCCCGATAATAAGAACTGCAAACCTGACAATCATTTAAATCCTGCCATTTGTTTCAAAGAACAATCCACGCCACTCTCCAACACTAACAAGCAGTGCGAAATTGAACGGCCAACAATGAATAAGGTTCGAGCAGATTTTTCAGAGCCACCGTTCCTAAAAACAATATGGAAAAAAATGCATCGATACCCTATCTTTCATCTGATTTTTATCCTTTGTCTGCTAATCTTACCCTATAGGTTCGTCCCATTATTATGCATTATTTACATGCTAATATATTCCCTGTCCTCTCATCGAATTTTCGAGCTGCAAGAGGCAGGTTTTCATATAGGAAACTCCATCTTTCATGTAGGACAAGCACTTATAAAACTTCTTGTATTTTTAGGAAACATTTTTGCAGAAAATCTAAATAAATTCCGAGGAGATAGGAGTAACTGAAAAGTAACAAATCAGTGCCGAAAGAAAGAAAAAATCCCACTCCAGTAAAATAAGTAGAGAACCATTAAAAGATTCAAGTTGAACAAAAGCAATTAGGCGGCAGGAAGTGAGAATTTTGAGACGCAGCGACAAAGACGTAACGCCCTTACTTCAATTACGTGCAAATAGAGAGGAAGTCTTGTTTGTCCCCACGTTGCTCCCCCGCTTCCGGTTTCTAATTACCATCCCCCTCGACTAGCAGTTAAATTAAGGCCAGTGTCATCTCTAAGTGTCAGCCCAGTTTGGGGTCCCAATTCGAACTACATATCGACTTTTACAAAATGTAGTTCAATCGCCTTATCACAAGAAAATTAAACAAGTGACACACACAAACATTCTTAATGAATTCACACCTCTATTATAATCCTTTTACAGACTTCCAAAAAACGTTACATATTCCACCTACACGTAGATCTCAAAGTCAAATACGAACAAAGTTCACGCACATTACCACTTTAATTGCTAGGGTTTAGTTTTCAAACTTACGTTTCTCCCAAAAGGGATTAAACGACTTTTTAGAAGGATCGAGAATCCCCTCGAATCCTGTATTCAAGGTATTAATTTAGGTACCGACACCCAATATATAAAGTGGATATTGGGCGAGCACATCTTAAGTGCCCTAGGGGATCGCATAAAAACCCCTAGAACGCATTAAGGCTCGAAACAAATTAAAATACTACACTCGGCTTTTGAGATCTCAACCTACAATGACACACGACAAAAAAAAAAAAAATACACGTAAAGGTTATTTAGATTTCCATGTCTCCTGTATACATAACATAAATTCGCACTTGAGGACAGGATCACGTTTCCACCTAAGTGTCGCAACAGAAGAGACAAAAAATTTATAGGGCAAAATTAATCAATTGATAGCGAAAACTAGATGATGGCATGTAGATACAAAAACGGGTTCAAACCAATACATCTTATTGTTTATATATTAACAATTTTCACTATTTTCTAAATTAAAATTAAAATATTTAACCAATTTATCAACTTATTCAATTTATTATCACTTATTTTAACAATTATTTACCATTTTATTTACCACTTAGTTTATTTTATCGTAGTTCCATTTATCAATGAAAACTCATTGGTTTTCGGTTAAACTTAGACATTAAGTCATCCTTTATTTTTCAAAGAACCTTTTTAATTTTTCTTTTTTTTTCATACAACAAGGCCTTTTCTTTTTTTTTTATGCAACCAAGCATTCAACTTTGATTTCATTCAACTATTTTTTAATTTTTATTTTTATTTTTGATTTCTAAAAAGACCTCAGGAAATTTCTTCGTTTTCCTTCCCAAACTCGAGCAAAAAAGTAATTAGGCATTTTTCTTTCTCACCAATGCAACAAAGCATTTTTTTTTTACGCAACAAGGCATTTTTCCTTTTTCAGCCACGCCTTCACTTTGATTTCAGTCAACTATTTTTATTGTTATTTTGATTTCTAAAATTACCTCATGAAATTTCCTCGATTTCCTTCCCAATCTCGAGCAAAAAATGTAATTAGGCAATATTTCTTTTTTAACTATGTGTCATAGTACTCAACTTATGATTCACCATTACAATTTTTGATTTCTATTAACTATAAACCAACTATATAGCATTAATACCACTTTTTTTATCTCTTATATCCTTATCAATGTTGTATATAACCTCCCTATAACCAATTAATTTTCGCTCAAAATTATTTTCTTAGCTTTACAGAACTTATTCAGACTAAAACCCCTTCATAAATTCTTCACATGTAGGGGGCGCATCTGTCATAATTTGTACATAGCTGTATGCAACCCCGACCCAATATGTATGCAATGTATGTTTCAAAGATTTAATAAAGAACAAGGTAACTGGAGGACAGAAAGGCCTAGAAGAAAGGCCTAGGAAGAAGGCTTAAGAGTTAGCACAATCATTAGTAAAGTTATTACCAGTTTAATTATCGCGGAACACATAAAAGTTCGAGTTCAACGACACAGCATTTCCTGGTCAAGCTGGAACATGTCTAAAGACAAAGACGCAACGTAGACCAATAGGGAACCTCCACGTCACACCTTTCAACCAATGAGATGTAAGAAGGGTTCTCGTGTTAAATCGAGAACCAAGAATTGTTAGTTAGGAACTCGATCGCACCGAGGTAACACCTGCTCTAGAGATCCCCCCCGTTCATCCTTTTCAGCTAAGTCAATCACCGCGATGTGAATAGCTAACCAATAGACAATCCGCTCCACCTTCTCAAAGCCTTTCTTTCCTCCGATCAGTTGCCTTTTATTTCAACCCCATCACGTGTCCTGGTTTATTTCCCCTGTATGCTTCACTTTCCTCTGAAACGACTGCGCTTCCAACAATCAAATCCATTCTCAACAAATAGTAAAAGACCTCGCAACGATATTGCGACATAAATATCGTATAAAATTTGGTAACAGTATTAAATACATTGGCTTAATTTTAAATATAAAAAAGGTTTTTTTCCCTTACTTATAATTCTAAGAATAGTGTATTTTAGGTTCTTGAAATCAATTTTCTTTTTTATCCGATATCATGTTTACTCAACCTATCTCTTTTGATAACAGTACTAACTATTTTTTGTTGTTTTTTTTTGCTTATCCCTAGTACACGTGGTACAGGCCATGATGATCATGGTGTGTAGAAGTAGGCGACTGCTTTTACTGTAAATGCACGCATGTAAAAAGCAGTTCAACTTTGCACTTACAAATGTGCCAGAGCCCCATTTGATTACTTGCACTCGCTGGTGGAGTTAAACTTTTGCAAGAATCGGGGGCCATTGGAGCATTTTTTTTTTAAATCTTAAAAAAGTGCCCAATGCGGAAATCGAACCCGGGTCGTAGCGGTTTCAGATCATGGTTATATATAAATTGTATGTGTTTATTTATTATGGTACCACACTCAATTGGTGGGTGATCAGTCAGTTTCCAGACCATTTGACACTTTTTTGTTTGCTAATCCCTAGTACACGTGGTACAGGCCATGATAATCATGGTGGGTAGTTAATGACTGTTTTTAACTGTAAGCGTACCACATGTCTACACATGTGAAAAGCAGTTCGACTTTGCACTTACAAATGTGCCAGAGCCCCGTTGGTTACTTGCACTCGCTGGTGGGGTTGGACTTTTGCAAGAATCGGGGGCCAATGGAGCATCTTTTTTTTTTTTTTTAATCAGAAAAAAGTGTCCAATGCGGGAATCGAACCCGGGTCATAGTGGTCGAAAACCAAACGGTTTAACCAGCCTTCCACCGACCCCCATTGACACCTATGATGGATGGTTTCCCCATAAACACAAGGTAATAAGACCAAATCCGAATAAATAAATAGTGTTTGACGTTTTGATAACAATGCTGTTACCAAAACATCACACGCTATTTATTTATTTGGATTTAATCTTATTATCTTGTGTTTATAATCTATAATCCAAATTGTGCCTTATCATGGTTTCCCCATATTATCTTTCACACACACATTGTAATATTAACTCATAAAAAGGGGTATTTGGTATGATTAAAAGGTGTATTCAGAGCAAATTGAACGTGTGATATTTCGTGAGACTTGTTGTTTCTATTTTAATAGAAATTTAAAAAATCCATTTCTTTTGGCCAGGTGGAGAGGGCTTTCTTTTTAGAGTTTGAGTAATTTACAAGTCAGTTGTGCAGCTCTGTGTTGCTGCAGATTTAGACTGTTGTTTTTTTTTTTACGGTGTGGGGTCTTTTGTATTCTATTGTATATAGCAAATTATTTCTATTATTTTATTAACAATTAATCAATATTTTGATATTCATATATTCTTGCTACTCTGTAAACATCCCTGATTACTTATCTTGTATTTTATAAAATGTTTGCCACTCCGCCATTGCCGGTCCCAAGCCCGGATGTAAAAGGAGGAGGGGGAGCAGTAACAACCTCACTAAAAAACCTGGGTTCACCTGGCCTGGCTGATAGCACCCTGTAAGGGCTCCTATCCTTGGGTTACAGGATAATCAGCAGCGTCTGTTCTCCATGTTAGGAGCGGCTGCACAAGGCGTCTGTTCCTCATGTTAGAGGCGGCCATTTAATACCAGGTCAAAGTCCAAGTTACACCTCTCTGTAGATGACCTCGGGGAAATGCTGGATAAAACCAGCGCTCTAATGTAACTGGCATATAACCTATATGGAGTCGTGCATAACATAAAATGTTTGCTTCAAAACCTCAAACATGGATTTACCTCAACAACAATTCTGACTGTTCATGGTTACATTCAGGCAGACTTTGCAAAGGTAATGAAAGAAGACCCAACTTGTCCCCATTGCCAAGGTGAAGAAAAAACTGTAGACCACTTCACTTGCCCAACCTTCCAATACCAAAGATTCCTGACGGCCACCTTCTTAGATATCACCAACCTAAGTACAGCATCCCTAGAAAATCTCCCAATAAATAAATCTGCATGGTGGCACTTCAGTAATTGGGCTTCCACTGACATTGTAAATAAAACCAAGAAGATGACAGCCCGGGTAGCTGGTGACTTCTGTACGTGGCTCCAGGAACCTACTGGGTTAACTAAATAAATAAAATTATCGTAAAGATAGAAAATGCCTGGCCAACATTCATATTTCTTGAAAATAAAGATACTTTGGCCAGTAATTCTTTTTATTATCTCGACGTTTTGACAAAAATCTTATGTCCTCGTCAGGAGCAAACAAAAATTAAAACATTTGGCAAGCTCTTTTTTGAGAATAATTTTTGAGCCTTGCCAAATGTTTTAATTTTTGTTTGCTCCTGATGAGGACAAAATATTTTTGTCGAAACGTCGAGATAATAGAAAGATTCACTGGCCGAAGTATCTTTAATTTCAAGAAAATAAAATTTAATTTGATCTTGTTATAAATAAATCATGGGATCATCCTGAAGTTTTGTCTTTCCTAGTTTTCTACATGACAATAAATATTTGAAAATAGAGCAATCCATCTTTAAATCATTAGATAATATAAAGTCATATATTGGATTGAATAAAATATTTATTTGACAATATTTCAAGGACAGAACGCCAACCTTTATCAAGGCATTACATTTTTGTATAAACCTTTTGTATAAGTTTATACAAAAATGTAATGCCTTGATAAATATTGGCGTTCAACCACCCAAGATATTAGCAAATTAATCTTTAGTTCAATCCAATATATGACTTTTTATTATCTAACAATATATATATGTAGTGTCGGGGGGGAATCTCTATTTTGAACTTGATGCTATTCTCATGATAATTATGATGGCTTTCCATAATTGACACAAGAACAGTAAAAATTGAGGATTATAAAGTTAACTGAGACTACATACTTATTTCTCCTTAAAATAAATTTCAATTTTTCGTTCTAAAGAAACACATGTGGGATAATATTCAAATGTCGTTCTACAATCTTAAGCCGCATTATATTGTATTATCAATTACATTTTTGGTTGTTGATTTTCAGCTAAATTAACGCTGATGAGGGCCAACAGCCCGAAACACGTATGTGGTTGCCTTTTCTATATTTATCAAGAAATGGATTGGTCAAATGTTATAAAATAACTTAAACCGACGATTACTGGATATTTTTACCACTAGATAGCGTTCGGTCTTTTGAATATTATCATGTGAACGGTCAGAAAACGTCTCTTATACACATACATATAACATAAAAAGATATATAAACATTCTATTATTTTTAATGTGTTAAGCGTATTCACGCAAATTTGGCCTTAAATACCCATTTCTTGGTTTCTCAAGAAGCCTCTTGGACTAAAAATATTTTGGTCGTAGTACAGCCTACTCCACGCTGACGAGCGCCAACAGCGCGAAACGCTTTCGTGGATGACTTTTCTTGATTTATCAATAAATTGGGTTGGCCAAATATCAGGGAACAGGCTAAATCAATGTTTAGTTGATTTTTGTTCCACTAGATGCCATCTAAAAAGCACATGTACTCCTGGTCAGGATATGCTTTCATTGTTTTTAATATAAACATTTATAAAAGTTATTTATAAGTAATCATCTACTGTCCTAAAATCTGATCCCCATAGTTTAGTTGAGTACCATTTCTATGATTTCACCCTTCAGTGCAGTATGTATAAGCAAAATAGACTATTACAGCATTAGAGCTCTAAAAGGGGGTCTGGTGGATTAAATTGGCGAAACCGCTGGGAGGGTTCACCACTGAAATGCCAAGCCCTCCCAATATATTTTTCATCGCAGTAAGGACAATAGAAGTTTGGTTCATATTTAAAAGAAACTTGCCTGCTTAAATGTTTTCCTTTCCTATTTATAAAAGTCCGCAATTTCTATAATTTAACTCCATCCCGCTCCCTTCTGGACTTCCATTGAGGCCACCGCAACAAAGACTCTCTCACTTTAGCAACTGAAGCGATCTAGCGAGCAACTCAAGCGACTACCAAGCGACCAAAGCGATCTTTGAAAGCGAACTTATCTCATCTGAGAGATCTTTGAAGGCGATCTTTTGTGATCCAAGCGATCTTTGAAACCAGGGCGTTCCTTTTGTGATCCAAGCAATCTTTGAAACCAGAGCGATCCAAGCGATCTTTGACACCAGAGCGATCCAAGCTATCTTTGAAACCAGAGCGATCCAAGCGATCTTTGACACCAGAGCGATCCAAGCTATCTTTGAAACCAGAGCGATCCTTTTGTGATCCAAGCGATCTTTGAAACCAGAGCGATCTTTTTGTGATCCGACCAATCTTTTGAGACCAGAGCGAGCACCATGGGGGGCTGCTGCGGCAAGAAGAAGAGGCGTGTTAGGTAAGTGCACTCTATAGATCAATATAGTTTAGGATTATATAGAAGAAGTAGTACAGGGGTTCTAGCAAAGGAACAACTTGAGTAAACGTCCAAGATTTGAAGGCTCAAGTTCACGGAATAACTTATACAAATGTATCAACATATAAAGCAGGTATCACATGCAATATAATTTCGCTGTTCCAAATAATTTACTTTTATAATAATCATCAAATTAATATATAGATATCTCTCTCCTTATAAATAGAGAAGAGATTTACTTTTGATCTGATAGTTAATTCTGAAATATCATTACTTTTATGGCTAGATACAGCTAGCTATAGATTTGTGCTTTAAATAGATGAGATGTAATATTTATAGACACCTGTTGTTTTATCCCGACTGAAGAGAAACAAACGAGAACCTCTGGGATTGATATCAACAAAGTAAACATTTATGAGAGAAGTTTGAGGTTAAATTGATATTGTACTGCTAAATGAGAATTTATTTTCAATTCTACCCTGAATTAATAACATTAGAGTTTATTTATGGAAACAAACAAAAATTGAGAGAGGACTTTTATTATTATTATTTATATCGTCTCAGTTTACAGGTGTTACATTAGAGTCACCTTGTCCTGGTTATTTACATATGGCGAGTTGGTAGAGTAGAGGTGCCCCCCCCCCCCCCCCTCAGACCTTACAGGAGAGAGGAGTTACAATGTATATATAAATGAACCTATAAATGCATTAAGAGTTTTAACAGATTAAAGATGTTTTTCGAAATCGAAATTGTTATGAAATTATTTACGAAAATACCAGTAATTATATAAGCAATTTTGTTTTTACTGTTGAATGGAAAAGGAAGATAATTTATCATAAAATATAAATATAATATCTCTTGAATTCTCCGATTGAAGATAGGCGAACTGCCTCATCGAAATTTTGAAAATTATAATAAACATTTGATCCGAATTAAGCGTTTATTCATTCAAAGATATAATATATAAAAGATATTTTTTTTCGCAATACAAGTTTCTTTTATTAACTTTAATCGCATCTGAATACAACAACAAAGACAAAACGATTTTTAAAGAACTTCTGGTCTTTTACAGATTATCCGAACAGAAATGTAGGGTAAATCCTGAAATAACATAAATAGTACTGGTAAACATTAAAATTTAAACATTTACATTAAAAGTGACCTGTCTAAAGCACCCCCCTCTATAGCACCCGCTTTTGATGAGTCCCAAGAGGGGGGCGCTATAGACAGGTTTAACTGTACCATAATTTAACAATTCATGAGGAATCTTGCATTGTGTTTCGATGAAAGATGTTCACACAAATTTGTATGTGAAATATATATTTCTCGGTGAATCAAATAGTAACCAGAATTGAGCAATCTCAGAAGTAGGTGCTTATTATAGGTAAATATTGTTTCCAGTTATAACGCGGTATAGGATGTATATGTAAATGTTTACATAGAGAGTACTCATGTAGAATAGAGATGTACAGGTTATATGGTGCACGCTACAGAGACTGTTATTTACTGATAATTACAATTTTATATATAATAAGTGTTAATTAGATACATAACTGAATTATTATAAGAGAGAGATAGAAAGAGGCTTAAGTTGTTTTTAATTGTTATAGGAAGGAAGAATATATTGTTGTGGAACAGCGTGCACCTATACCCTCTATTAGCTCTCACCTGACTGTTCCCCCTGAATGTATACATCACGGCGTTGATTTGTCCCCCCATTCGTCCCTTATGTCCTGTTCCCTCCCGTTGTCCTTGTTCTCTCTGTCTACTAACCCCTCCCTGTCCCCTTGTCCCTCCCTTCCCCCTTGTGTCCCTGTCCGTTGTTGGTTGTCTCTCCCCTCGTTACTAACCCGTGTTCCGTGTCACCCTGTGTCTTCGTTCTCTTTGCCCCAGTCTTTCACCTCAGATGATTGGTACGACTGCCCCCTAGCTAGCATGATTTCACCTCCACACGGCACCACCCCCTCCTCTCCTTCCCCCAGTAAACTCCCTCGGGAGTTGGGGAGGAGGAGAGAAGGTGGCGGGGCGGGGTTTTCGTTGGGTGTTAGCTGATAGGGGATATAGGTGTACGAGGTTTCCAGGACGATATGTTCATCCCGGGGGGAGAGGCCGCCATCGCCTCGGTGGACCGTGGGGACTGACGGAGGCCTGGGCAACCTCCGTTGTCTGATTAGGCGAATCATTCTGTTCTTGGAATTAAGTACAACTTTAACGGTATGTTGGAGGACTGGACTGACTTCTCTGTTTTGCAGGACTGGACGACCTCCGCTGTTTGAGGCTTGAGCCACCTCAATTGTCTTAGAGAAGGAAGTATCCTCTGTTATCAGGGAGGATTAGGTGAATTCCTCTGATCTTGGAGGTAAGTGAAACTTTAACGGTGTGTTGGAGGACTGGACTAACTTCTCTGTTTTGCAGGACTGGGCGACCTCCGCTGTTTGAGGCTTGAGCCACCTCAATTGTCTTATAGGATGAAGTATCCTCCGTTATCAGGGAGGATTAGGCGAATTCCTCTGATCTTGGAGGTAAGTGAATCTTTAACGGTGTGTTGGATGACTGGACTAACTTCTCTGTTTTGCAGGACTGGGCGACCTCCGCTGTTTGAGGCTTGAGCCACCTCAATTGTCTTAGAGGAGGAAGTATCCTCTGTTATCAGAGAGGATTAGGCGAATTAATCTGATCTTGGAGGTAAGTGAAACTTTAACTGTGTGGTGTAGAACTGGACTCACTTCTCTGTTTTGCAGGATTGGGCGACCTCCGCCATGTTTGAGGCCTGAGTGACCTCCACAGTTTTGGAGGAGTGGGCGACCTCCGCTGACTTGGAGACCTGGGCGGTCTATCATGGAAGAGTGGAAAATCTCTGATTTATTGAATTGCCTCGTTGAGGAATTGGGCGGCCTCTGTTCCTGTTTGAGGCTTAGGCGGCCTCTATTCCTGTGGAGATATGTCATAACATGATCGCCAAAAGTTACCCTGACTTTCACAAAAAGCTTTAAATCTCCTATATTATTACGCCAATGAAATGATCGCCCAAAGTTACTCTGGCAGCCATTAAATGCTATAAAGCCTCCACCTTATTGCTCAAATGAAATGATCGCCCAAAGTTGCTCTAGCAGCCATTAAATGCTACAGAGCCCCCACCTTATTACTCCAATGAAATGGTGGCCCAAAGTTGCTCTAGCAGCCATTAAATGCTATAAAGCCCCACCTTATTACTCCAATGAAATTATCGCCCAAAGTTGCTCTGACAGCCATTAAATGTTATAAAGCCCCCACCTTATTGCTTCAAAGAAATGATCGCCCAAAGTTGCTCTGGCAGCCATTGAATGCTATAAAGCCTCCACCTTATTACGCCAATAAAATGATCGCCCAAAGTTACTCTGACAGCCATTTAATGCTATAAAGCCCCCACCTTATTGCTCCAATGAAATGATCGCCCAAAGTTGCTCTGGCAGCCATTAAATGCTATAAAGCCTCCACCTTATTACGCCAATAAAATTATCGCCCAAAGTAGCTCTGGCAGCCATTAAATGCTATAAAGCCCCCACCTTATTACTCCAATGAAATGATCGCCCAAAGTTGTTCTACCTGCCATTAAATGCTATAAAGCCCCCACCTTATTGCTCCAATGAATTAATCGCCCAAAGTTGCTCTGGCAGCCATTAAATGCTATAAAGCCCCCAAATTATTACTCCAATGAAATAATCGCCCAAAGTTTCTCTGGCAGCCATTAAATGCTATGAAGCTCCCACCTTATTGCTCCAATGAAATGATCGCCCAAAGTTGCTCTGGCAGCCATTAAATGCTAGAAAGCCCCCACCTTATTACTCCAATGAAAGGATCGCCTAAAGTTGCTCTGGCAGCCATTAAATGCTAGAGAGCCCCCACCTTATTACTCCAATTAAAGGATCGCCTAAAGTTGCTCTGGCAGCCATTAAATGCTAGAAAGCCCCCACCTTATTGCTCCAATGAAAGGATCGCCTAAAACCTCTGACAGCCATTAAATGTTATAAAGCTCCCAACTTATTGCTCCAATGAAATGATCGACCAAATTTGCTCTGGCAATATTAAATGCTATAAAGCTCCCACCTTATTGCTCCAATGAATGATCGGCCAAAGTTGCTCTGGCAGCCATTAAATGCTAGAAAGCCCTCACCTTATTCCACCAATGAAATGATCGCCCAAAGTTGATCTAACAGCCATTAAATGCTATAAAGCCCTACCTTATTGCTCCAATGGAATGATCGCCCAAAGTTGCTCTGGCAGTCATTAAATGCTATAAACCCCCACCTTATTGTTCCAATGAAATGATCGCCCAAAGTTGCTCTGGCAGTCATTAAATGCTATAAACCCCCACCTTATTGTTCCAATGAAATGATCGCCCAAAGTTGCTCTGGCAGCCATTAAATGCTATAAAGCCCCCACCTTATTGCTCCAATGAAATGATCGCCCAAAGTTGCTCTGGAAGCCATTAAATGCTATAAAGCCCCACCTTATTGCTCCAATTAAATGTTGCAACATAAATTCTTCCATAATTTTGGTTGTTGCAATAAAAATGGCGGAATAAATCAATCTCTTTCATTCAACAACAAATCTCTCACTTCATCCATCTTACCAGTAACGAGTTATTACACTAGGATTCCTCGAGACATTTGATCTATTTACATATCACTTCTCCTAAGTGATATGCTCGAGGAGCTAAACAGTTATATATAGTATGAAGTTGTTAATTATATTGTATTATTAAACCTTAACTCTCCTTAATTTCAAATACCATATAAATTGCATATTTAACATAACAACAAGTTAGTTAACAACGTGTAAATCAGACCCCAACATAAACAAATATGCCAAAACATCTCAAATAGACGCACATTATATTTTTAGCTATACAAGCTATACTTGTTTTAAGGTAAAACTCCAATATATGATTTCAAAATAAAACAAACCTCTACTGTCTTTACTGCGATGAAAAATATATTCGGAGGGCTTGGCTCATCATTGGTGAACCCTCCCCGCGGTTTTGCCAATTTAATCCACCAGACCACTTCTAAGAGATCTAATACTGTATTGGCCGATTCTACTTATATATGCAGCACAGAAGGGTAGAACCTCAGAAATGGTTTTCAAGAAAACTATGGACATAAGCTTATAGGACAGTAGATTACATAAATATTTGCGTCGAGCAATGCTCTTCCGCAAACAATAAGGACAAGTTAGACATAAATAAAATAAAGACAATAGTCCGGAATAAAATTGTCAAACAGAAGGAGGAGATAAGTAACACGCATCAACACACAAATAATGTTGTGTATAGAATTCCAGGAAAAAAAATTGCAATGCCTCCTTCATACGAGAGACAGGCCTTTCTACCTAGGGACCAGACTCCAAGAACACAAATCTTTCTGAGAATAAGCTGAAGTCATCCGGCCTTTTCAGACAAAGTATTATTATATATTATATTATTTATTCTGCCTAGCACACACATGCCCAACACGACTCCAGGTCCGACACATGTCTAGTGGCCACAGAATCCTCCGTGCATAGGTTAGCGTATCACTTAAAAGACGAATGTGGAATCAGCCGCGTTTTAGTCTTCGTTTTCCTCATCCAAATGGACAACGACATTAGGCGATTCTATTAATCTCCTCCGAACGGTAATTGCGGTCTTGTTTAATTTATATTTATGAGAAAATCGAACAGGTCTATAACATTCAGATTACAATTTCACGCCCTTCAATTTTACACATGATTAGTGAGATAACTGAAATTGTGTGTGTGATAAATGACAGAAATAAAATATAAATTTATTTTTTATTTTCACAAATGTCCATATGATTTGAATTATATTCAATATGTGAGATGGGGTGTAGAAATGGCGGACAATGTATAGCAACTGGTTCCTGGAAACACACGCAGAATATACTGTAAAATGTACGACAAGATTCCAGAGTAAATTTGGGGGGAGATGAGAGGGAGATGGTAATGTGTTGTCAAGGTGGGCAGGTGCCAAAAACAGCATTCCTGTGTGAGGGAGAGTCTGGTCACATCTGCGGCGAGGAGAAAACGTGGCGACTTGGCTCCTGGCGAGTGGATGATCCTGCAAGGCAGTGCCAGGAGAGCCTGACATCGGATCCTACAAGACGGCGTAGTCCAAGATGGACGTGTATAGTCTGGAGAGGAACGTTTCATAAGAGTGACATCCGCGACGTCAAGAATTCTTATGACGGGGAAATTGAAGGCAAATCCCATTTGCATTCCTTCTGTTTATTTCCACGTATAATAAAGTGATAACTTTTGCTGCATTCCTTTGTACTCACGTGTGTATCTTTGTGGCATCCTGATTAGACAAAGAACACAAACAGCGTCTGGGTACGACGTAACAATATTTTGAAGTCAAATTTTCCATTTTATTTAATGGCTAGGGTACAGCAAATCAGAAGAACAAATTAAAGCAAGGCAATTTATATCCTTTAGAATATTAATAAAATTTATGAAATAATATGTGATTAATAGAGGGAGATATGTATATTTTGGTATATAAAAACATCCACACTAAACTTCAAGTTTTATTCTACCAATGTTAAAAGTTTCATACTTCTATGTGTTCTGAAAGCATATTAAAATTGAATAAAATATGTTGAAAGGCAATTTAGAAATTGGTCCGTTCCTGATCATTTTGACAACCCTCAAAGTCTGAAAATTTGTCAACTTGCATTGTCATCAGGTCCTAACAAGGGTGCAAAATTTCATATTTCTACGTGCTCTAGAAGAATACTGAAAATCGATTATAAGATTTGTGGAGAGACAGACATGGGGAGCAAGTCATATAAAAGCTTTTAAAAACAAAATAAGCATATAATGACCGCTCACATGAGATTTTTAGATGGCAGAGCGCAATCTATTGGAAGAGAAATTAACTGAACGTTGATTTAAACTGTTTCCAGATATTTGGCCAACCCAACTTCTTTGAAATCAAGAAAAGTCAACCACGAACGCCTTTCTGGCTGTTGGCCGTCATCAGCATGGCAAGGTTGTACCTTTACGACCAAAATATATATTTATTTTGGTCCCAGAGGCTTCTTGAGAAATCAAGAAATGGGTATTTAAGACAAACTTGTGTGAATACGCAGAACGTTTTTAATACCAACACCTGTTTTTTTCTATTTTAAAATTATTTTATCTTGAGAGGTGAGTGTCCTCTCATGAAGGTTCTACTGTAATACATACATACCCTGTCTGATCATTTAATACATAATCAATCAAAAATAAATGTAAATATATTCTTTAACATTATTAAAACAATATTAAGATTTTATTTTGAAAATAGACATAGAATATTATGCAGCAATATATTGGATCTTACTTGATATTGATTTAACAGTCAACATTTCTTGTTCTGGTCAACTGGTAACACAAAGAATTAAGACAATAATAATCTCCCTATTTGATATAGAAAAGCAAACACAAATCGGGGAGAAAAGATTCTTTGTATGAGAGGATGATCATTTGTTCTACATATTGTACCGTCTGCCAAGACGGGCATTTATAGGTACTTCCTCGTTGTGGAATTGAGGAGTGTTCAAGAAGACCTTGTCTAGAGGAGAACTCTCTCAAGGTGGGGAAGCCTTCCTTGCTGAAGAAATGTGTACACATACCCAACTATATATATTCCCCTACATTTTTATCTACCTTTTATTTACTATTTTATTATATATTTTTCCACCTTTGTCAAAATTGATTAGAAGAATCAATAAAATTGTTTAAATTGTCTACATATTGTTGCGATTTCGTTCTGTGGTGCCAGGAGGAAACATGGAAACAGTCGGCAATAAAGGTTTCAGATAACACCACTGAACAAGTCAAGGAAAAGACTAAACTAATATGATTATGAAGATGTTATTTATAATATAAAAAATAAGATGACATATATGTGAAAAGTTGAATAAAGTGATTCAAGAAATAATTGCAAATTAATTTAGGAAAATTGGGAATAAATGGATAAAATAGAATGTGCTGCCAAACCTTCCTTCAATGCCTTCGTCTACTGAGGGTGGACCACAAGATCTCTCCATATCTCCCTCCTTCAATGCCTTCCTCTACTGAGGGTGAGCCACATGGTCTCTCCATATCTCCCTCCTTCAATGCCTTCCTCTACTGAGGGTGGGCCACATGGTCTCTCCATATCTCCCTCCTTCAATGCCTTCCTCTACTGAGGGTGGGCCACATGGTCTCTCCATATCTCCCTCCTTCAATGCCTTCCTCTACTGTGGGCGGGCCACATGGTCCCTTCATATCTCCCTCCTTTAATGCCTTCCTCTACTGAGGGTGGACCACATGATCTCTCCATATCTCCCTCCTTCAATGCCTTCCTCTACTGAGAGCGGGCCACATGGTGTCTCCATATCTCCCTCCTTCAATGCCTTCCTCTACTGAGGGTGGGCCACATGGTCTCTCCATACTTCCTCCGCCATCCTCTTCATCTCCTCGTGTCGTCCATAGTTTCAGATCGTCTGTGTATCCCTGTCGTCTCCTTCCCCTCGATCTCTTCCCCTGGAGCTTTCCCTCCAACACTGTCAGCAATGTCTCTCCTGCTGATCCGCGCATCACATGTCCAACAAATGGCAGTTTTCGTTGTTTTGTGAACTTTATCAGCTGGTGTTCTGTACCCATTCCTTCGAGGACTTGATTATTTGTTACCATATCCGTCCAAGGAATTTTGAAAGCTCTTCTGTAAAGGTATGCCAAACTCTGTTCAACAATATCTGGTCAATATTTTCACACTTTGTATAATAGGCTTTGTAATATAGCTCAGACAAAAATTAAAATCATGTATTTTTTTTCAATTCAGAAGTGTATATAAACCTTTGCAACACTCGTGTCATTTTGTACCCGTAGAAAGGCGTCTTGCTATGAAATCTTTCTCCGGCCTAACCTGCCTCTTCCCTGACGGAGATCCTGTCCCTAGCCTTCCCAGCCTCGTCATAGTGGTTTGTATATATTCCGCTTTATGCGGCCATTGGAGCTCGATATCATCTATTTTGGTAAGCAGCCCCGTAAATAAAGATATTTCCGCGCCATGAAAGCTTGTACGATCATCCTCTTATAAAAAGAAATTCTTCTCCTCGACTTGTGTTTCTCATTCTATGGTAACATAAAGTAATATTCGATGGGTGATAGGATTGTACCTACCTGTAAGTAGGCTCTGGTATACGTTTCCTGGCTTATTGGATTCTATCTTGGAGTATGTAGAGGGAGAGGCAGATCTACTGGGTACGTTCTGTACATCCGTTTCACCTTTTTCAGAAAATGTTGTTTATAGGATGATTTTTTTGCATTATTAGAACTATTGTATTTCATACTCCACTCATAACAAAATTTTCACAAGTTAATGTTTGTTCATTTAACGTTGTGAATGACCGAAGAAAATGCCAGGAGGAGTCCAAGGTGGACGACCAGGTGTAATGTAAGAATTTTAGAGGTGTCGGATGGATCCCAGGAAAGATAGTGGGTAGAAGGTATCTAGAGTCAATACAGGTTTGATAAATGGACAGATAAAGGCCTATCACCAAGATCAGATAAGGAGAAGATGGAAGAATGGTGAAAGTAAAGAATATGAGGCCAAAAAGGAAAGAGAGGAAGAAGAGGATCCAATATGGATGGCTTCTGAAAGTAGGAACAGCCGGAGGGATAGAGAGTTGCTTCAGGCGGAAATAGCTAAACAGTCATTCGTATTTTTACTTTTAAAAATTGGAATGAATTAGAAAAATAAACACCAATTAACAACTACACTTTCTACCAATTCCAATGTATGCGCGTAATTTAAAACTATAAAAGATAAATTTCTCAAGTGATATTTCAGACTTCTGTTTCGCGTAACTAACCATGACGTTTCTACATGGCATAAAGATATAAAAAAACTTTGTGAAAACCAGTGTGGAATCTGAAGAAATAGGTGAAACCATGACAATATAAACAAGTATTTCGAAATGGTGGTGGTTGTGCTTTATCCATGAGCCCATGAATCCAACCCCTCTTCTACGTAGCAGGCGGGAGAAGCAGCATAAGTAAGGGACTGCCCTGTAGTACGGTGTTGTGAGCCCCGAGCCGCTACGGTAACCTTGAGCAGAGAAATCTGAAATGTGGCTGACTAACGGAGCAATGGCATACCTCCCTTTTACATGGAGCAACAAAAAAGTATTTTGAAATCAATTTCCTGAGAAAGAGAGAGAGAGATTGAGATTGAAATTGATTTTTATTACAACGTCCATATAAGATTATATAAGGATAAATACAGAATAAATATAAATATGAATAAATATGACTATATAATGATAAATATGTAAATAAATATATAAAATAATTGATATATATATATATAAATATATATATATATACAAGGTCTCTATTGGTGGCGTCCACCGCGGGAAAGATTCCGCCACCGATGGAGTGCGAGAGTTCTTTCCCACAAAGTGGGCAGGTCGATGAAGTAAAGAAAGAGAGATATTATAAATCAGAACAGTAAAAAGTGAGCTACTCATTGTTACCTGATAGTCAGCGTCCATCTGGGCAATCTTGGCCGCATGGATCTCTTGTGGCTCACAGCAGGACGTTTTGGGCATTGGTGCATTCTCCATGGCAATCTCTTCATATATCACTGAATCATCATTGGAGGATTCTGAGGCATCCAAACATTGAAATTTTACAGCCAATCATTAAAACCTTATATTTTATCATATTGCTAATTTATTTGTGATTCAATTTACAACAACAAAAAGCATCCTTCAAGACCTTTTGGTCTTAGCCATATTATCAGAATAGAATAGGATATACACAGAAATAACAATAATACAAGGTTGTTCTGAAAGTTTGTAAACATTTCAAAAATTTGAAATACTAATATTATTCGCAGTTATGTATAATGTCTTTGTATTATGTATAAAGTAATTGTATTATGTATTATTATGTATTCTCCGTAATAATTATATTATCCAAGTAATAAGAAAAACGTTTTAAGAAAAACACGAACTTTTGGGATAACCTTATAGTAACAATAATCAGCAATATTATAAACAATATATCAAATAGGAGAAAAGAAAGAAAGAAAGGGCTTGGCATAAACTTATATGGAAGCTGTCATGTCGCTCCGGGCCACGAAACCACTCCCTCACTTGAAACAAATATTCTTTATTTGTCAAGCTAAAAGCTACAGTAGCAAAATAAATTTAAGGCAACAAGACTATTCCTGAGGCTGGGTAGACTAACTTTATCCATACGTCCTATTTATAGCACAAATAAGTTGAAACTATGTAAATTGTACACAAAGAAAACATCTGCAAAGACACAACAAAAGCAATAGAAAACAATCGGTTTCTCTTATTAAAAAACAATAATCAGTAGTATTGACAAATTTATATTATTAAAGTGAAAAATTCGTATGTACAACGATGTATTATACATAATTATCAGACCACTTTATAGTTTTATACATGAATGGATTTTGTGATTCAATTTTAGGTTTCATATTCCCATCTTTTATTAGATACATTGATACATGAACTGTAGTTGGAGTAAATAGCAAAAAATGTTGTTTTTTTTCTTGGCATTGTAAGATGTATATTTCAGGTAGCAAATACACTGTTGTTACTTATGTCAATTATATATTAACCAGTATTTGATATTCCTGATGGATAGAGACATTTTATTATTGTTACTGTGAGGAGATTACATTTATACATATTGTACCAAAGTATTTGTTATTTTATTAGCAAAGTATCATTTTTTATGTTTATATTTTGCTATACTCTGTACACTTTCCTTTTTGATTATCATTTGTTTATCACTCATAGTTTGTTTTTGCCTGAAATAAATTGTTGTCTCATCCCGAAGTTGGTCTTCCCTAATTTTCAACGTGGCATTTTGGTAATGATGCTGGGTAAATTAGGGAAGACAAACTGAAGATCGCCGAAAAGACCTAGAGGCCATGGGTGCTGTGATCTACATTTTTGGAGCCTGGCTCCAGGATTCCACCGCCGTGTCAAAGCCAAGACTTCCCTTCGAATTGACGATGTCCCTATAGACGATACGACGACAAAGCCGCTCTTCACGCCGCAAGTAAAAGGATGCAAAGGTACTAGGGACAAAGTTCAAGATTTGGATGGAATCTTATGTAGAAGCACGTCAGATCCATGTCAGTAACTACCATAATTGCTAGCTGTGGGTCACAGCTCCCATAGGGAAGGAGCTATGTAACAAACTATTTATTACGAGGGCCATCCAATAAATAAGTTTCCCTATGTTTTAACAAATAAATAACATTATTTAAAATTATGCAGTTATTTTATTTTCATTATACAACTCATAGACTACTTCTCTACATAATCACCATTTCTGTCCGAACATTTTTGGTACCGTTGTTGCAATTTTTGGATACCACTGTTGTACCAAGCCGTGTCCTGTCTTCGTAGCCAGTGGTTCGCCTCCGCCTGCACTTCGTCATCATTCGCAAAGAGATTGCCTCCAAGGTGCAACTTGAGTGCTGGAAAAAGATGGAAGTCGCTTGGGGCAAGTTCCGGAGAATAAGTTGGATGTGTGAAAATTTCCCATTTGAAGTTTTCCAGCAACGTTTGGGTCGTTCGAGCTGCGTGAGGGCGAGCATTGTCATGGACGAGTAACACGTTCCGACACCAAGGTCCAGGATGTTTCCGTTTTATTGCAGTTCTGAGTTCAATGAGGACTTCGTAGTACCTCTCAGCGTTAACCGTAGTGTTTGAGGACAGGTAGTCAACCAAGAAAACACCCTTACAGTCCCAAAAGACGATAGCCATAACTTTGCCTGCAGAGATTGTGAACTTCGCCTTTTTTGGTACACCTTCCTCAGGCTTCTTCCACACCATGCTTTGTCGTTTTGTTTCTGGAGTTGATTGATGCACCCAGCTTTCATCTCCAGTGACAATAGGGGAAAACAGTTGATCTCCATCTCTTCGATGCATTTCCAGGAAAGCTCGGGCTGCCTCCATCCGTTGTTGCTTGTGATTTTCCGAGAGCAAACGCGGGACCCATCATGCGCAGACTTTGCGAAAATTCAAAACATCTAACATGATTGTTCCAATCGAAGAGCGTCCAATTTCGATTCCAGGAGGCAGTCGAATCATTATTTCGTCAATGGTGACGCGGCGATCTGCTTCCATCACATTCCGAACAGCAGCAACCGCTGCATTGTCCGTAGCAGTAACGGGCCTGCCGCTTCGCTCGTCATCATGCAGGTTTTGCCGTCCTTCCAAGAACCATGAACGCCATCGGCGAACCATTCGGATGCTCATACATCCTTCACCATACACTGACACTAAATTGCGATGAATATTGACCGCAGTTTCATTTTTGGCCGTGAAAAAACGAATTACAAAACGGAGTTCGCAAGTGGACACGATCACCAGTGGTAGCTCCATTGAAACTGAAGCGCTACGGACTTTCGCGTAGAAGTAGCGTGATTTTGAAGGTCACACGCTTCCAACCCATCCTAGTGACCATTTCTTACACTACTAACTAATTTTTACAACGTTTCGTTCGCAGAAAAAAAAATAGGGAAAATTATTTATTGGATGGCCCTCGTATTTTATTAGCAGAGTATCATTTTTTATGTTTATATTTTGCTATGCTCTGTATACTTCCCTCTTTTCTTATTTTTTGTTCATCACTCATAGGTAGTTCTTGCCTGAAATAAATTTGTCTCATCCCGAAGTTAGTCTTTCCTAATTTTCCACATGGAAATATAAAGAGAAAGTAGTTCTACTTTGTACTTATAGAAAAGCAAGAGTCCTGTTCTAGTATTTATACACATTGGCGGAGATATATTTGTTTAAGCTAAGAATCCTATTATTTTTCTATATATATAATTTAAATATATATATATATATATATTGTTGTTGACGCACATTAAATATGTTATAACACCCTGATAAAGGTTGGCGTTCAGCCAACTGAAATATTGGTAAAATAAATAATATTTTGTTCCAATATATGCCTTTTTAAATTTATATATATATATGTCGTAAACCCGGGTAAGCCAACAAGTGAGTTGGAAGCAGTCGGGGTTGAGTGGCAAGGCGTGTAGAGTGGGAAGTCCGCACAGGACAGTAAGGACAAAGTTTGGGATCAAAAGATGTTCTCCTAGTTCGTCTCACATGGCACCAGGACCAGGGGAAAGTTGAGGATTAACTGAGGAAAGCTCGGCGTCCTGCATGAAGCTACTGGGGCAGAAAAGAGCCAAAACGGCGGCCACGAGGGCCGCCGTGAGATGGCAACGAACCTAGTACTGAGCGGGCCCTGTCCGAAAATATCCACTGTAACCTAACTAACTGTCAACATCCCCACCAACGCCCTTTTGTCCCTCTCTGGATCCCCCGGGTGTCCAGTGGCAAGCTAGTGTCACTTTGAGATGACTAGAAAAGATGTCATACTTTATTACTTACATATCAAATTGTTTAAATTACGATATATATCTATATATATAAAAATGAATGTTTGTTGGTCCGTTCGTAAGTGTTAATCTTCTACATCGCTCAACCGATCGTGATGAAACTTTGGGAAGTTGTTTAGTATACTACCGGGATGGTTTCTGGCTAATTACTCTTTAGAAATAACCTTTCGTTGCATTTTTATTTACAATAAAACGTAAATTCACTCGCAATCAGCGCCCCCTCGCGGCAGGCGTATGGCCTGAAATAGCCTCGCATGAGCGTATTTGTAACGTCAAGCTTAGCCTATAGGTTAGGTACACAGCTTCGTACCCCCACAACCTAGGTTCGAGGCTCAGCGTGGGTGTTTTTTTTTTTTTTTTTCTTTTATATTATTGTAGCAAATTATTAAAAATATGATTTTATTTAAAATGTAGGCTTTTTAAAATAAAAATTAACATAAACAATTTTTAAATAATATTTATAACAAACCTAGGTTCGAGGCTCAGCGTGGGTGTCTTTTTTTATTTTCATTTCTTTTATATTATTGTAGCAAAGTCTTTTTTTACAGCATTATTATATTTTAATTGGTTTATTTTAAATATGTTTGTTATGAAGGCTCTATGTAATACTATTTAGAGCATATTTTACATTTTAAACACCTAAGCACCCCTCTTTTTAATATTGTAGCAAAGTATTAAAAGTATTATTTTATTTTAGATGTTTGCCATGAAACTTTGGGGAGTTGTTTAGTATACTACCGGGACGATTTCTGGCGAATTATTTTAAAATAATATTTATAACAATAATTATAGCAAATTTTAAGACATATTTTTAAATTCTGTGTTTGTGCATATATAGATATTTTACAAAAATTGTGAGAACGTTCTATTAGAATATCTCAAAAACAAAAAAATATATATATATAAACAAGTTCACTGACATTTATTAATGCAGTGATTATAATCAATAATCAATATTTACAATAAAGGGCTAGATTATATAAATATTATTTTATTTAAAATGTAGGCTTTTTAAAATAAAAATTAACATAAACAATTTTAAATAATATTTATAACAAACCTAGGTCCGAAACAAAAATTGTGAGAACGTTCTATTAGAATATATAAAAAAAAAAAACACTACATATATCGTATTTCTTTCACAATATTTATTACTTTTAAGATGATTATTATAATTTGGGCTGTTTTTAATTTTAACATTATATGTCCAACTTTATATTATTTAGCACAGAATATTATTAGGATAAGATAATAACTTTACTGTACTGAATAGTTTAGTATAATATTAATTTAACATATTACAACTTAGCCACAGCAACGCGTGGCCGGGTTCGCTAGTATCTATATATATATATATATATATATATATTAATTTTAAGATTAATAATTTTTTTATTTAATTTAAATGTGTGAGGTTTGTTTTCTTATTTTTTCTGGAATAAATAATTAGTTAGATTATATTTTTAAAAAGGTAAAAAAAAGTAACACCAGCAAAGCATCGGCAGTTACGCGTCATAGGCTGGGTGAAAAAAGGAATAAGCGAAGAGAAAGTTTTAAAGAGAAGAGCAAAGACAGAACCATGATAATAATTTTCCAAATCTAAAATAAAGCTAATTAGAGAGAGAGAGAGAAGTATTTTTTTTTGCTCTATT
This sequence comes from Cordylochernes scorpioides, assembly GCA_030710605.1. Lineage (NCBI taxonomy): Eukaryota > Metazoa > Arthropoda > Arachnida > Pseudoscorpiones > Chernetidae > Cordylochernes > Cordylochernes scorpioides. The sequence continues at coordinate 20,808,628 of CP092873.1, read as the reverse complement.
TTCTCTCTTGATGAGAGAAGATAGATTTTTGTAATTTTTTTTTTTGGGGAATTTTTTTATATAAGCTTATTTTAAAGACAATATAGTGTAAATGTGGAGGACACGATATAAGATAATATATTAAATTAGAAAGGATGAAACCCTTAAGGGTTAGACCAGTTGAAAACCATATAGGTCAGACCAGATGGAAAAAGGATGGTACTCAGGTGGGCCTCTTCAGATGAAGACCTGAGCAGCAGTTTCGGCCCTTACTCCATTACTGCCAAACCATGCCTCTTCGACCAAATAGAAAGCAAATTTAGGTTGGAACGGAGATAGGGTAATAGCTGAGCCTTAGATACTACATAAATCAACAAATGAACTGAGACAGTATCATCTTCTGCACACTCAAACCTAACTCAAAACATGTTTTTTTCCAGTTCAGAAGTTAAATTTATTCGGTTCCTTGGACTTAATCAGATTGATACATACTTATCCCTTAGTGTTAAACTTTAAATCAAATTGTGTTTATTCTTTTTGGGCACAAGGACTGTGAGAGACTGATAAGAAATTAGTAATACAGTTAAATGGTTAATACAAATACAGGAAAATATGATCATATCCCAAGCCTTTAACAACGTGCGTCGACAAGGGAACAGGAAATCTAACATTATAGAAAATAGAAAAATAAACTTTGTCTGATGTTAATTGGACTTTGGATTTTGGACCATAATCTGAACCTACCAACATCAGACAAAGTTTATTTTTCTATGTTGATAAAGGTTGGCGTTCAGCCAACTGAAATATTGGTAAAATAAATTATTTTTTGATCCAATATATGCCTTTTTAATTAAAGATTTATCTATGGATTGCTGTATTTTCAAAAAAATATATATATGCAATATAATTCCCACACTACTTGTAAATAGTCAACACATTTTTATTTTAATATTCACACACACACATATATATTTTAATATCCATATTTTAATATCTATAATCAAAGAGTAAATAGCCAATGCTTGTATATAATTTTTTGACCAACGACCCGAGGGGTGAGAGGGAGAAGTGGAGAACAAAGGAAGTTGGAAAATAAACAAAGGGAAAATGGCTACGTTTCTTTTTGTCGCGTCATTTATTTCTTATATACAAATTTAGAGTTTTAAATTTATAATTATTCAAAGATACACCTTAATACGACAGTATTTAGCCGACATAGGATATAATAACCGGTACGTTTTTCTTTTTTAAAACTTTATTGGATTTAGCCTATAGCCTACAACCATTCGCCACAAAAATGCCAAAAAGGAAGTCAGATACCGACACTCATTTTTCTGACAGAAACGATAATATGGAATTTAAATTAATGAAAGAACAAATTAATTTACTGACACAAATTATACAACAACAGACGATCTCAAATAAAAATTATATAAGTAAATTCTCTGGCCTCAATCAAGATATAAATTTTTTTTTCGTAACATTGAGGATGCAACGAACGATGAACGAGACAGAAAAAAATTTAGTTATTCTAAATTTAGAAGAAGAAGCTAAAAATATATTTTATCGATTGGGCTTAGAACAAGAGACTTATTTAAATATCAAACAGAGACTGTCCACAATCTATATATCAAAGAAGAAGACAACGCTGGAAGAATTGTTCACTCGCCAATTGGAAAAGCCAGAAAAAATTAACGATTATTACCATTTTAAGGTTGTGGGTGCATTAGAGAACTCACTTCCAAACAAACAGATTGTTGAAGCACTTACGGCAGGTGTAACGTATGATTTGAAGAAAATGATATACACCAGGAACCCACAGACGCCTGAAGAATGGTTGGACTATGTAAACACCATCCGGCCAGTAACGTGTGATCGAGGACAACCGACACCACAGCGTGGCCTTGACCGCTGGCGACCCGAATTCACTCCCTCGCCTAGCCAAGGACATTACCGGCCACAATATGGGAAAACAGCTTTTCGCAGACCTGGAGATGGACGTTTTGCCTTTCGCAACTACGCGGATACCACGCTGCCCAAGGAACCTTGATCACAAGGATGTGATCCCTCATCAAGGACAGAAACAGCATAATGTAAGACTATTCTTTAATTTATCTATTTTCACCTTCAATGTTAAATTTCTTGTGGATACTGGCTATACCATTAACCTAATATCTTTTGATTATTTGCATAAAATTTTGCCATCAGATATATTTCGAAATATAACTAAATATTCAGTTAATAAGCATTCTAGAATTAATACATTGAGTGGACCAATCCAACCTATATTTTATGTTATTTTACCAGTCAGTTTTTTTTAAAAGAAAAGATAGCTTAAAATTTTATATATTTAATCTACCATATAAAATTGCACTAATAGGATTATATACTCTAAAAAAATAAAAACTAGAATTGACTTCAATAGAAATGTAGTGAGTCAACAAGGCACAAATATTCCTGCTACTCTTTTTTATTTTGAAACAGATTTGGCTTATGTAAATGGTGTATAAATGTGATAAATTCAGATAGGAAATATAATATAAACCAACACCTTCATATTGTTAATACACAAATCTTAGATAATCACTGTGCACCTTCAGGAAGTAATCCACTCTATGTTAATCATTTACAATAGACACTTTCCACTCAATCAAGCATTCCAGGGGAAAATAAGTTAACCAGTGATTTAATTGATAAGTATCATAAGATAAACAACTTATTAGACCTTAAGTTAATTAGGTTATTGAAAGAATTTGATGAAATATTCCCTACAGACCCATTTAAAGTTCCTACCCTACATATCCAACCTGTACAGATTAAACCAAATACAGATAGAGTAATCAGGTTGCGACCGTATAGAATTCCATTTACATATAGGAAAGAAATAGATATACAAACCAATGAGATGTTAAAAAATAATATAATGGAACCAGCCACAGGTGAATATGCTTCACCCATTACTCTAGTAAAAAAGAAAAATGGAACATTTAGAATGTGTGTGGATTTTCGAAAATTAAATGAACACATTCCAGTTGATCCCCAACCTATACCATTAATAGAATCAGTGATAGAAAAACTGTCGAAAGCTAAGTATTTTTCCAGCCTTGATTTGAGCAACGCTTATTGGACAGTTCCTATCCATCCGGATTCTCGACCTTATTTAGCCTTCACTACCCACGCAGGCGTGTACATGTTTAAAAGATTACCTTTCGGGCTACGAAGCTCACCACAGATCTTCGAGAGAGCTATTGGACAAATACTTAGAAAATATAACTTCCAATATCTATAACACTACTATGATGATTTTATAATTTTTTTCTGATAGTTTTGAAGAACACTTAGAACATCTTCGTTTATTCTTCCAACTATGCAGGGCAGAAAATATCCGCCTCAACCTTAACAAATGTCAATTATGTAAGACCTCCATTAGCTTCCTAGGATACGAAATCACACAGGGCACTTATAAACCTCACCTAACTAACACTCAGGGGTAATAGGAACCATCCAACCTCCGACTAATGTTAAAACTTTACAGTCATTTTTAGGTGTCGTAAATGTATATCATAAATTCATTCCCCATTATGCACAGCTCAGATCGCCTTGAAATATACTTCTAAAAATAATATTCCTTTTAATTGGACTCTTGAATGTCAGAAGGCATTTGAAGATTTGAAAAGCAGCCTAACTGCATCACCAGTTTTACATATCTTTAAAGAAGATTTACCCTGCTTATATTGTGACGCGAGTACATTAGGGATATCCGGAATTCTAAAGCAAAAGGATGAAAATGGAGAAGAACATCCTGTACAATATTTCTCTCGCTCTCTACGCAAGTATGAACAGAACTACTCCATCTCGGAGCTGGAGTGTTTAACTATCATTGAGTCTATCGAATACTTCAGGGTGTACCTGCTTGGTAGACATTTCACCATTTATTCTGATCACCAAGCTCTGGTCTATTTGAAAATTATTAAAAATCCAGCAGGTAGGTTATTTAGATGGTCCTTGAGACTCAGCCCATACACTTTTGACATACACTATCTGAAAGGTAAAAAACAACTCGAGGCAGACTTGCTATCAAGACAACCATTTTGCGGATTTCTAGAGGCTCAACAATTAGAGGAACACCAGCATCGTGTACCTGAGAAATATCAATCACTCATCAATACTGATGGACTTGCGATTATTACTAAAAAGGGCGTACCCAGAGTAGTCTTACCTGATACACTAAGAAATAAGTTACTCCAGAAAGCACACGAATGGTATAACCATCCAGGAATCACACAACTCACTAGGCTAATCACTAGTCAGTATTATTGGGATGGTATGACCAAAGATATAAATAACTATGTCCGTAAATGCAAAATTTGCCAAATAGTAAAACCTCCGAAAGGACCCACATATGGAGAAATGGGTACCTTACCACTCGCGAAGGAACCTTATGAACTTATGTCAATGGATACAGTAGCCGGATTTAATAAGTATGGTGGTAACCGAGCTTATTTACATGTAATATGTGATCACATGAGTCGATACTGTTGGACTTTTCCTAGTAAATCTACCTCTACCCTGACCTATATTCAAATTCTATAAAGGGTATTTCAGGAAGGTATTCCTAAAAACCTACTGACAGACCGAGCTCCTGCATTTACATCCGCTCAATTTAGAAGGTTTTTAATCTAACAAGGTATAAAACCCTTGTATACCACAGAAAATCACCCACAGTCAAATGGTCTGAGCGAGAGATTGAATGCAACCATAACAGGGAAACTAAAGATACTCCATTTAGAACACCCCAAACAGACATGGACCAAACAGATAGAAAGGGTCACCAGAATCTACAATCTAACTCCACATACAGTGACGGGATTTCCTCCCATCTATTTATTAAAAGGGATAGTCCCTAACAATTTAAACAACCATGTTCAGACATTTCCCGAACTCTCAGAAGCAAGAAAAATAGCATTACAAAAGACTCAAGCAAGGCATAAGGCCGAAAAACTAATGTACGATCAAAAACATAAAAAGATTGATTTTGTACCAGGGGATCTAGTATTGGTGAAAGTTTATAGACATCCGAATACTCCAAAGTTGGAACCTAACTATATAGGCCCATATGAGATCTTGGAAATACTATCACCTCAGGTAGTGCGCATTGATAGACCAAATAGACCTTTGCAGTTACAGACCGAAATTATAAATATAGAAAAACTTCGTAGATATGTAGAAAATATTCCCCATATCACACCTCCTACGGACCTTCCCGACTCTCCTCCTAGACAAAACTATTTTCTATTTCCTTATAGGCACTTCACTACAGATATCTTGGGTGATCCGGGTTCCTCCAGACCAAGGAAATGGTTTCAACCGTTTAACCATTTGGACAACAGTATTTTCTCGGATGAAAAATTTTATAAGCCTGATTTTCCAATAACATCCAAACCAACTTTTTCATCAATAGCAAAGCCCACTAAATCCAGTACATTGGTCTTAGACCCTAAAATCAATCCATTCGATAATATGGTGGAAAGTAATTTGGGTACTACCAAAGAAAAATTACACAGTAAACTTAATCCAAATGCCGATGTCTTTATACCAACAACCTTGGCGACCAAATAATTTTCACATTATTTAAATAAAGACTCGTTAATAAATAATGTTATCACTCTGTGTACATTTTTGTATAAAACTGTTATATTTAGAATTAAAACATTTCCATTGTTTTTAATTACCACAATAATATTTTGGATTCTTTATACTCATTTAGCATCTTGTATATACCTTCTTCCTTCATTGTTTTATATCTTGCCTCTACCCATGCAAACAAACCTACATATCTCTTATAAATGTTCTTGATAAAATGGACCGTTAGAATAGTGGAATATATAAATTTGTATATAAAGGTAATGTTGGACTATATGAGGCGATATGATAATTTTAATCAAGCTATAAACTCAAATGATATATGACCTTGAAGACTTGAATGTATTACTTTAAAATGTGAACATAAAAACACTTAATGCGTGTGTGGGTTTAAATAGCCTATAAATATCTTTAGACACCTTACAATATGCAGAGGCTAGCGCTTATCGTTAGTCGGGTATAACAACCCCGCATACCTCCGTTCGTTTTGTCTGGTGTAGGACAGACAAGATGTAAAGGCCTACAGATTTAGGACAATAGTAATAAGTTAATTTACGTATAGAAATACGATAGAACAACTATAGGATTAGTATAAGCGTTTTTATAAGATAAACTATCGAGGGTTAAAAGAAAAAAGAAAATTTTGGATTTTTAAACACATCATCCTCTAAGATATGGTATAACCCCATCGGTTAGTTTCGAAAATCGATGTTCGGTAAAACCTATCCTAAGATGAGCACTTCAAATGTTAGTTCGAATTAGAGATCATCCTTTTTAAAAATAGAAGAAAATTTTGGTTGTAGTGCTTTGACCTATGTACTTCCATTGAGTGAGTCGTAAACTCAATGTACGAGTATATCATAGGAAAAAGTACACAGACAACGTTATCCAGACTTCCAGGTTGGAACATAGGTCTAGGCCAACTTGTGGCCAACGATAGGAAGAATAGGGATCGTAGGATGAAGAAAGATATGAACATTTTCAAAGTGAGCAGTCGTGGCCGAGAGATATACCATCCGTAGTTTTAGCTTTTTAACCCCGCACTGTTCGAATCCTATCGACTTATTAGAGAATAAGGATGTAATAAATAACAGTTTAAAATATCAATAGTATATCATAACCTCGTTAGGATATTTTCAATTCAGAGAAAATTAAAAATTTTATCTTGACTGTGCAGCTACGAATTTCATCTTGCGCACACCCCCACAGGTTCACTGCAATATAATTCCCACACTACTTGTAAATAGTCAACACATTTTTATTTTAATATTCACACACACATATATTTTAATATCCATATTTTAATATCTATAATCAAAGAGTAAATAGCCATTGCTTGTATATAATTTTTTGACCAACGACCCGAGGGGTGAGAGGGAGAAGTGGAAAACAAAGGAAGTTGGAAAATAAACAAAGGGAAAATGGCTGCGTTTCTTTTTGTCGCGTCATTTATTTCTTATATACAAATTTAGAGTTTTAAATGTATAATTATTCAGAAGATACACCTTAATACGACATATATATGTTACAAACTATGTAAATTTAAAATGATTTTTTAAAGTTAAAGGTGCAGTCGTTAAGAATATAATTTTAAAAAAAGAAAATTAATCTCAAGAAGTTTATTTTGTGAACTCTTGAGCAAAATAATACATTAAATTTAAAGTAAATATAGAATTTAGCAATTAATCCTATATTACAATTTACATATTTATAAAAATTATATCTAACCTAACCTACTCTAAAAAACAAAAACAATTCATTTATATATTTAAAGTGGCGCCATCTGGTGGCCAAAGAATAACAGAGTTATTTTAGAAAGATTATTAAAATAAAATAATATTTACAAAGATTTATATTTATGACATTTCCATAAATTTTTAAAAATTATATAACATTTCCCCCCTGTGAAAAGACTTATATAAGGTGTCAAATTAAAAGGAAAATAAATTACAAAATAGAATATAATATTAAACAATAAAAATCAATGTCCAAAATATTCTGTTTAATTAGTTTGTTTATAAACAAATAATATTTTTAAAATATGATGTATATAATAATTATGTATGAAAATTAGATACAAAAATTTAAAGGAAGACAAAAAGAAAAGGTATTTAAAATATGAATTAGATTTCAAAAGATTGTTAAGCAAAAGAAAATAGCCTATTTATACACAATGCATTGAAATTAATTGTTCTAAAAATAGTAAAACTTACATTATGAAAATAATAGAGGATTTAGATAAAAATCAAATATATTTTGTAGGTAAAAGTGCTGGTGTTGAAATTAGTTCTTTATTTTCCATATCTAAAATATGTTCTTCCTGCAAAAAACATGGGTTGTCATCAATATCTATTAATTTTTGGTTAGAATTTTGGGTTAAAATTAAGTTATTTTCTATGTTAGTGTTATTTTGAAGTAAAAAGTCTGTTTCAGGATAAAATAATTTAAGTTTATTAGAATGTATAATTTCAGATTTCTTATTTTGAGGTATATTAGGCTTATCTATTTCATATGTTACTGGGGAAGGTTGTTTTAAAATTTTAAATGGACCTATATATCTTTGGGTTAATTTACCTGTGTTTGGATAAATAAAAGTTTTTACCAAAACTTGATCTCCTACTTTAAAAATGGGTTCTGGATGTTTAATGTCATAGAGCTGCTTACTATGTTCATGTGATTTTATAGTTCTTTCAATTGATAATTTTCTTGCATTTTCTATTGGTGTATGTTTTTCAGTGGTATGTTCTATATACTGTGGTTGTATTCCATAGTATAAGAATTTAGGAGTAAAGCCTGTTATGGTATGTATTGTTGCATTATAGCTTTCAGTAATTTTAGGAATGTATTTTGTCCAAGGAATTTTTAAACTACTATTGTATTCACATCTTTATCTATTAATGATAGTGGAATTTAACCTTTCTATTTTTGCATTTGTTTCTGGATGATGTGCACTGGTGAGTAGATGCTTAACATTATTTTTTTCTAAAAAATGTTTAAATTTATTGCTAAGAAAAGCTGCATTTCTGTCAGTTATTAATATTTCAGGTTTATTAATTTGGAATAAGTTTTTTAAACAGGTAATATAAGAATCAGTTGATACAGATTTAGTTGGAAAAGTCCATAAGAATCTACTATGATGGTCTACTATCATATGAATGCTGTGTTTTGTTGTCCCATAATTGTGTAATCCTCCCATTGTATCAAGAGAAAAAATGTGGTTTGGGTGTGTGGCTATTGGCATTTGTTGTAAAGGTCCATAAATAATCCTATTGTCTTTTGATTTATTAAATTGACATGTTTCACAGTGTTTTGTAAAATTAGCAATGTCTTTTGTCATATATGGCCAATAATAATAAGGAAATAGTATTTTTGTCATTTGTGTTGTACCAATTAGTCCATGATTTGTATGTACTTTATGTAATAATTTTTGCCTAAGTGATTGTGGTACATATGCCCTATTAAATCATTTTTTTCTAACTATGTAAATGCCATTTTGAATTTTAATTGTATTGCTATTAATATGCTCTGTTAATTGGTGTTCTTTTATTTCATTTATTGTTAAATAGTGTGAAACTGGTGATCTAGATAACATATCTGCTTCTATGTTGTGTAAACCTTTTATGTGTTTTATATCAAAGTCATACTGTGAGAGAAGTAATGACCATCTAAATAGTCTTCCCTGTGGGTTTTTTACATTTTTAAGCCATTTTAAAGGTAAGTGATCTGTGTGTAAGGTGAAATGAATGTTGTGTATGTATGTGTGAAATCTTTGTACTGAATTTATTATTGCTAATGTTTCAATTTCTGAGGCAGTGTAATTCTGTTCATATGGGTGTAACTTTCTAGAAAAATAACCTATGGGTTGTAAAATGCCTTGTTCATCAGGTTGTTTAAGGACACCTGATATTCCTAGATTTGATACATCTGTGAACAAATGGCATGGTTTGATGGATCATAAATATGGAGTACAGGTTGTGAAACAAGTGCATTTTTTAGTGTTTGGAATGCTTTTTCTTGATTATCACTCCATAACCAATGAGCATTTTTTATTAAAAGGTCATTTAAGGGTGCTCTAATTTGTGCATAGTGGGGGATAAATTTATTATAAATATTAATGGTGCCTAGAAATCTTTGTAAACTCTTTATATTCTATGGCCTATTTAATTTCATAATTGCTTCAAGATTTATGTTATTTGGTGTATATTTTCCTGAATTAATAGTATATCCTAAGAAATTTATTTCTTTTTGTAAAAATTTGCATTTATTAAGATTGAGTTTTATATTTTCCTGTTCAAAAATATCCAATATTTCATCCAAATGCCTAATGTGTTCTTCATAAGTTTTAGAACATATAACAATGTCATCAAAATAATTTAAGGCATATTGTATATTATGTTTTGCAAAAATTGATTTTATAATTCTCTCAAACTGTGAAGGTGCATTCCTTAAACCATATGGAAGTCTATTCAATTCATAACATCCTGATTGTGTTACAAATGATGTTTTATACTTATCTTTTTCATCTATGGGTATATGCCAGTATGCATTACTAACATCAAGAATAGTATATATTTTTGACTGAAATAACCTATCTATAATTTGTTCTATAAGTGGAATTGGTGTATGCTCTGGGATTGTTTTTTGATTAAGTTTTCTATAATCTATACAGAGTCTTGTGGGGTGATTTGGGGCATCAGATCTTTTAGTCACTAATAATGCTGGAGAACTATAGGGGCTAGATGAAGGTCTAATAATGTCATATTTTAATAAATCAAATATTTGCTTTTTAATTTCTGTATTATTGAAAAAAGATGTCCTATATGGCTTTTGTGCTATGGGAATATTATCTAAAAGAGATATGCAAATTGGCTTAGTTTTTATGTAACCTATATCAAATTTATGCTTAGAGAAAACATTCCGGAATTTATGCAAAATATCAACAATGGTTTGAGTTGAAAATGCTGGATTTATATCTATTTTACTAAAATCTAAGTATGAATTATAATTGGTAATAGTGTATGGCTTTTGTATTCTACAATTTGAATTATAACCAATAATGGGGTTTAAAATATGATTACTAAGTTCAACATTTGCAATTGGTATATTAGAAGAATTAAAATTACTTAACGGGTCAATATTTAAAAGAGATGAATTTTTAATATAATATGGGTCGGGAATACATAGGGTGGTAACAAAGGAATTGTGATTATCAGTTCTAGGAAAAAAAGAGTATAAAAAATTATAATTTTGAAAAAGTTGGCTTTTTGAAAAATTGTTAGATTTAATTACCAAGCTTATTATCATTGATTATATTTTATTGATATTGGACTACTCTGTTGTTTGTTGATTGTTCAATAGCACATTTATTAATTAGATTGCTGTATTTTCCCATATATATATTTTTCTTCCTATTATGTTTTAATTGTAATGTTTGTAATGATTAAATAAAATCATTAATCTAAAAACTCCTTCATTAATTAAAACTTCCTTCAATGGTTATGGGCCGAGCACTTCTCCCACCGCGCGAATAAAAAAGGCTTAAAAAAAAAGGCTTAAGTCGAGCGTCAACATTCTTGAAAATAAATCTAATTTACCGAAAAGGTAAGATATACACATCTTCAGAAAATGGAGAATAGTGTACAAGTTCCCAAATTTGACGGAAAAAACTTCGCTTCTTGGAAATTTAGGGTCGTATCAATTTTAGAAGGCAAAGAATTGGACGACCTTTTGGAAGGTGATCCGCCAGAAGATGAAGTTAAATTCAAAGAATGGAAGAAGAAAGATGCTCAAGCTAAAGGAATCATCACATGTGCAATGACTAACTCCTTAGTCGCCTTAATATTAAATTGCAAAACAAGCAAAGATATTTGGATAGCGCTGCATGAAAGATATGAAGGAGATAAAAAGAAAAGGATCATTGAGGCCCGAAACGACGTTTCAAGATTGACAATGAAGAAAGAAGAAAATTGGGAAGAATATCTATACAGATCAGAGAAGCTATTAGAACAAGCAAGAAACCTTGGTGAAGAGATAGAAGATCAAGAATTCACCACTTCAGTGATCAGAGGACTACCCCAAAAGTACAACCTTGTTGCACTTCAACTGAATTCCCAAATGAAGGTAAGCATTTCTGATCTTAAAAATTGCTTAAAACTATACCATGAAAGATTCACTCATGAAGAAAAGGAAGGAAATTCCAAAGCATTCAATACAATACATAAAGAATCTTTCTCAAACATTAAGCATTTCCACAAAAATAGAAATGCTAATAAGCCTATTTGTTTCATTTGTGCTAAGCCTGGCCACAAGGCTATAGAATGTTGGCATAATCCTAAAAATAAAAGAGCGAGTGAAAATAAACAAACATCAAAGAATAAACCTGAACATCAAAATAAGGCAAAATTTGTAAATTTGCAACTGAGGAACATGTGTCCAACATCAAAGAATATGAAACTACTCAACAACCTGAAGAATGGGTGATTGATAGTGGGGCTAGCTGTCACATGACATCAAATAGAGATCTATTAAAGGAAGAAAGAGAGGTTCACAAAACAATAAAACTTGCAGATGACTCTGAAATAATATCCAATGCAGAAGGAGCAATTGAAATTGAAGGACAGAATAAGTTGATTAGGCTTAATGATGTTCTATATGTTGAAAAATTGTCAGGTAACTTAATGTCTGTTAACAAACTGGTAGATGACAATAAAAAAGTACTTTTTGATAAGGATGGAGGACATATAATGGAGGAAGATGGAGAGGAAATTTTGATGGCCCAAAGAATAAATGATTTCTACATAATCAAAACATCAGCACCAGAAGAAATTCCATCACAGGCTTTAAAGGCTACTCTTCATACCTGGAATGATTGGCACAAAAGATTGGGACACCTAAATGAAGAATACATGAAGCAAATGTTGAAGAATAATTCAGCTCACAATTTCAATACCCAATCCCAGAATATGGACACTTGTCAAGTTTGTATTCAGGCCAAACATCCTAGAACACCCTTCAAACCAGTCCTATATCCTCAATCTACTAGACCATTGGACTTAATACATATTGATTTGATTGGACCTATTCAAGAGGAATCAATTGGAGGTGCTAAATATGTATTAACACTTGTTGATGACTTTTCTAGAAAAATATTTGTAGAATTTCTCTCATCCAAATTGGAAACTTTTGACATCATCAGATCTTTCATTGAAGAAATTGAAAAGGAAAAGAAATCAAAGTCAAACAATTAAGATCAGATAATGGAAAAGAATTCACAAATCATCAAATGACTCAATATTTAAAAGGTAAAGGCATAAAGCACCAACTGACAAATGTTTACACACCCCAACAAAATGGTATCTCAGAAAGGTATAACAGAACACTGATTGAAGGAACAAGAGCTTTGCTGATAGACTCACAACTTCCATTGAGATATTGGGCAGAAACAATGTCAACCTTTGCTTATTTGAAAAATAGAACACCTTGTAAAAAATTGGGATGGATAACCCCTGAAGAGAGATTTTCAAATAGAAAGCCAACTGTAGCTCATCTAAAGATATTTGGATGCATAGCTTACTACTATGTACACAAGCACAAAAGAGGAAAATTTCAACCTACAGCCAAGGCTGGAATATCTGTTGGCTATTCAAGCACAAGAAAGGCTTGGAGACTAATTGATCCTGAAAATGAAAATGTAATTGAAACAAGAGATGTTAAATTTCTTGAAAATAAATTAGGAAAGGAAATACTAAACAAAAATGATTCAGATGACACTCAAAAATATTTCCTTTACAATTTTCCAGAAGAGACTATCCCAGAAACTTCTGAAGAAGTAGAAAATCATGATGATCATTCTCATTCTGATCTTGAAAATCAAGATGAACATTCTGAACTTCCTTACAATCTCAGACCAAATTTGAAAGATAAACTTTACTATGAGCTTTCTTCAGATGATGAACCTATTGAAGACAATGAAGACAAAGATCCCACCTATGATCCAACTGTAGAAGCACTCAAGCTTTCCCATGGAAACTTGCTACCATCATCTTATGAAGAAGCAATTAATCATCCTGATTCACCTTTGTGGCAACAAGCAATGGATAAGGAAATTCATTCACTTCAGAACAATCATGTATGGGACCTTACTGAATTACCTGAAGGTGCTAAAGCAATAAAATCCAAATGGATATTCTCAAAGAAAATGGATCCTCAAACCAATCAGGAGATCTACAAAGCAAGACTTGTTGCTTTGGGCTGCTCTCAGGAATATGGGACAGACTACACAGAAACCTTTTCTCCAGTGATGAAAACAGATTCATTTAGAACTCTTCTAGCCTATGCTACAATGGCAGGATATGAATTTCACCACTTTGATGTTGAAACAGCATTCCTGTATGGAAAACTTTCAGAGACCATCTACATGACCCAACCTCCAGGCTACCAGGATGACAAGAAAAAAGACCTCTGTATGTATACTAAATCAGGCATTGTATGGACTTAAACAGAGTGGTAGGGTATGGTATGAAACATTTACAGAATATCTTTTTGAAATAGGTTTAACACAACTTAAATCTGATAAATGTGTTTTTACTTTTAGAAATGGCAATTCACATTTACTTTTAGGACTGCATGTTGATGATATGATAATCATTAATTCTAATCCTGAAATTTTGCATGATATAATACAAAAAATAAGACTTCACTTCAAGATAAAGGAAAGTTTAACAACTTGTAACATTTTAGGCATTGAAATTATTAAAGAGGATGTTAGACTGATTTTAAAACAGGAAAATTACATAAATAAAATTTTACAAAAATATAACATGCAAGATTGCAAGCATATTTCAACCCCATTAGATCCTAACACTAATTTAGATAATTTTAATAGCTCTAAGGAAGTTAATAAGACTCAATATCAAGAATTAATAGGTTCTTTGCTTTATCTCTCAACTAAATCTAGGCCTGATATTGCCTTTGCAGTTACTCTTTTAAGCAGATATAATCAAAACCCTAGAGAAATGCACATGGGTGCAGCTAAGAGAATTCTTAGGTATTTAAAAGGAACTAAGCAGTATGGATTAATATATACTAAAGGAGATGTCGAATTAAAGGCTTACACAGATGCATCATGGATTTGTGGCAGATCCAATACAGCAAGATCAACTGCTGGATTAACCTTTTATTTAGATAAAAATCTCATTACTTGGTCAAGTAAGACTATTAATAACACATGTCTTTCAACTTGTGATAGCGAAATATGTGGATTACTTCAAACTGTAAAAAAGGCCATTTACATCCAATACTTATTTGAAGAAATTACATCTAATTTTGTTAAAATACAAATATTTTGTAATAACAAAGCATCAATATTTTTGACTAAGTCTGGTCAAACAACTGATAAATCTAATCATTTAGTTAGATCTATTGCTTTTTTACATGAGAAATTGAAAAATAATATTTTTGACATTCAATATGTAAAAACTGAAGACAACATTTCTGACTTTTTAACAAAGGCTTTATCAAAGGAAAAATTAATCCATTTGTTATCTTTATTTAATTATAAGACCAACTCAATATAAAAATGTGTGTATATTGTTATTTTTATTTGATATCAATGTGTGTATATAATATTCCTTTGGTATTTAGGCCTAAATGTTCCGGTAAACAAAAGACAGTAAAGTAGCGCCATCTTAGGCCGTGACGTCACGTTGTGACGTAGCAGCTCAGCTATTCGCCTTCAAGATATTTAGCTTGAAATTAAAGGGGGGCTTTGTTAGATTTAATTACCAAGCTTATTATCATTGATTATATTTTATTGATATTGGACTACTCTGTTGTTTGTTGATTGTTCAATAGCACATTTATTAATTAGATTGCTGTATTTTCTCATATATATATTTTTCTTCCTATTATGTTTTATTTGTAATGTTTGTAATGATTAAATAAAATCATTAATCTAAAAACTCCTTCATTAATTAAAACTTCCTTCAAAAATCAATTTGCAAACTAAATTTATAGAAAGTTGGCAAGCCTAGGATAAGGTATTCTATTGAACTATTGCAAACAAAGAATTCTTGATATTTAGTGAATTTTCCTAAAGTAAGTCTAACCAATATTTTGCATAATGGGTAGCTAAATCCTTCTACCTGACCTATTCTTTCATTTGGGGAATTATCTAATATTTTGTAATGAATGTGATTTAAATATTTTAAAGGCATGATGAAGATAGATGATGCAGTATCAAGTACACAAGGCAGTGATACATAGTTTTTGAGTACAGAGAATAATAATAAAGTTCTACCTGGGTTTAGAGGTTCTGAATGGGTATTAGTTGGCAGTTCTTTTTCATGTTTGTTGAGTGGACAATCTCTGTGGAAATGGTATTGATTGGGCAGTTGATGGGAAGAGCAGATCTTGCAGGGGTAGGGTGGTAAATTGATTGTTTTTTTGGATGCTTCTGGTGATGAGCTGTGGTTGATCTTGGAGATGACCTTGGAGGTGGCTGGGATTGTAGACTTGGAGGAGAGTTGGGGTTAAACCTTGACCTTGCTGGGTAATATGATCTAGTTTGAAAATTCTGCCTATTATCATTACTTGTGGATGGTTGCTGATTATCTGAGTTATATTTACATTGTGGTTCCTGTTTTTCTTGATTGGTAGAGTATTTTAATTGAGTGGTTATTTTAATCCAATCTGAGGTTTCCTTAACTCTTGCTGCAATTAAATATTTCTTTAGGTAATTTGGCATCCCATCTGTAAGAGCTTCTAATAATAGGGGTGTATCTAAATTAAGTTTTTTTGCTAATGAAGATTTTTCTTTAAAATAAATATCAAGATCATCTTTATCATTATATTTTAAATTTAAGAATTTACTAAATAGATTAGAATCTTTAACTGTAAAATATGAAAGTAATTTTTGTTCTAGTTCCCCCCAATTATCTATATCTTGTAATTGTTCTATATAAAAATTAAAAGCTTCTCCATCAAGATAATTTGAAATATTTTTTAGCTTATAGTCTTCATCAAAATGATTTTGTTGACATTTTTTGTTAAAGAACTATACCCATGAAGTTATATCAGAACTTTGTCCATCATATTTTGGTAAATCAAAATTATTTGTAGAAGATTGTTGCTCAGTTGGCTTTTCTATTTTCGGAGGCATTTTTGAAAATCAATTATTACTAGGTAAATCCTGTCGGCTAACTGTTACAAACTATGTAAATTTAAAATTATTTTTTAAAGTTAAAGGTGCAGTCGTTAAGAATATAATTAAAAAAAAAAGAAAATTAATCTCAAGAAGTTTATTTTGTGAACTCTTGAGCAAAAGAATACATTAAATTTAAAGTAAATATATAATTTAGCAATTAATCCTATATTACAATTTACATATTTATAAAAATTATATCTAACTTAACCTAACCTACTCTAAAAAACAAAAACAATTCATTTATATATTTAAAGTGGCGCCATCTGGTGGCCAAAGAATAACAGAGTTATTTTAGAAAGATGATTAAAATAAAATAATATTTACAAAGATTTATATTTATGACATTTCTATAAATTTTTAAAAATTATATAACATATATATAGGTACATTAACTATTATAACGTTTAAACACTATCGTTATCTCTCCTCTACAAATGTGACGTGTAGAATGATTTATCATCTATTATATCATTGTTTCCTCATGCTGTAACCCTACGATTCGATAAGAAATATTGAGGTCTGAGGCTTGTTGTTTCTCCACAGCTGATATGAAGCCATTGAATAAGAGCATTGGTGAAATATCGCATCAGCTCTTCATCAATAAATATTTACATTGAATTCTTTTTTTTTTAATTATCCCTCGTGCACGTGGCACAGGCCATGATAATCATGGTGGGTAAAAGTTGTCGATTGCTTTTACTGTAAGTGCACTACATGTCTACACATGTGAAAATCATTTCGACTTTGCACTTACAAATGTGCCAGATACCCGTTTGGTTACTTGAACTCGCTGGTGGGGTTGGATTTTTGCTAGAATTGAGAGACATTGGATAATATTTTTAGTTAGAAAAAGGTGCCCAATGTGGGATTCGATCACAGGTCGTAGAAGTCGAAAACCAACGGTTTAGACCACCCTTCCACCAATCCCCACATTGAATTCTAAAGAAACAAAGAGAGAAAAGTTACCTTTATCCGGATTTTCAATATGAATCTCTTTGGAGGAGCTCGGGGTGAAATGCTGTTGCAAGGAGAGCTTCCTATATACACAGAACAGATCTATGTAAATAACTCAATCAAAGAAACAGTTTAACAACCCAATATGGATAAGATTACAGCAGCTTAACTTCGCCTTTGCCGGTCCCAAGCCCGGATGAAAAAGGAGGAGGGGGAGCAGTAACAAGCTCACGAAAAAACCTGGGCTCAGATGGCCCGGCTGATAGTACCCTGTAAGGGCTCCTGATCCAGGGATACAGGATGAGCAGAGTTTGTACTCCATGTTAGGAGTGGCTGCACATGGCGTCTGTTCCTCATGTCAGAGGCGGCCATTTATTTTAGAGCTGAGTCGGCCTGCTACTGAGTAGTGCTCCCAGTCTTAATGTCAAAGGCAGACGCATTTTACTTCACCCATTCATGATGGTTGTCAATGAGATAAGAAAGAAGACAGTCACTTACCTACGATCATAAATCGCAAAGCCTACACAGCCCAGAAGGAAAATAGCCAAGAAGAAAGATACTCCAATAGTTGCAGACAACGCATCAAAGGTGAATGTAGATATTGGGGGAACTGGAAACAAAGTATGCTTCAGATTACACACATTATGATATGTCAGCTACTCACTATAGAAGGATTCTTTAGTGAATTTGAAACTAGCTCGGCTTGTCTGCAACACACAGAAAAATTCTGAATTCTTCTTTTTTCATTCTGACACAAAATTATTTTAATTCAATACAAAAAAAACTTTTTATTTAAATATTTGATTATTTTGAAAATAGAGCAATCTATAAATAGATCTTTAATTGAAAAGGAATATATTGGATCAAAATATCATTCATTTTACCAATATTTCAGTTGGCTGAACGCCAACCTTTTCCAAGGTATTATAACATATTAATATGTGTCAACAGCACATAGTTTGTTGTTGACACACATTAAATATGTTATAACACTTTGATAAAGGTTGGCGTTCAGCCAACTTAAATATTGGTAAAATAAATGATATTTTGATCCAATATATGCCTTCATAATTAAATATTAGATTATGGATTGCTTTCTTTTTTTCATATTCAGAACAATATAAATATCTGAGATTTAGAATTGAGCATAAACAAAGTCATTTGGTTCAAATATGGCTAACTAATAAGCTTTGGTGTCAGTGTGAAGAAATTCTCACATATTTGTGACTCTCTGAAATTAAACCATAATAAATATAATTTCCATTATAATATAAGATTGTCCCAAAAGTTCGTGTTTTTCTTAAAACGTTGTTTTTCTTATTACAGTTGAACTTGTCTATAGCGTCCCCTCTAAATAGCGCCTCCCTCTCTATAGTGCCCGATTTTAAATACGTAGTAAGATGTGATTTACATTAAATGTGACCTACCTATAGCACCCTATTTTGGTGAGTTCCAAGAGGGGGCGCTATATAAGGTTTAACTGTACTTAGCGAATAATATTATTACGGCGAATACACAATACAATTACTTTATACATAATACAGAGACATTATACATAACGGCGAATAATATTGGTATTCAAATTTTTTTGAAAGTGTTTACGAACTTTTGGGACAACCTTGTATAATGAAGCATTGAACAGTCCAAACAATAGCTACCTGAGTGGGAATAAAGAAGCTGTAGGCTGCTAAACCAAAGCGGTAGGAATGACCATATTGGAGAGGAGGATTACACATCTCCCCATAGCAGAGGCCATCTCCTACAGTGAAGTTCAACTCCCGGGTTTCCGTCCAGTTGCTGGTGTCGATCCATGCAGCACGGTAGATTCCATCTGTGATGTTGTCTGAAGAAGAAGACATCTCTAGGAGTTGTTCTTCGCTCTCAATTATTTCACAGCATTTAGCCACCAAGATCCATATGCCCCTGGACTCAATGTTCAATGATGAAATTAAACAACAAGCCAACTAAGACTCACGTCAATGGACCGCTATAAGAAGGACGAAGCCTTAGACGAATCACAACAGTAGGTCCAATGATCTCCAATATTTCTGGGGCATGCTCCACTGGAGGGGCTGTCACATAAGATTTTAAAGGGATTATTTGATGTTTTTCTATTATTTTTCACGCTCAAGCATATTCCAGAAAGATATGTCTACCATACATAACAAAACAAGTATCATTATAAATGTATAATTAGTGGTTATCTGTTTTTAAGTCAATGATTATAATAAATTCGAGTATTTTTGCCTATATATACCAGAATTTATTTTTTTTTCTAATCCCTAGTACACGTAGTACAGGCCATGATAATCATGGTGGATAGAAGTAGGCGACTGATTTTACTGTAAGTGCACCACATGTCTACCCATGTGAAAGGCAGTTCGACTTTGCACTTACAAATGTGCCAGAGCCCCGTTTGGTTAGTTGCACTCGCTGGTGGGGTTGGACTTTTGAAAGAATCGGGTGCCATTGGGGCATTTCTTTTTTAATAAGAAAAAAGTGCCCAATGCGGGAAACAAACCCGGGTCGTAGCGGTCGAAAACCAACGGTTTAGACTATCCTTCCACTGACCCCCTACCAGAAGTTATTTCATTCTGTATTTAAGTGGTCTAATCATTGATTAAATAAATGCACCCGAAACTATTATAGACACGTATGATTCTTTTAAAAATAAAACAATTTCTATTGCCCTTACTGCAATGGAATAATTAATGGGAGGGAATTTTTCTATTGCAGTAAGGGCAGTAGAAATTGTTTCATTTTTAAAATAATCATACGCGTCTATATTAGTTTCGAATTTTCATAATAGATGGCGCGCTAATGCATCATAAAATATATGCGTATTAAAAAAAAATGTAGATATTGAAAGTTTACAGAATTATACCTTCATTTAGTGTGTATGCCAGGATAGTAGTAGCTGGGCCATAGCCCACTGAGGTGGAGGCCCTCACACTGATGTTGTACTGAGAGGCTGGGTGCAGTCCAGTGACAGTGTAGGAGTCCAGTAACACCGTCTCACTACTGTTCCACCCCACGTGGGACTCCAGGAAAGACTCCACGGCAACCACTTCCACCTGGGATCACAACTAGATTCTGATGTTGAACAAACTTATAGAATAAAATGAATAGAAAGACATATATACAAGGTGCGTTCATTAATTTCCAGGACTGGTTAAAAAATAAAATAAATGAAAAAGCTAAAGAAAAAATGTTTATACAGAGTTAAATATTGGACATTCGACCACACCTGACTGAGAGCACGAGTCTCGTGGCGCACGCGCCGATCTAAAAATAGAATAAAACAACTTCCTTTTAAGGTTCACATTTCTAATTTTAAAATGGCCATTTTCGAAGAGCAGATAATCTGCATTAAGTTTTGTTTTAAATTGAAAAAAAGTGCTACTGAGACGTATGAATTGATTGAAGAAGCTTTTGGCGATGCAACTTTATCCCGTTCAAGAACTTTTGAATGTTTTTCACGCTTCCTAAAAGGTCGGGAAAAGGTAAGCGATGAAAGCATACTGGGCGTCCAAGATCATTACGTTGCGAGGAAAACAAGCTCAAAATAAAGGAATTAATTAAATCTAACAGAAGAATTTCTATTAAACTCTTATCTTCAGAGACTGGACTATCTGTAGGACTGTGCCATCAAATAATAACAAAAGATTTGGACATGATCCGGACGTCTTCAAAATTTGTTCCCCGGATTCTAACGGAGTAACAAAAGGAGGTTAGAATGGATGTCTGCAAAAACATGGTTGAAATGACTCGGACCGATCCAAAATGGATGCAAAAAATCATTACCGGGGATGAGACATGGGTGTATCAGTATGACCCGGAAACCAAACGTCAATCCAGACAATGGATTGAAAGAGGGGAACCGACACCCAAAAAGGCAAGATTTACAAAATCCAAAGTCAAGACATTGCTTGTTACATTTTTTTATATTAATGGTTTGGTTCACCATAAATTTATTCCTTTCGGACGTACAATTAATCAAGAGGTTTATTTGGGGATAATAAGGCGCTTAAGGGAGGCAGTGCGCCTTAAAAGACCTGAAAGATGGCAAAGCAATGACTGGATACTTCACGTCGATAATGCGCGGCCGCACACAGCCCATGTTGTTTTACAGTTCTTGGCCAAGCATTCAACCATACAGATCCCTCATCCACCTATTCCCCCGACTTAGCTCCCAATGACTTTTTCCTTTATCCTAAATTGAAAATGAAGTTAAAAGGAAGGAAATTTGACAACGTTGATATGATACAAGCTGAATCGAAGGCAACCTTGAGGAACCTCTCAAAAAGTGATATTATCTCCTGCTTCGACAATTGGAAAAAAAAAGATGGAACAGCTGTATTGAGGCAGGAGGGGCATATTTTGAGAAATATTAAATTAGTTTTTTCATTTGTTTTATTTTTTCAAAGATACAGAGCAGTCCTGGAAATTAATGAACGCACCTTGTATATATAAAATAAAAGGATTTAAAAGCGCGAATGTTTCTTTTATACATAAAACGAACTTCTACTCTCCTTACTGCGATGAAAAATATATTGGGAGGGCTTGGCTCATCAGTGGTGAACCCTCCCAGCGGTTTCGCCAATTTAATCCACCAGACCGCTTCTCAGAGCTCTAATACTGTATTGGATCATTCTGCTTTTATATGCTACACTGAATGTTTCTTTTATATATAAAACGAACTTCTACTGTCCTTACTGCGATGAAAAATATATTGGGAGGGCTTGGCTCATCAGTGGTGAACCCTCCCAGAGGTTTCGCCAATTTAATCCACCAGACCGCTTCTCAGAGCTCTAATACTGTATTGGATCATTCTGCTTTTATATGCTACACTGAAGGATGGAATCTTAGAAATGGTTTTCAAGTAAAATATGGACATAAGCTTATAGGACAGTAGATTTGAACATGATCCGGACGTCTTCAAAATTTGTTCCCAGGATTCTAACAGAGGAACAAAAGGAGGTTAGAATGGATGTCTGCAAAAACATGGTTGAAATGACTCGGACCGATCCAAAATGGATGCAAAAAAATCATTACCGGGGATTTATTATCCCCAAATAAACCTCTTGATTAATTGTACGTCCGAAAGGAATAAATTTATGGTGAACCAAACCATTAATATAAAATAAAATGTAACAAGCAATGTCTTGATTTGGATTTTGTAAATCTTGCCTTTTTGGGTGTCGGTTCCCCTCTTTCAATCCATTGTCTGGATTGACGTTTGGTTTCTGGGTCATACTGATACACCCATGTCTCATCCCCGGTAATGATTTTTTGCATCCATTTTGGATCGGTCCGAGTCATTTCAACCATGTTTTTGCAGACATCCATTCTAACCTCCTTTTGTTCCTCGGTTAGAATCCGGGGAACAAATTTTGAAGACGTCCGGATCATGTCCATTTCTACTGTCCTATAAGCTTATGTCCATATTTTACTTAAAAACCATTTCAAATATTCCATCCTTCAGTGTAGCATATAAAAGCAGAATGATCCAATACAGTATTAGAGCTCTGAGAAGCGGTCTGGTGGATTAAATTTGCGAAACCGCTGGGAGGGTTCACCACTGATGAGCCAAGCCCTCCCAATATATTTTTCATCGCAGTAAGGACAGTAGAAGTTCGTTTTATGTATGAAAGAAACATTCGCGCTTTTAAATCCTTTTATTTTATATATATAGATGGCGCGTTATTGCTTTGTGGCACCTTGTATATATTGTTATTTATTTATTTATTACAAAACAAAAGCTATATCCTATGTGGATATTTGCGTGTAAATGTTTAATCTATTTTATGTACATAGTTTTTGAATATATATATGTCATAGTTTGAATATAACTAGATGTAACACCACCACAATATATGCAATGTATGATCCAAAAAGGTTTTAATAAAAGCTAGGCCTAAGCGAACTGGGAGAGAAGAAAGAACCATTATACCAGAATTTCATGATCCAGGAAGCAAAAGTTATTACCCAGGAACTAATAAAAACTAAGTTCAAAGACCTTCTTCTTCTGCGTCCCTGAAAATCATGAGACGAACAATGGAAGCACCAATATCCAATGAGAGTCCAGAAGGAATAGCTAACAGCCAATCGACAGTCGCCACGAGACGATATTCAACCAATGAGAGCACTAGAGAGTTAACGAGTTAAATCTCGGACTCAAGTTTGTAAGTAGGGGGCTGGACCTGCCAAGGAACAGTTGGGAGCTCGCCACCACCTTAAGCAGTACGCTTAACCCCTTCTCGATCAGGTCATCTCCACGTTCAGAATGTGAACAGTCTAGCCATTAGTCAAATACACCAATAGTCTAAAGCCCTTCTCTCCCTTGATCGCTGGTCCTATATTTCACTTCCATCCTGTGTCCTCGTTATTTCCCCTGTTAGAAAACCTACCATTTCAGCTCAACGACTGCGCCAACAACCACCACGTCGAACACCTCAAGTAAGTGAACAGGGTTTTACGACAAACCAATCAAATAACCAATCCCGAAAAAAGTTACAATATTACAGTGAGTCGACAGGATTTATTGGAAAACTAACGAGACCAAGAAACGAAACAGAGCGGCGGCGTGGTAAGGGAGAGAAAGGAGATCGCACGCCGCACCCTAGCGGAGATTTTGCGCAAGTTGACCGTCGCCCTCACGCAAGTAAATTCGACCCGACGCGCGGAGACGGACCGGGCCCCCTCCGACGTGACATACGCCGCCCACCGACTCTTCCGAGCCTGCGACCGGGAGATGGACGGAGCCACCCCCGCCAGGTTACCTGACTACCTGACGCGCTACCCCGAGGAGCCACCACCTACCATGCAGGACCCATACGCCAGAAACCAAAGAAAAACAAGTAAGCGGACTGCACCATACAAACAAACTCAACACGCAAGAGCACGGGCAGTGCAAATAGCCCCACCTCCACAGCACGCCCAAGACGCCCCAGCTTTTCGCCAACCAGGTAGGAAGGCACCACACCCTTTCGTCAGTCAGTTGACGATGAAACTGTCCCTTACGCCTGAACTGTCACCCCCTTTTCTCATTGACACAGGCGCAAGCTTGAACATAGTGCCCTATAACCTATATAAAAAGATAAAATGTAACCTACCGCAATTAAAACTTAAAAAACAGTCTATAGACCTACAGGCCATAAACGGTTTTGTACCGACAATAGGCAAAATAACCCTCCCCCTTACAATAGGTAAATTAACCAAAGAAGAGAATTTCCATGTGGTGGAAGCACCTCTACCATTTGGAATTCTCAGTATAAATACCCTCCGAAATTTTAAACTAACAATAGACTTTAACCAAGGCACTATGTTCCAACTTGACGCTCCATTGTCTTCCACTACCTACCACTTTAATCATGTACCCAATGAATGCAGGTATTGGGAGTGCCAAGCGGTGTCACAAAGGACTCACAATGCACACAAACCTTCCGCACATGGCACCCAATACGCGCATCCATTGGTCAAAACCCAATTGCGAACATGCCAACCTAGTCACGCCCACGCACAACACAATTTTTTCACTAAGGCCAATTGTCTTTATTATATGCCCTCAATGCACAAGGCCACAACGGCCCCAACTCACAACAACAATGCAAAAAATGTGTCCCTCCAACAGGACAACTCTCACACTAGGCACACACGTGACCACACGTCACCACACAACCGTCACGCACGTGTACATCGCAACAATCGCGACACTCGCTCCAAAAGGCGACAACAACACCACGCAAACACATGCACAACCACTAGCAGTACAACCACACCATCTACACGATACATTGAAACAATTCACGCCATCCAACAACCACACAATCGCAAAACATTGCGATCTTTCTTAAGCGCTGTGGATGCTTATAAAAAGTTCATTCCGGACTACGCCCGCTTGCAGACGCCACTTAACAACCTTTTCAAAAGGGATGTCACGTGGGTCTGGGATGACAAATGCTAGAAAGCGTTCACTAGCCTGAAAGAAAGCCTTACAACACACCCCACTTTACACCTTTACCAGGAAGGTCTGCCATGCCAAGTGTACATTAACGCCATTCGGCATCGCAGGCGTCCTCAAACAGGTCCACCCTGATTGGAAGACCTACCCAGTCAAGTATTTCAGTCGCTCCCTGCGTTCACACGAACGGAACTATTCCAACTCTGAACTACAATGCCTAGCAATCTTTGAGAGTGTGGATAAATTCCTCGTCTGTTTGATGGACAGAAAATTTACTATATTTTCTGACCATCACGCACTGCAGTGGCTGAAAACGATCAAAAACCCGTCAGGCAGATTGTTTCGATGGAGATTAAGGCTATCGAGATACGAATATGAGGTTCGTTACATAAACGGAGTAAAACAATATGAAATGGACGTCATAACTCGTAACCCGTTCTGTGGTTTCTTAGACGCCTCCCTCATTAAGAACCATCAGCCTTCCCCATCGGGAAATTCTAGCTTGACCATTGATCACAATGGACTTCATACCGTTTCCCGCAAAGGTGTAACCAAAATTATAATTCCCAAAACACTCACCAACAAACTGCTACAATCAGTACACACCCAATACAACCATCCAAACATCTAAAAGATGACGAGACTCATCCGCTCAATATTATTTGCAGAACATGACACAAGACATTGCACAACAGGTAAAAACCTGTCCAACCTGCCAATTGACAAAACGTATCGATGAATCCAACCAACCTCTACAAAGAGACACCGATACAGTCCACATAATCAAACAAAACCCGTACACAAAAATACCACACACACAACACCAACAATAACAAAAATACACCACCTATGACAAAGGAACGATTCCACGTTTCCGCTTAAAACACGATTTACACCACTCACCCATAAAAACAAAGAACGCGACATCGCCCATCCACAAATACATCCAATTTCAAGTTCGCCACAACCCATAGAATTACAACACGATACCCAAAAAAACCCAACTCGTGGAGAAGATATAGGAGAAAATGTGCCAATTTCCCATTTTTCACTTAATATTTCTTATCTGTCTTCTAATTATGCCCTATAAACTCGCCCCATTTACCATAGTAATCTACCTTGGACTGTATACCCTACAGACCCAAAAGCTTTACCAGCTGCAGGAAGCCGTCTTCCATATAGAAAGTTCCGTCTTAAAAGCCATCTTCCATATAGGAAGTTCCGTCCTAAAAGCCATCTTCCATACAGGCAATGCAATTTTTGAATTTCTAACTCTTATATGGGAAATAATAGAAGAAAACTTCCAGAGAACAATTAGGGCGCCCCAACCAACCTAATTAAGAAGGTCCAGCGGGCCTGACACCATCTGAATCAATTAGGCGGCAGGAAGAATCAATTACAGAGGGGGGGGATAGATTTAGAATTCCCCAAGCAGGCATCAGGTTGCTGGAAGTAAGATGGAGGTCATTTTCTCCCCCGCGACACAAAGACGCCGCCATCTACATGTCACCAAATTGCAGTTTCGCTCAAGCTGGACAGATTTAGAACCCCGAGTGGTCCTTCGCAATTTCCGGTGCTTAAAATGGAGGACGTCCCCAATTCGATCGAGGTCAACTTGTTCTCACCGTGTTCCCCCCACGTCCGCCATTTTAACAGTCACCAAATTGGATCCATTCCAATACGAGCTCACTTCCCGATTCTTACAAAAACACAATTCAATTATATTAATATCATTATATTAATATTATATTAATAAACAAATTTAATTCTCAGAACATTCCCAATGAATTCACAATCTATATTCTTCTTCTTCCAAGACTTCCAAAAAACTTTTACATTTACCCACACTAGGCACGTATCCAACACCCACAAACACAACAGACTTTAGGATTTTGACAACACATAAATTCATTTTTTACATTTCTCACACAAAACTTGTAACATTTCCAAACAACTTCCAAATGAATTGCCGACCAAATTTGTTTATTTTACTAACATTTCTAAACAACATTACATGGCACCCACATAAAACAAGTGCACAACAATCACGACCAATACACAACATTCAGATCTCAAGGTCAAATACGAAAAAAACACGCACATTACCACTTAAAGGATAGGAAAAATTAGGTAGCAAAGCTTTCGAGCTTACGTTTCTTCCGAAAGAAATAAACAACCACTTTAGAAGGGTCGAGGACTTTCCTCGAACCCTGTATTCAGAGATCCGATTCCGGTTACGACCTCCAGATAAAAGAAGTGGATATCGGGCGAGCATATCTTAAGTGCCCTAGGGAACTGCATAAAAATCCCTAGAACGCATTAAGGCTCGGGACATATTAACATAATACACTCGGCCTTGAGATCTTGAAGACAATACAGCCACAAAACACACCATACACACTTAAGGTTAGCTAGATTCCCGTGTCTTCTGTAAACACAATGTAAGCGTACTTTTGGGATAGATCATGTTTCTACTCACGAGTCGTACAGGGACAAAAAATCTACGAGGCAAATAAAAAGAGCTGGTTGCGCCGCGTGACCTAGATACATTGGCATGTAACTTTTATCACAAAGAGAGTTTGCGAGTCTCTATCTTTACATTTTCCTTATCCCATTCATTTACTTTTTTTTTTTTTGAAATCAAAATTCTTAATAAAATTTACCATTTATTTTTTAATCAAATATTTACCATTTATCTTAATCAAATATTTACCATTTATATAACAACTTATTTTTATTTTGTTTATAAACCAATTATTTTCTCAACCACTAAACAAATTTCTCTCAACAAAAACTCACTGGTTCTCTTCTAAAATTTTATATTTTTATTTTATTTTTGATTTCTCAAAAGCCCTAACAGAAAAATTCCCTCGATTTTGTTTTCCCCATCTCGAGTAGAATATTGTGTAGGCATTATTTTCTTTTTTCCCACTCAACAATGCACCAAGGCGCATTCACTTTGATTTCTCACAACTAAATTTTATTTTTGATTTCTCAAAAGCCCTAACAAAAAAAAAAAAATCCCTCGATTTTGTTTTCCCCATCTCGAGCTGATAATTGTTTAGGCACATTTTTCTTTTCTTTTTTCTCAACAATGCTACAAAGCGCATTCACTTTGATTTCTCACAACTAAATTTTATTTTTGATTTCTCAAAAGCCCTAACAAAAAAAATCCCTCGATTTTGTTTTCCCCATCTCGAGCTGAATATTTAGGCACCTTTTTCTTTTTTACTCAACAATGCACCATAGCATTCACTTTGATTTCTTATAATTAAATATTTTGATTTCTCTTACTTATACTCAACCAATATCTCACCAACACCATTCTCTTTTATCTTTTATGTCACCAACAATGTTTGTATATAGCCTCCCAGTAACCATAATTATTTTTTTCCCCACAAAATTATTTTTCCCTTACAGAATTCACTTCAGGCTACCCCTTTTTGAATTCTTCACATGTAGGGGGCGCATCTGCCATAATTTGTATATAACTAGATGTAACCCCACCACAATATATGCAATATATGATCCAAAAAGGTTTTAATATAGTGTCCGTTTAGCAAGCTGAAAACTGAACAATTAAATTATATATTTTTTGTATTCATTCGTATAAATTAAGAGTTCTTAATTTATCTAAATCATATCTGGGGGTCGGTGGAAGGATGGTCTAAACCGATGGTTTTCGACTGCAACGACCCGGGTTCGATTCCCGCATTGGGCACTTTTTTCTGATTAAAAAAAAAATGCTCCAATGGCCCCCGATTCTTGCCAAAGTCCAATCACACCAGCGATTGCAAGTAACCAACGGGGCTCTGGCACATTTGTAAGTGCAAATTTGAACTGCTCTTGACATGTAGTGCACTTACAGTAAAAACAGTCGCCAACTTCTACCCACCATGCTTATCATGGCCTGTTCTATGTGTACTAGGGATAAGTAAAAAAAAAAATCATATCTTCATTTTCCCTATTTTTTTTCTAAAACTATTTTTAAAATGTTAATTAAGATAAATTAAGAACTTAATTCATACTAATGATTACAAAAATTATAATTTATATACTAATATTTATATTTAAAAATAAATATATAGAATCAAAACCAGCATATCCTCACCAGTCATATAAGCATTTTATATGACAAAGGGCAAGCTATTGGAACAAAAATCTACTAAACGTTGATTTATTACTGAGATGTATACTAAGAAGTAATTTTCTCTCTGAGAGGCTCTTTGAAAGAGGTATTTTGTGTGTATCATCCAGGAAAATATGATGTTTCAGGCGACCAAGAATTACAGAGTGTGAATTGGCTCTCACCTTGTAGCTGAGAAGAGCTCCATTTTGCTGCAGTGGCTTAACCCAGGAGATGTAGATGGATGTAGATATTCGACTGTCGATACTCAAGTTCTGTGGTAGACCTGGGACTGGAACAAACCTCTTGTTGTTTTTATCTGTTGACAATGTGGTATATAGATGTTTATATTTGGTGCTGCTGCTTGTAGATGGGCTCTCAGAAAACATACTCTGGAATCAACCCCACCAGTTAATGCGAGCAACTAAACAGGGCTCTGGCACATTAGTAAAGGCAAAAGTGTAACTTATTTTCACCTGTGTAGACATGTGGTGTACTTATAGTAAAAGCAGTCGCTAACATCTACTCACCATGATTATCATGGCCTATACAACGTGTACATAAAAAAAACTCTGAAATACAGTTTATATTGTAGAACGACGTTTGACAATTATTCCGCAAATGTTTCTTTTGGACGAAAAATCGAAATTTATTTTAAGGAGAAATAACGATTATTTCTAAACTTAGGGATGAAGTAAAAAGGATGAATTTTGAAGTGTAATAATAAATGGAAAAATAAAGTGTCCAGGGATGGGAACACTGGACACTTTATTTTTCCGTTTATCATTACTCTTCACAATTCATCCTTTTATACTTCATCCCTAAGCTTAGAAACAATCGTTATTTCTCCTTAAAATAAATTTCGATTTTTCGTTAAAAAAAAAAAAAACGTTTGCGGTATAATTGTCAAATTTCGTTCTACAATCATAAGCCGCATTATATTGTAGTACAGTTTATATTGAAAATCTATATATATAAAATTGAATGTCTGTTTGTTTGTACTCTATAGATTCAAAAACCGTAACTCCAATCGCGTGAAATTTTGGGATACTATTAGGCATATCCCCGGAAAGGTTTTCGAAAAATAATATCTTGAATATCTTTAATATCCTTAGAGTTATTTGCAGATTTGTAGATTTAACTCGCAAGCAGCGCCCCCATTGTGACGATGATAACAAGTTTTCTTATCACTAAGTTTGTTATCTTAAATATTATTTATCAAAAGTAAGATTATCTCAGGATGACACGGCAATGTAACACGGGAAAAAATGTTCACTAGATAAAACTATGATTTTCTATATGATATAAAAAGCCAACAATGAAGAGTGAATGTAATATAAAAAGCCAACAATGAAGAATGAATGTAAGATAAAAAGCCAACAATGAAGAGTAAATGTAATATAAAAAGCCAACAATGAAGAATGAATGTAAGATAAAAAGCCAACAATAAAGAGTAAATATAATATAAAAAGCCAACAATGAAGAATGAATGTAAGATAAAAAGCCAACAATGAAGAGTAAATGTAATATAAAAAGCCAACAGAGTGAATGTAAGATAAAAAGCCAACAATGAAGAGTGAATGTAATATAAAAAGCCAACAATGAAGAATGAATGTAAGTTAAAAAGCCAACAATGAAGAGTAAATCTCTATATATATATAAAAGTCAATTTCTGTCTGTCTGTCTGTTTCGCGATGACTCAAAAACTACTGAACCAATTGGTACCAAATTTTGCATGTCGCTTTTTATAAACCTGAGGAAAATTTTCGGCTGCATTTTGATTAGTATTTTTGGCTATTTCTTTTTTTCATTTGAATAACTTTTTTTTTACGCGGACTAATCCGGAATGGAATGAATACCTAAATATGGCCATTTTTTAAAGCATCGGTGGTTCAGTGGTAGAATGCTCGCCTGCCACGCGGGCGGCCCAGGTTCGATTCCCGGCCGATGCATTTTTTTTTTACAATTTTTTAAAACTCATTTATATTATCTTATATATATAAAATTGAATGTCTGTCTGTCTGTACTCTATAGATTCAAAAACCATACATCCAATCGCCGTGAAATTTTGGGATATTATTAGGTATATCACCGGGAAGGTTTTTGAAAAATAATTACATGAATATCTTGAATATCCTTAGAGTTATTTGCAGATTTGTAGATTTAACTCGCAAGCAGCGCCCCCATTGTGACGATGATAACAAGTTTTCTTATCACTAAGTTTGTTATCTTAAATATTATTTATCAAAAGTAAGATTATCTCAGGATGACACGGCAATTTATTTGCGACAAGAATAATGATACAATTCCAAGGCGAAGATACTATTCCTTTAACTTCCAATTACCGAGGGAACCAATTAATATTGATTTTATTCAACTTATCGAGTATTTCTCAAGGGACCGGGAAAAATGTTCACTAGATAAAACTATGATTTTCTAATGTAGAAAATTAGGAAAGACAAAATTCAGGATGACAAGGCACACAGGGACCGGGAAAAAATGTTCACTTTATCGAGAGATTCAAATTTACGAGTTTCAAATTATTAAAATATATCTTTTTTATTTTTTAATAAGTTTTTAGAGAATTGTTTTAACAAATGTTCGCTAGACAAACCTTTACTCGGGTAAAACCCCGGGCGAAGCCGAGTACGTTTTATAAGTTTAAAGACAATTGTTTTAACAAATGTTCGTTAGACAAACAATCACTCGGGTAAAACCCGGGCGAAGCCGGGGACATCCGCTAGTATTAAATAAAATTAGAATATGAAAGGTAAACAAAAATGCAGCGATTGACAACAACCATATTAATAATAAAACCGATGAATCTGCGTGTGTCCAATGACCAGGGTGTCACTGGTTGGCTGTACGTGCCAAACAAACAGAGCTAAAAATAAGGATTTTAAACAGACTAAATAAATGAGTAATAAACACAATTCATTAAAAATTGTCAGTATGTTACTGGACTTTAGATATTTCTCTGTTCCGCGAATGTTCATATTTCTTCTTCTCTCATTGTGTGTGTGCTGAGGGTAATGTGATTTATATTTGAACTTTAAATTTATATTGTTTTGAAAATAGAGCAATCCATATTTAAATCGTCAGATAATAAAAATACATAAATTGTAAAAAGAAAAAGAAAAAAAAAGGCATCTCCTTATCGGGCAACTGAAAGTTATGGAAGGCGCAAACTCAGTTGCACGATAAGGAGAAGCCTTTTTTTCTTTTTTCAAATTTGAACCTTATCCCAGTACAATTTCAGATTTTTACAATTTTTTTCATATATATATATAAGGTATGATCAAAAGGTTTGGGGTATTAGTCAAAAACCTTTCTAAAAGGGTTTTAATGAAACGCTGTATAGATTCCCTCGGACAGTATTTTAAGGATTATTAACCATTTTTGTATATATTCATCTATAATAAATCTTTTATGAACCAATTCCCCGAATTTCATGATCATACCTTGTATATATATATTTATATTATC
Source organism: Cordylochernes scorpioides (assembly GCA_030710605.1). Taxonomy (NCBI): domain Eukaryota; kingdom Metazoa; phylum Arthropoda; class Arachnida; order Pseudoscorpiones; family Chernetidae; genus Cordylochernes; species Cordylochernes scorpioides. The sequence goes on along the minus strand of CP092873.1, from coordinate 20,775,274 downwards.
ATATTTGCTGGATCATGGCGGCGACGGTTGGCTCCGGCAACACTGAGCTGACGTCACACTTCCTGCCGATGATGTAACCCTAGCCAGCGGCGTTGCCACGCCATTTTCTTTCTCTCCATGTTTACTATTTAATCTATATATATATTCCCTTTACCTTATAGTTAATTAAAGTATAATTAACGTTGAGCGCTGTGTGTAATCAATTGGAATACAACAAAGATTATGAGACTGAAGAAGCGCAAGGCCTAAAGCGTGAAACTGAAGAAGCACAAGACTTAAAACGTCCGACTGAAGAAGCGCAAGACCTAAAACGTCAGACTGAAGAAGCGCAAGGCCTAAAACGTGAGTAACCAAATTTCCTTTGATTACTTGGAACATCCTTTTTTCTACTTACCAAATATTTTGTAAAATGGCAAACATGACAATTACAAAATTAAATGGTGCTAATTACTCCAGCTGGAGCTTCCAGATGAAACTCGTTCTAATCGAAAACGATTTGTGGAGTTTGATCAATCCAGGAGAGGCTAAGCCTGACCCTAGTGACCTTGTTGCAACAAAACTTTTTTTGTCGCGGGAGGGTAAGGCGTTTGCAAAAATTTGCCTCGGGATTAATGATGAACAACAATTGCATGTTCAACATTTGAATACTCCGAAAGAGGTCTGGAGGAACTGGAAAAATTATACGCACCAAAGGATAGTAGATATCGAGCCGTACAACTAAGAAGGCAGTTATATGGCGAAAGGTTGACTCAGCACAGCAATATGGAAGGGTATATGGGGAAGATAAACTACATTGTAAACGAACTGGCCCAAATTGGCGACAAAATTGATGATGGCGATTTGGCTATGGTTCTTTTGGGTGGATTACCAGAGGATTGGGACACCGTTGTCTCAACCATATGTAACTTGGCTGATTCAGACTTCACGACCGCCACAGTTAAAAGACGGCTGTTGGCAGAAGCAGAAAGGCGTTCGTCTAATCTACCAAAAGATGTGGGTGCCATGGTCGTTAATGCCTCTTCGAAGCCCATTGAAACAGAAAAACAATTTAAAGCAAAGGTTGTTTGTTTCAAATGTGGAGGTAAAGGCCATTATGCAAGGGAATGCAGGAAGAAAGGAAAGAATGAACAAAGACCAAAGAGGTTTGACCAAAACAAAGGCGTAAATATGTCGGCAATGTGCAACACTTTGTTTGGAGCTACCGCCGAGACCTGGATCATAGATTCTGGAGCGACGCACCATATGACTCCCAAGAGAGATTACTTCACATGTCTGAAAGAGTGCACAAGCAATATGAGTTCCATCACTATTGCGAATGGCTCTTCTATAGAAGTATGTGGTATCGGTACTGTCAGTGCCAATATTGTTGGACACAAGGGAGATGCCAGAAAAATGGTTGCCCAGAACACCTTGTATGTTCCAGATATGCGTCACAGTGTTCTGTCTGTACTCCAAATGATAGAAAACGGTAGAAAAGTTGTCTTCAACAGGAGTGGTTGCCACATTATGGACATGAAAGGTAAACTCTTGATAGAGGGAAAGAAGTTGGGTAGACTTTACTACGTCCAGACTACTCCATCCTCTCCGATAGATCAGAATGATCGTGTTTCTCTTGCATCTGAATGCAAGGAAGATCTTACACTGGAACTTTGGCACAAAAGGCTGATGCATGTAAACGCATATACAATAGCAAAGATGGCCAAGAACCAAAGTGTAAGAGGACTTGATTGCAGCCCGGCAAAGCCAGAAAAGTGCGAAGACTGCTTGATCGGCAAGTCTTACCGTCTGCCATTCCTTCAACACTCACACAAGGAGGAAAAAGAAATCATGCCATTGGACTTGGTGCATGCGGATTTGATGGGTCCACTCGACGTATTGAGCTGGGGAGGAGCCAAGTACGTCTTAACCATCATTGATGAATCTACGAGATATACAAGTGTATTTTTCCTGAAAAACAAAGGCGAAACCCTGGGAAAAGTCAAAGAGTGGATTCAAGAATCTGAGAAACAAACCAGCCGGAAACTAAAACGAATACGTACGGATAATGGCTTGGAATTTTGTTCCAAAGAATGGGACACTTTCTGCACGAGCGTTGGAATAGTTCATGAACACACTATGACGTATACACCCCAACAGAATGGTGTGGCAGAAAGAATGAATAGGACACTCCTAGATCTTGTCAGGAGCACTATATCTGGAAGTGGTCTGCCAAAGGCTTCCTGGGCGGAGCTGACTTACACCGCAGCCTATGTCAGAAACAGAGTTCTCAACAATCACAATGGTGAAAGCACGCCATATGAACTGTGGACAGGGAACAAGCCTAGTCTTAAACACCTAAGAGCTATTGGCTGTCAAGTATTTGTCCATATTCCAAGACAAGTCCGTAAATCCAAACTCGAAAGGAGAGCTGTCAAAGGTAACCTTGTTGGATATGCACTCAGAGGACGTGGCTACAGAGTGTGGATTCCTGAAATGAAGAAAGTGGTGGAATCTCGGGACTGTGTCTTCAAAGAGAGTGATGTATCGAGGAACGACAGCAACCGGGAGGTGCTTCCATCAGTTGAACACTACAGCTATGGGACACAACGGGAGATTGAAGAGAATCCAGTGTCTTTATTAGATCAAGAAGACGTGATACCTACAGAAGAGGACAGCCATAATCAAGATACTGTAAAGCCTTCTCCTACTCGATCTCATCCAATGATCCTAAGGAACCAGAGAGATGCTCAGAACTCAACTGAACTCCTCAGTACTGAAGTAAATAAGTGGAAGAAACCTAGCGGACATTTTGACCAAGCCACTGGGGAGAAACCCACACGAACTTCATCGTTCGAGACTCTTAAGCGGCGAAGTGATCCATGAATAGGAGGTCACTTCGAGGGAGGAGTTTGCTGGATCATGGCGGCGACGGTTGGCTCCGGCAACACTGAGCTGACGTCACACTTCCTGCCGATGATGTAACCCTAGCCAGCGGCGTTGCCACGCCATTTTCTTTCTCTCCATGTTTACTATTTAATCTATATATATATTCCCTTTACCTTATAGTTAATTAAAGTATAATTAACGTTGAGCGCTGTGTGTAATCAATTGGAATACAACAATATTTCTAATCAGCTTTCCACTCTACGCTGACCTCGACTGGCGCGCATCACAGATTACTACATATATGTCATAATTTGTATATAATTAAATGCAACCCCGACCCACTATGTATGTACCATGTATGATTTTCAAAGATTTAATAAAAGAATAAGGTAACTGGAGGAAAGAAAGTAACAAAAGATATAGGAAGTAGATCTAGAGGAGAACATATTTATTAATAACGTCGCAGTTAACCTTCTGACCCGGGAACCCTGCGAGCTAAGTTTAAACCAACACTTCCTGGCAAAACAGGACGTATCTAGTGACCGCAGAAGTTATATTAGTCAAGAAGCACTCAATACTTCCTGACAAAGCAGGAGGTATCTGGTGACCAGAAGTTATAAATGTTAAAGCTAACACCCAATATTTCCGGCAAAGACAGGACGTATCTAATATCCGTCGAAGTTATAAGCGTCAAGCTACCCAACACTTCCTGACGAAATCGGATATATCAGGCAGGCCATATCTTTCACCAAAGAGAGCCGCGGGCCAATCAGAAGACAGCACCTAAATAGGTCGACCAATAGGAAAAGATCATGTGATCATCTCTCAACCAATCAGAGAGAAACTGAGTCTTGGTGTTAAATCGAAAAGCAAGAATAGGCAGTTGTTCACTGGCTCTCGCCGAGTTCGGACAGTTGTGATTCCGCTTCCAACAAGGTGACATCTACTCGCGAGGCCTCTCTCCCTCTGCTCATCCCACAGCTAAGTACAATCACCGCCATGTGATTAGATAAGGAACAATCAAAACCGCTCCGCTCTTCTCAAGCTTTCTTCCCTCCAACCCAGTTGCCTTTTATTTTCAAACCCCATCACGTGTCCTGATTATTCCTAACTGTATGCTTAAACTTCCACTCAAACGACTGCGTTTCAACCAATCCTCACCATTCAAATCGAACAACAAGAAATTCCGCAACGATATTGTCACAGAACGGTTAAGTCGACAGGATTCTACAACAGTGTAATACATCAAATATTGCAGTGTAATAACTTTGGATCACATATTACATAGAGTCGACAGGATTCTACAACAGTGTAATACATCAAATATTGCAGTGTAATAACTTTTGGAAGATATTACAATAAGTCGACAGGATAAAGATGGAAATTAGCCCAGACACCAGCAAATCAAAAGACAATAACAAACCGAGAGAGAAGAAACTGGCAACGAGCGGAAAGAGACTGACAACGAACGAAGCGACAAGACACACCCTGGCGACGATAATTTTAGAACTGACCGCCGCGCTACAAGGGGCAAGATCCACGCAACTGGAAACGGTCTTCCGGAGCGCCACCCCCGGGGCAACCGACGCCCGCACCGCCGGTACGTGTCCGAACAACCTGACGCCCACCGAGGAGTCGCCACCCGCCATGCCGTACCCGTGCACCCGGAAGCAACCCACGCGAACCGGGACAGTGCAAATAGTCCGAAAACGGTCCACTCGAATGGAAGCAGTACAAATGACTAGATTTCCCTTTCAATTGCGCGGACAGTGCAAACGGTCCCGATCCGGCCCAACAGACATTCCAAGCCGGACATCCCAAGCCGAAGACGCCACAGTGGAGACCTTTCGAGACTAAGGTAGGCAATCCACCCAATGACACCATCAAATTGACTTTGGACTTGTATCTGACCCAGGACCTACCATGTACCTTTCTAATTGAACCAGACGCAGGTTCGAACATATTGCCGTATCATTTATACAATAGATTAAAAGCACAACTTCCAACTTAAGTATTAAAAAACCTCCCCTTGATCTATCCACCCTAAATAGTTTTACGAAAATAATAGGACATTTAACTCTCCCTCTGACAATAGGCCAAATAACCCGTAGAGAGAACTTCCACGTGGTAAATGCATCCTTGCCATTTGGAGTTCTTTCCTTAAAAACCCTTTATCAGTATAAATTAAAACTAAATTATAATCGCGGCACTATTTTCCAACTTGGCGTCCCATTGTCTAATACTATCTACCACTTTAAACATGTGTCAAATGAATGCAAGCACGGGCTAGGCCAAAACCTGTCCCAAAGGACTCGCACAGCACCCAAAGCTTTCACACATGGAAACCCTTGCCTGCATTCATTGCCCAAACCCCAAATATTTACATGCCACCATTCTAATCTCACACCACGCAACTTTTCATGCCCACCACATATAAAGCCACCACGACTTCAACCTACAATTCCAATAATGCCCAAAAAAGTGTCCGTACACCGACACAGCTCACCCACTTACCACACAAAATCCAAACATGACCCTACGTCGCCACGCCATAAAAATGTACCTCACAACATACACGCACCCATACGTCACCACGCGACAAACACGCACAATCCGCACAACAAATGCAACACGCGCGCCAAAAGACAACAACAACGACAAACAAGCGCATGCACAACCGTTAAGAATAATACAATCATCCCGTCTACACAAAACATAGAAAAAATTCACGCCACCAAACAACCACACAATCGAAAAACATTGCGATCTTTCCTAAAAGCTGTGAACGCCTATAAAGAGTTCATTCCGGACCACGCCCGCTTGCGGACGCCACTTGTCAACCTTCTAAAAAAGGATGTCGTGTGGGTCTGGAGTGACGAATGCCAGAAAGCGTTCACTAATCTGAAAGAAAACCTTACCACACACCCCACATTACACCTTTACCAGGAAGGTCTGCCATGCCAGGTGTACTGTAACACCTCAACATTCAGCATTACAGGCGTTCTTAAACAAGTCTACCCTGATGGGAAGACATACACCGTTCAACATTTCAGCCGATCTCTGCGTAGTCACGAGCGAAATTATTCAGACTTGGAACTACAATGCCTAGCCATTGTGGAAAGTGTGGATAACTTCCGCACCTGTCTAATGGGCAGAAAGTTTACAATATTTTCTGACCATCCCGCGCATTGCAGTGGTTGAAAGAGATCAAAGCTCCGTCAGGCAGATTGTTTCGATGGAGGTTAAGATTGTCAAGATACGAATATGAGGTCCGTAGCATAAATGGAGTACAACAATATGAAACGGGCGTTGGAACTCGTATCCCATTTTGTGGCTTTCTAGATGCGCCACTCATACAGAGCCAACAGTCTTCTCCACCGAGAAAATCTCGCGTGACTATGGATCACAATAAACTGCGCACCGTCTCCCGAAAAGGAGTACTTAAAACTATAGTCCCAAGTTCACTTACAACCAGACTTCTTAAGTCCGTACACACTCAACACCACCATCCAAACATCTCCAAGATGACGAGGCTCATCTCATCACAATATTATTGGCAGAACATGACACAAGACATCGCAAAACAGGTAAAAACCTGCCCCACCTGCCGATTCGCTAGAAGAATCGATGAATACAACCAACCTTCACGTAAAAATACCGACACAGGCACCAAAGCAAAACAAAATTCGTACATAAAGCACAGCGTACACACAACACAAACAATGCCAAAATCACCACATCCACGTCAGAGAGACGATCACACATCTCAACCTAAACCAATTACCGCCGACATATCTCTAATAAAACCATTGACGATCAAACAGGAGAACTGTAAACCTGACAACCAGTTCAATCATATCACACCACCCCCTAAAGATATCAAACAGGAGAACTGCGAACCTACCAATCATTTAAATTCTACAATTAATAAGGATCAAGCAAATATTTCAAAATCCCCATTTACAAAAATACGGGAGAACATGGGGCAATATCCTATATTTCATCTGATTTTTATCCTTTGTTTGTTACTTCTGCCATACAACTGTATCCCAATTTTATTCATTAATTACTTGTTTATCTATACCATGTCCGCTCATAAAATTTTCGAACTACAAGAGGCAGTTTTTAATGTTGGACAAACATTTATAAAACTTCTCGTAATTTTAGGAACCATTTTTGCAGAAAATCTAAATAAACTCCGAAAAGATAGCAGTAACTGAAAGATGAGCAACCAATGCCGAAAGTAAAAGATTCAATTATAAAAAACAATTAGGCGTGCACAAAGTCAATTAGACCGACAGAAAACGTAGAAGCAAGGCAGATATCTTCCCGCGAAGAAATGAAGACGTCGCCATGACTCCAATTACGTGCAAACAGTGGGTGGATAAGTTTAGACTGGACCCGCTCCCCCGCACGCCTCGTTTCCGATCTCCAATTACTTCGGACCCCTCTTCTGCCAACACGTAAAATTAGGTCACCGCTCCCCGCACAGATTTCTCTCTCTATATCGCCAGTCTTGGATCCCAATTCGAACTACGTATCGATTTTTACAATGTAGTCAAATCAACTGCCACTCGGAAATCTAAAAAAAAGGTACAAGACGTCACACACATTTAAATGAGTTCATACTCCCATCATAATTGATCAAATACTTTACAAACTCTCAAAAAAACGCTACACCTTCCATCTACACATAAATACCACAGACCTTAGGATCTCGACAACACATAGAATTCACACACACATTTCTTACACCAAAAACTACTAACATTTTTCACAATACACACAAAGATAAAACATTTATAGGGCATGTAGATATACAAAAGGGTTCAAAAATACACCTTATTGTTCATATTAATCATTTTCATTATTTTCTCTCAATTAAAAATGTAAATATTTAATCAATTTATCAATTTATTCAACTTAACATCACTTTTAATCATTAATTATCATATATTTACCACTTAGTTATGTTATCATAGTTTCCAATCAACAAAAACTCATTGGTTTTCTTTCAAAATTGGATATTATATTTCATTTTGATTTACAAAAACATTCTTTTTTCTCTATCCTTTTTTCACCATGCAACCAAGCATTTACTTTGATTTCTCCCAACTTTTATATTATTTTTTGATTTCCTCCAACTTTTTATTTTTAATTATTTTTTGATTTCTCAAAAGCCCTAATAAAAATCCCTCGTTTTCCATTCCCAATTTCGAGCGAGAATATGGTTAGGCATTTTTCCTTTTTTTTTTCACCATGCATCAAGCATTCACTTTGATTTCTTTCAACTTTTTATTTTACTTTGATTTCTCAAAAGACCTTATGAAATTTCCTCGAATTCTTTTCCAAAATTCGAGCAAAAAAGTAACTAGGCATTTTCCCTTATCACCATGCAACAAAACAATTTTTTTTCAACCAAACACATTCAATTTTGATTTCATTCAACTATTTTTATATTATTTTTATTTTGATTTCAAAAGCCTTAATAGAACTCCCTCGATTTCATTTCTTATCTCGAGTAGAATTCGTTTAGGCGCATTTTCCTTTCTTTTTAGCCCACTATGTACCATAGCATTCATTGATTTCTTACAATTAAAAATTTTTGATTTCTATTAATTATACTCAACCTATATCATCAACACCATTCTATTTTACTTTTATATCACCAGCAATGCTTGTATATAGCCCCTCAATACCCACAACTAATTTTCCCACAAAATTATTTTTCACTTTACAGAATTCTCTCAGGCTAACCCCTTCTTGAATTCTTCACATGTAGGGGGCGCATCTGTCATAATTTGTATATAATTAAATGCAACCCCGACCCACTATGTATGTACCATGTATGATTTTCAAAGATTTAATAAAAGAATAAGGTAACTGGAGGAAAGAAAGTAACAAAAGACATAGGAAGTAGATCTAGAGGAGAACATATTTATTAATAACGTCGCAGTTAACCTTCTGACCCCGGGAACCCTGCGAGCTAAGTTTAAACCAACACTTCCTGGCAAAACAGGACGTATCTAGTGACCGCAGAAGTTATATTAGTCAAGAAGCACTCAATACTTCCTGACAAAGCAGGAGGTATCTGGTGACCAGAAGTTATAATGTTAAAGCTAACACCCAATATTTCCGGCAAAGACAGGACGTATCTAATATCCGTCGAAGTTATAAGCGTCAAGCTACCCAACACTTCCTGACGAAATCGGATATATCAGGCAGGCCATATCTTTCACCAAAGAGAGCCGCGGGCCAATCAGAAGACAGCACCTAAATAGGTCGACCAATAGGAAAAGATCATGTGATCATCTCTCAACCAATCAGAGAGAAACTGAGTCTTGGTGTTAAATCGAAAAGCAAGAATAGGCAGTTGTTCACTGGCTCTCGCCGAGTTCGGACAGTTGTGATTCCGCTTCCAACAAGGTGACATCTACTCGCGAGGCCTCTCTCCCTCTGCTCATCCCACAGCTAAGTACAATCACCGCCATGTGATTAGATAAGGAACAATCAAAACCGCTCCGCTCTTCTCAAGCTTTCTTCCCTCCAACCCAGTTGCCTTTTATTTTCAAACCCCATCACGTGTCCTGATTATTCCTAACTGTATGCTTAAACTTCCACTCAAACGACTGCGTTTCAACCAATCCTCACCATTCAAATCGAACAACAAGAAATTCCGCAACGATATTGTCACAGAACGGTTAAGTCGACAGGATTCTACAACAGTGTAATACATCAAATATTGCAGTGTAATAACTTTGGATCACATATTACATAGAGTCGACAGGATTCTACAACAGTGTAATACATCAAATATTGCAGTGTAATAACTTTTGGAAGATATTACATATATATATATATTTATATTAATGTTATATTTTTAAATTTGAAACATAAACTTCCTGAAATTTGAAAAAAAAAAAGGAATGAGAATTTACCATCATCGAGAGTGTATGCCAGGATAGTGGTAGCTGGGCCATAGCCCACTGAGGTGGAGGCCCTCACACTGATGTTGTACTGAGAGGCTGGGTGCAGTCCAGTGACAGTGTAGGAGTCCAGTAACACCGTCTCACTACTGTTCCACCCCACGTGGGACTCCAGGAAAGACTCCACTGCAACCATTTCCACCTGGGATCACAATACCAAAATTATGGACTTACTGAGGTCGAAGAAACTTGTAGCATCCATTTAAAATTGAGTTAAGTTCAATGTTTAAGATTCTAATTGCAAACATTTATTAGATATGTAATTGATTTTACATATTTAATTAAAGTAATGGCTTCATCTTTTTTTTGTTGCTGTTTTATTCTGTTTTTTTATTCAAAAGTAGCACACACAAAGCCATATTTAAAAAACACTTATTATATACTATTATATATTTTACCACCAGATTAGTGAATTATCCAAAAGGAATGGCATTTTCTCAGACTATGGCCTCATCTTTGCAGAGATTCTTCAAAAGAGACATACAGTTTGTTCTAGTCACTTAGCTAATTTCTCTTTAGTAACTCTTTAAAAAGGTTACAGCGTTTACATTCAGGAACTTGATATTGGGGGCGATTATATAAAAAAAGTAAAATAATCTCACCTTGTAGTTCACCAAAATTCCATTTTTCTCTAATGGCTCATTCCAGGACATCTGGAGGGCTGTAGAGGTTCGGTTGTTCATGTTAAGTTCCAACGGTGGTCCTGGAACTGGAGCAAACATCTATTGTTTATATATGATTGAACTTAATTCTCTCTATTGAAGATGGTAATTGAATGTAAATCGAATTTTAAAATATTTAAAACTTTATGCATTTTATTTATTGACATTACTGGAGGGAAAGCTCTAGGGGAAGAGATCGAGGGGAGGAGAGATGACAGGGATACACAGACGATCTAGAACAATGGACTGGACGTCACCCCTACGAGGAGATGAAGAGGGTAGCGGAGGAAGTATGGAGAGACCATGTGGCTCACCCTCAGTAGAGGAAGGCATTGAAGGAGGAAGTATGGAGATACCATCAGTGCTGTAGTGGTAAAATTAGCATAGGGTATACGCTTGAGAATATAAATTTTTGGTAAAAATAAACAAGGTTAATTTTAATTATATTTTTATTTGAAAAAAGACGTAAAATATTACATACAACTTTTACATAAAAATGTCCCATAATGACTGCCGAGATGCATCTGTATTTTTTCTGGCACAAACTCTTGATCTAGTGTCAGTAGATGATCTATGATGTAAAAGCCATGATTGAACGTATTTTTTCGGCTGAAACATTTCGATTGGTGGTCCATTTGAATTTATGAACATTAAGTTCGAAACATTTGATATTAGCAAAGAAGTCCGCAAGTTTGTTATTATATCATTCATCAGGCTGAAACCTCGCTCACATTCAGCTGTTGAACAGGGCAATGTTGAAATTGCCCTGAAAAATGGTTGAAGTGTTTCGGGAACATTGTTTTTATCATCAACAAAATCTCTCAAGCCGTTAATGCATTTCATTTCATCTAAGTTAAACCTTCGACAAATACGTCTCATTTCGACCTCTCCATATCGAACATTTTCTGCGTCAAAATTGTTTGGTTCTAGAGCTGAAATATCCTTAATTAATTGCTCATTATCTTTATTTGATTCTGTACACAACCTTAATTTTAACTTTTCTATTATACTTAGAAGAATTTTTTTTTCTATCAATCGGAATAATTTTGGCATTGGGAACTAATGTTACGCTCCTAAAAACTAAGTTTTCTGCCGCTTCAAGAGCTAGCAAGCTTTTTCTCCTGGTGATGTTTTGAAGCTTTCTATGACTCTAATTGTTCTCTTTATTATATGTTCCGCCTTTTGTAAAGTAGTTGTTCTAGACTGCAGCTCTGAAGACAACATTGACATTTCCTGAAGCGTGTCGTACATTAAACCTAAATCTAATATAAATTTTGGACTCTCCAATCTTCTTAATAACCCTTGATATGTGGAATCGAGATATGTTGATGATTTGAAATGATGGTGCAATGACTCGTATGACTCCCAGACGTTTTTTATTGTTCTAAAACTACTTGAAATCCATCGTACTCCTAAAATTCGACCCACTTTAGCAAATCTTGTTCCTAATTCATGGCAAGCTTCCTCCAGAACACGACAATTTTTGGGAGATTGGCTATATAATGAATACAGTTTGTCCATAAAAGCTTTAAAATGGTTGATTCCGCGGACTTCTTTGATAGTATCGCCAACAGAAAGCTCTAATCTATGGTTGAGGCAGTGCCATGCAAAAAGTTTTGGAAACTTTTGCTTAAGTCGAGTTACGACTCCCGAATGTCTTCCTACCATGACACTTGCCCCATCAGTCGCAATTGCTATCCAATTTTCTTTTAAATATGTTGTTATTCTGGCAATAATTGAAGATATAGAGCCTATTCACTTTTCAAAACCAACCTCTTTATTAACTCTCACACGTTCTATATATATGTCTAAAAACAAATAAAATATGTAAATATTTATACAAAAAACAAATGGTTATGCAAATAGAAGATTATCTTGTTTCTTCTTTTTCTTGATATGTAAATATACATCTTTCTCTTTTTATTAAATCTTTTTTCCAACAATTCCCCCCTTATTTAATAAAAAGTTTTTTTCTTTTTTCTCTTTTTCCTCTTGCAAATATTCAGGCTTCCCTAATTTATTTTGGATTTAGGAGATTTTAATAATTTCTTTATAATTATCCTTTATCTTAAATTCTGTATCTCCAGTTTGTCCTGCTTCCACCAATTTCCTTGATGCTGGAACTCTGACAACTCTTTCCTCAATATCATCAATGGATTCAGTCTCATTATCTGAAATCCCTACTTGATCAGCGCCTTCTTTCGTAAGAGACTCTGCACTTTCCGTTTCTATAACAGAATTTTAATCAACTTGAGCTGTTTCACTTTCGTTCTCCCCGTCGTCATCTATATGAATTCTTGCAACAACTTTTGCTAATGCTGAAGTGCCGTTATTTCTACCTCTCTTCTCTCGAATCTTTTGTCCTGTACTTTGTACTTCTAGGGGATCTAAATCAGCAACCTTAGAATCTACATTGATTTTTTCCATTTCGATGCTTTTCAGTTGGTTCTCCAATTCTTCCAGTTTAACTATATAGCCTTTTTCAGTTTCAGAAAAAATCCTTTTTAAACATATTAAGGTCACTTGATGACTTTCTTTAAGCTTTTCAACCTCTATGGATTTGGTCTCTTTGACCAAGTCATCCTGAAGAATATTATAATCACGTTGCGAACTTCTCAATTTTTCTAAGAGAGTAGTGCTTTCTTTACGATAATGTTCCAACTGTGATTGCAATTGGGCAATTTGTTCATCTTTCTGAAAGGTTTTTTCTTGAAGTTGAGCTACTCTAGAATCAGAGGTTTCCATACGAATTAGGGCTTCTTCTTCAAGACGAAATTGTAAATCTTCAATCTTCCTTTTATCTTGCTCAATTTGTTGGAGCAAATATTCTTTTGTCTTGACATTTTCATCAATTAATGTTTTAACCTGTTGGTCTAGTTGTTCTTTATCTCTCTTTAGTTCCTCAATGGTACACTGCTTCAGTCCTGTTTCCAGGGCTTCGTGCTGTTCTCTCTGTCTCCTTAGCACCTCCCCTTTGCACAGTTCCATGTTCTGTTCTTCCAGGTGTCTCAGGGTGGTCTCTGAATTGTAAAACGAAAATTAAAATTATACCGCGAATGTTTCTTTTAAAAATCGAAATTTATTTTCAAAGAGAAATAGCGACATTTCTAACTTTGAGGATGAGGTATGGAAAGGTGAAACATGAAGAGTAATGGAGAACGGAAAAATAAAAAGTGTCCAGGGGCGGGAATCGAACCCACACCCTTCTGCTTACCGCGCAGGTGCCTTGTCCACTCGGCTACCCTGGACGTATTTTTCCGTTCATAACTTATATTTAAAGTAACATTTAAAATACAATATAACGCGGCTGATGATTGTAAAACGAAAATTAAAATTATACCGCGAATGTTTCTTTTAAAAATCGAAATTTATTTTCAAAGAGAAATAGCGACATTTCTAACTTTGAGGATGAGGTATGGAAAGGTGAAACATGAAGAGTAATGGAGAACGGAAAAATAAAAAGTGTCCAGGGGCGGGAATCGAACCCACACCCTTCTGCTTACCGGGCAGGTGCCTTGTCCACTAGGCTACCCTGGACGTATTTTTCCGTTCATAACTTATATTTAAAGTAACATTTAAAATACAATATAACGCGGCTAATGATTGTAAAACGAAAATTAAAATTATACCGCGAATGTTTCTTTTAAAATCGAAATTTATTTTCAAGGAGAAATAGCGACATTTCTAACTTTGAGGATGAGGTATGGAAAGGTGAAACATGAAGAGTAATGGAGAACGGAAAAATAAAAAGTGTCCAGGGGCGGGAATCGAACCCACACCCTTCTGCTTACCGGGCAGGTGCCTTGTCCACTCGGCTACCCTGGACGTATTTTTCCGTTCATAACTTATATTTAAAGTAACATTTAAAATACAATATAACGCGGCTGATGATTGTAAAACGAAAATTAAAATTATACCGCGAATGTTTCTTTTAAAAATCGAAATTTATTTTCAAAGAGAAATAGCGACATTTCTAACTTTGAGGATGAGGTATGGAAAGGTGAAACATGAAGAGTAATGGAGAACGGAAAAATAAAAAGTGTCCAGGGGCGGGAATCGAACCCACACCCTTCTGCTAACCGGGCAGGTGCCTTGTCCACTTGGCTTCAGTTTGTCCATAAGACTTTCCTTCTCCTGTTCATGCACCGAGATCCTGGCCTTGAGAGTGGTAACTTGTGTTTGTAGCTTTTGGGTCTGGGACTCCTTTTCTTCCATCACCTTACGGGACTGCTCCAAGCCCAGTTCTGCATTAAGTGCAAATTCTCTTTTTGCATTAGATGAACGTCCTTGAGTTTCTGACAAATTTGCTTCCTCTCTATTTTTTGGTGAAAATGGAAATACTTTTGATCTATTACTATTATATCTATTCGAAGTCTTCTTATTTTCGGGATTATGCCAACATTGGCTTTGGAGATGGCCAGATTTATTGCATATATAATATTTTTTAAATATTTTCCTTTCTTGTGCTTTATAGGCACTGCTGCATTCAATATCTTGTTTTTTTTTTCGAAGTCAAGAAGGATTTGCCTTAAATTTCCTATAGGAATATTTCTGTTCATGGCCAGGGCTGTAGTAATACTAGAGTAATTATCTGGGAGTCCTTCAATAATATTTATCTAACCAATTCTCTTTCAGATATGACTTTCCCAGCTGTGATATTTGGCTGCATAGTCCTTGAGCTCTAGTTATGTAATTTTCTATATTTTCATTGTGGTGTTTCCTTAATTTAGTAAGCTCCAAGAAAAGATTCATTGCCTTATCTTCCGTTTCGCCTTCATATCTTTCTCTCAATGAATTCCAAATTTCTCTGGCATTCTTTTTTCCTTTGTAGATTATGGCAATTTCAGGAGACATACTTAAAATTATATATCCCAGAGTTTCCTTATTTTTTCTGCTCCAATCTTCAAAGTTTTTAACTGGCGTTTGATTAGCAATCACCTCAAAAAGTTGCTTTGCTTCAAGTAACGCTTCCATTCTCATGCTCCAAATAGCATAATTTTGATCATTCAAGTATTCTATTTTCGTGCTGTTAAACACGTCCATTTTGAATTATCAAATCTTATTTCAATTTCACTTTCTAAAAATAAATTCAAACTTTAGTTAGAAGCTAAGCCTGTTAGAACTTACTTCTCTTTAATTTATTTCAATTTCACTTTCTAAAAACAAATGCAAACTTAGTTAGAAGCTAAGCCTGTTAGAATTTACTTCTCTTTAACCGCAATCTGCTACCAATTTGTTGTTATTCTGGCAATAATTGAAGATATAGAGCCTATTCACTTATCAAAACCAACCTCTTTATTAACTCTCACACGTTCTATATATATGTCTAAAAACAAATAAAATATGTAAATATTTATACAAAAAACAAATGGTTATGCAAATAGAAGATTATCTTGTTTCTTCTTTTTCTTGATATGTAAATATACATCTTTCTCTTTTTATTAAATCTTTTCCAACAAAATATTCTTCGTTCAACCCATGTTTATACAAAGTATTCAAAAGCTCTTTTCAATATTTTCTGAGTCTTGGCATTGTAATTCACACAAATCAAAGAAAATATAATCAATACTTTCTCCTCCTAAATATGCTTTCAAGAAAATGACCAAAGTTGATTTATTACTTAAGGTTGTTGATTCATCAATTAGTATAGTAATTTTTGAATTTGTTGACAAAATCTTCGCAACAAGCATTTTCCGCATTTCGCAGGCTATATGGTTTATTATTTGTGTAGCAGAATATCTGGAGTGAAGAGTCGATCCTAATTTAATGCCATTTAATGTTTGTAACGTGATATGATTTTCATAATCAGAATATGGTCTATTTGTTTAGCGATATTAAAAGCAGTTCTAAAAAGCTTAATATTTTCATTTTCTACTTCAATGTTCATATTGTTTGCATATTCTTCTAATTTATTTTTTTTTCTGTCTTTCTTAATATTCTCAGCTATTTTATGAGCTTCAGACTCACAATGCTTTTTAATTTTCATTCGAATGTTTGATAATTTGCTTGCCCGATCTTTTCCTGCTGCTTCTATTAGGTAGTTACTCCATTCTGGTGAAATATGAATTATTTTACTTTTTGCAGCCCCTAAAGTTTTAACACTTGCGCAAATGTAACATCCGAGTCTACCTTTGGAAATTGAAAGCCATGGATACTTTTCCTTAAATTGAATATATTGGAAATCATTCCAAACTTCAAATTTGGAATCCTGGTCATTCATTTTCTCTGGTGAACTATTGATCAATATATCAGCTCTTTTTGAGATAGTACTTGCATTTGATGTACCAACAGTGTTTTTATTTCTTTTAACAGCTTCTTCTAGTTCATTCTTTTCTGCATCTTCTTCTACCTCCAAACTTCTTTTAGTACATAAATTTCCTGTCTTCAACCAGCGGTCCATAATTAAACAGAAGAGTTATTTTCGAAAGCTAGTATAAGTACAGAAAATTTAAATTTCACTTATTTTAACATCAACAAAATTTAGATACTTACTTAATCGATTTGTTTTGAATAAAATCTTTATTTTATTTATTTTTTTTAAAAACAAACACCAACTTTTCATCAACAATTAAAAACAATTTAAATAAGCTTTTAAGCCAGTATCAATGAACTTACTTAAAGAAGTTTTCAAAATTATATATTTTTTGAAAATCAATGTTATTTTGTCAACAGCTTTTGCTAACTTCAACTAAACTAAAGAATATGCAAAATTAACGTCCACAATAACGTAGTTTAGCATGGTTACCATAGCAACTTTAGTTAAAGAAGAGTATTTGATAAAATTCAAATATATTTTCAATTGTATAGAATTAGAAGAAAATCGTTTTAAATCGAAAACCAAATTGTTTATGTATTAGTTTACATCACTGCTGGATAAATACAGCATTGGTAATAAGAGAACATCTATCTTGAAGAAGTCGTTTTTTACTTTTTTTTGTAAATTATTTTAACATCAGAAAATATAACTTTATTTTTATTAAACTTTAATTTTTTAACATATTTCTATTAAGCACACACAAACATAATAACTTTTAAATATTAGGAAAGTTTAAAGTTTTCATTTCATTGTGGGTTTTTAACAAAATTACCATTTTCAAAAATTAAAGGTTCGGTATATTCGTTTTCCGTTTTTCGGTAAAGGAGGCTTGTTTGATTATTAATTTGAATATAGTTGATATATTTTCCCCAAGAAATTTTTACTAAATGAATGAAATATTTTGTGTGAATTGTTAATTTGAAAATTTTTTGCAATTTTTCAGTACAATTTTTATCATCATTTTTTTTTACTATTACAAAGAAAATAATAAATTTTTCATAAAAAAATTGAACAAAATCATAGGGTGTACGCTATTTTTAAGTAAAACCACTAGGTATACGCTATCTAAATTTTAAAAGCATAGGGTATACGGCGTATACCCCCGTATACCCTCCACTACAGCACTGGATACCATGTGGCTCACTCTCAGTAGAGGAAGGCATTGAAGGAGGAAGTATGGAGAGACCATGTGGCCCACCCTCAGTAGAGGAAGTCATTGAAGGAGGGAGATATCAAGAGACCATGTGGCTCACCCTCAGTAGAGGAAGTCATTGAAGGAGAGAGATATCAAGAAACCATGTGGCTCACCCTCAGTAGAGGAAGGCATTGAAGAAGGAAGTATGGAGAGACCATGTAGCCCACCTTCAGTAGAGGAAGTCATTGAAGGAGGGAGATATCAAGAGACCATGTGGCCCACCCTCAGTAGAGGAAGGCATTGAAGGAGTAAATATGAAGAGGCCATTGGCTCACCCTCAGTAGAGGAAGTCATTGAAGGAGGGAGATATCAAGAGACCATGTGGCTCACCCTCAGTAAAGGAAGGCATTGAAGGAGGAAGTATGGAGAGACCATGTGGCCACCCTCAGTAGAGGAAGGCATTGAAGGAAGAAGTATGGAGAGACAATGTGGCCCACCCTCAGTAGAGGAAGGCATTGAAGGAGGGAGTATGGAGAGACCATGTGGCCCCACCCTCAGTAGAGGAAGGCATTGAAGGAGTAAATATGAGAGGCCATGTGGCTCACCCTCAGTAGAGGAAGTCATTGAAGAAGGGAAATATCAAGAGACCATGTGGCTCACCCCCAGTAAAGGAAGTCATTGAAGGAGAGAGATATCAAGAAACCATGTGGCTCACCCTCAGTAGAGGAAGGCATTGAAGGAGGAAGTATGGATAGACCATGTGGCCACCCTCAGTAGAGGAAGGCATTGAAGGAAGAAGTATGGAGAGACAATGTGGCCCACCCTCATTAGAGGAAGGCATTGATGGAGGGAGTATGGAGAGACCATGTGGCCCACCCTCAGTAGAGGAAGGCATTGATGGAGGGAGATATAGAGAGACCATGTGGCCCACCCTCAGTAGAGGAAGGCATTGAAGGAGAAGGTATGGAGAGACCATGTTGCCCACCCTCAGTAGAGGAAGGCATTGAAGGAGGAAGTATGGAGAGACAATGTGGCCTACCCTCAGTAGAGGAAGCATTGAAGGAGGAAGTATGGAGAGACCATGTGGCCCACCCTCAGTAGAGGAAGACATTGAAGGAGGAAGTATGGAGAGACCATGTGACCTACCCTCAGTAGAAGAAGACATTGAAGGAGGAAGTATGGAGAGATCATGTGGCCCACCCTCAGTAGAGGAAGGCATTGAAGGTGGAAGTATGGAGAGATCATGTGGCCCACCCTCAGTTGAGGAAGGCATTGAAGGAAGGAAAGATGCATTTTATAGACCATAGAAAATTATTTGATACTGTTTAACACCTTTAGAAAAACAGAAAACAGAAAATAACAATTTTCGGTTCAAGCAGCCGTTTTATCAACTTATTTAAAAATAATTTATAACAAAATAACAACACCAATCAAATGGAACAGCACCTTCTCTGACCGTATCACTCAGGAGTACTTTTAGACAAACTTTATTTCCCGATCCATTTTGTTTTAGAAGCAACCTCACAATGGTTTTTAATTATCCTTACATGCTTGGAGTCTACCAAAAAAACTACAGAACTATATATTTTCTGTACGCAGTCGTTATCGTAGTGTTGGGAGAATCTAAATAATTTACAAAATCCTTATCTTCGATAAATATTTCAAGGAAAACTATTTAACAGATCAATTTAAACTAGGGGGTTCGGTAATGGTAGTCAGTTATCTAAGTTCGACAGTTTTGGGAACAATATTCATTAATTGTTTCTACAGAATTAAAATATTTAGGCTATTCACAAACCTAATCAACTCCGCCTTTGCCGGTCCCAAGCCCGGATGAAAAAGGAGGAAGGGGAGCAGTGACAAGCTCACTAAAAAACCTGAGCTCAGCTGGCCCGGCTGATAATACCCTGTAAGGGCTTCTGGTCCAGGGGATACAGGATGAGCAGCGTGTGTACTCCATGTTAGGAGCGGCTGCACATGTGTCTGTTCCTCATGTCAGAGGCGTCCATAACTTTTGAAGCTAAGTCGGGCCTGCCACTGAGTAGCGCTCCAGTCTTAATGACAAAGGCAGATGCTTTCATATTCACCCAGTCATGATAGTTGTCAAATCTCTCCACTATACTGCATCGGCCATCGCGCAGAAAGTCTCAAGCTTTACAAGCTTGATATCCTAATATGATTGAATGGAGGTGAGAAAGAAGAAGAAGAGACAAACCTAATCAAATTCACCAATCATACCCCGCAGCATTTTTCATTGATACAATTATTAGCACTTTTTCTTTTTTGAATGAAATTTGTAGAATCCTGTATTTAGGCCGAGAAAAGTTCAATTGAACCTTCAATGAAATTTCAGATTCGATAGTTCTGTCTACTACTTATATTCGGCGTCAATTGAGCAGTGAACACCAAATAAAGTCCCTAGACCAGGATTCGGCAAACCTTTGAGTCGGAAGAGTCAAAAATTACAATTTAAAAAATTTCAGAATTTTTAAAGAGACACACCTTTTTTCTAACAATAAATAGCACTCGCATAAATAATATTTGTGTATGGAACTATATAAAAAGCTGCAGCTTCGCACCCAAAGAGCCGCATATAGCTCGCGAGCCGCAGTTTACCGATCTCTGTCCTAAACCAATAACACAAAACATATTTCTTAAATTAACCAAAATATACTACCTCAGATGGTAGAATTCACTGGGGGTTGCAGTCATAAAACTTACTTCGACCTTCTAACTACGAAATTTGAACATGGACAATAATAAATTGCCTCACAATTGCTTGCCTCAACTTTGAGAAGCTCTAACAAAGAAAAAACAGGAATGAACTATTTTCAAAGTTTTTAACATATGTCTTAAATACAATTTCACAAAAAAAAAGCGAGGATTGTTTACTTACAAAACAAATTATTAATAAATATATGGTACAGCCTACTCCACGATGACGAGCGCCAACAGCGCGAAATGCGTTCGTGGATGGCTTTACTTGATTTATCAAGAAAATGGGTTGGCTAAATATCAGGGAACAGGTTAAATAAATGTTCAGTTGATTTCTGTTCTACTAGATGGCGCTCTGCCATCTAAAAAGCACATGTGCTCTGATCAGGATTTACCTTCTTTATTTTTAATATATACTTTTATATATATAATTTATGGTAGCAAAAATTAATTATTATATTTTATGTGAAGATTATAACTTTTATATATTTATATTATTTATATTATGCTACTCTGGAAACTTTCCCGTGTTGCTTATCTTGTATCTTATAAATGTTGTTTTTGTTTTGCCTTAATAAAATGCCGTGTCATTCTGAAGTTTGTATTTCCTAATTTTCTACGTGACATTTGGTGGGAGATGCTAGGTAGATTGAGGGAAGACAAACTGAGGATTGCCGAGAACACCTTGAGGCCATGGCTGTTGTGATCAAATTTTCCAAGACTGGCTCCAGGCTTCCACCGTCGTGTCAAAGTCAAGACTTCCCTACAAGAAGACGATGCCCTATTGACGATACGACGCCGAAGCCGCTCTTCACGCCGCAAGAGAAAATATGCCAAGTTACTAGGGAAAAAGTTTCAAGACTGAAGGAATCCTTGGCAAGAACATGTTAGATCCATGTCAGTATCTACAATGTAGAAAGGGGCTATGTAGCAAAGTATTTATTATATTTTATGTACAGATTATTATTTATATTATATTATTCATATATGCTACTCTGGAAATATCCCTTATTTATTTTTCTGTATCTTAAAAATGTTTTTTTCTTACCTTAAATAAATTTCCCGTATCATTCTGAAGTTTGTCCTTCCTAATTTTCTACGTGACACTATATTAAAAATAAAAAAAGCTATATCTCCTGACCGCTCATTTGAGCATTTTATATGGCAGAAACGCCATCTAGTAAAACATGAATAAACTAAACGTTGATTTAGGCTTGTTCCATAATATTTGACTAATTATTTCTTGCTAAATCAAGAAAGAAAAACCAAAAGCACGTTACGGGCTTTTGATCCTCATTAGCATGGTGCAGGCTATACCTAAACAACCAAAATATGGTTCATATTTAGAGTTTTGATCTATTATTAATTCAAATTTCGCAGCAAAATCACCTTATTGGCAAAATGTCTAGTTCAGAAGGAATACAACCTAGACATGTCTCTTGTCATATCACGTTATTTGCCAAAATTCTTGTTTAATGTTACGCTTTTTAGCCGAAATTCTGGTTAAACTGGATGCATCGGCCCATTCAGGTAACAGCCATACACATCTTCAAGTAATTTTTCTTTTGGAAATTTTCAGAAGAAATACATTCTAGACATGTCTCGCGGTCATATCACATTATTGGCCAAAATTCTTGTTTAAATTTAGGCTTTTAGCCGAAATTCTGGTTTAACTGGATGCATCATGGATGTCACACACATCTTCAAATAATTACTCTGTCGGAAATATAGGTTGACCAACTACCTGGGTTCAAAATGGTTCCACAGTCATGTGATTTGAACGACGTGTTCAGCAATATTATGGCACGATAAACTGTAATCATGGTAACACACACAATTCTGACTATCAAACTCAGCAACGTTTTAGCAATCATTCGTTCTTCTTATACAAGTCATCTACGACAAATTTACACAATGGAGTAACGTTTCGAATACAATTTGTGTATGTGATACCTAATGTAAAATCTCTTATTTAAAACACATGTTGATGTCACTACCGGCACCTATTTTGCATAAATGCTTTGAAAATTTGATAATTTGCATAACACAGTATTTTTCTCTCCATAGTGTAAATTTCACATGTGTAGCGTATCGCTTTCTTGTGTGGTATAGGATTACAGGGTTAGGATATTGAACATAAAATCCTTTGTAGGCTGAAAAAAAAGAGAATGAGAATTTACCATCATCGAGAGTGTATGCCAGGATAGTGGTTGCTGGGCCATAGCCCACTGAGGTGGAGGCCCTCACACTGATGTTGTACTGAGAGGCTGGGTGCAGTCCAGTGACAGTGTAGGAGTCCAGTAACACCGTCTCACTACTG
Source organism: Cordylochernes scorpioides (assembly GCA_030710605.1). Lineage (NCBI taxonomy): Eukaryota > Metazoa > Arthropoda > Arachnida > Pseudoscorpiones > Chernetidae > Cordylochernes > Cordylochernes scorpioides. Next base: position 20,752,275 of record CP092873.1, on the reverse strand, counting down.
TTCCACCCCATGTGGGACTCCAGGGAAAGACTCACGGCAACCACTTCCACCTGGGATCACAATACCAAGATTATGGACTTACTGAGGTCGTAGAAACTTGTAGCATCCATTTAAAATTGAGTTAAGTTCAATGTTTAAGATTCTAATTGCAAATATTTCTTAGATATGTAATTGATATTTCATATTCAATTAAAGTAATGGCTTCATTTTTTTGTTGTTGTTGTTTTATTCATTTTTTTATTCAAAAGTAGCACACACAAAGCCATTTTTAACAAACACTTTATTATATACTATTATATGTTATACCACCAAATTAGTGAATTATCTAAAAGGAATGCCATTTTCTCAGACTATGGCCTCATCTTTAAGAGATCTTCAAAAGTGACATACAGTTTGTTCTAGTCAATTAGCTAATTTCCCTTCAGTAACTCTTTAAAAATGTTACAGCGTTTACCTTCAGGACTTAATATTGGGAGCGATTATAGAAACAAAAGTATAATAATCTCACCTTGTAGTTCACCAAAATTCCATTTTTCTCTAATGGCTCATTCCAGGACATCTGGAGGGCTGTAGAGGTTCGGTTGTTCATCTTAAGTTCCAACGGTGGTCCTGGAACTGGAGCAAACATATATTGTTTATATATGATTGAACTTAATTCTCTCTATTGAAGATGGTAATTGAATTTAAATCGAATTTTGAAATATTTTAAAACTTTATGCATATTATTTATTGACATTGCTGGAGGGAAATCTCCAGGGGAAGAGATCGAGGGGAGGGGAGACGACAGGGATACACAGACGATCTAAAACAATGGATGGACGACACACCTACGAGGAGATGAAGAGGGTGGCGGAGGAAGTATGGAGAGACCATGTGGCCCACCCTCAGTAGAGGAAGGCATTGAAGGAGAGAGATATCAAGAGACCATGTGGCTCACCCTCAGTAGAGGAAGGCATTGAAGGTGGGAGTATGGAGAGACCATGTGGCCCACCTCAGTAGAGGAAGGCATTGAAGAAGGAAGTATGGAGAGAGCATGTGGGCCACCTTCAGTAGAGGAAGTCATTGAAGGAGGGAGATATCAAGAGACCATGTGGCCCCTTCAAAAGAGGAAGTCATTGAAGGAGGGAGATATCAAGAGACCATGTGGCCCACCCTCAGTAGAGGAAGACATTGAAGGAGGAAGTATGGATAGATCATGTGGCCCACCCTCAGTAGAAGAAGGCATTTAGGGAGGAAGTATGGAGAGACCATGTGGCCCACCCTCAGTAGAGGAAGACATTGAAGGAGGAAGTATGGAGATATCATGTGGCCCACCCTCAGTAGAAGAAGGCATTGAAGAAGGAAGTATGGAGAGACCATGTGACCCAGCCTCAATAGAGGAAGGCATTGGAAGAGGAAGTATGGAGAGACAATTAGGCCCACCCTCAGTAGAGGAAGGCATTGGAAGAGGAACTATGGAGAGACAATTAGGCCCACCCTCAGTAGAGGAAGGCATTGAAGGAGGGAAAGATGCATTTTATAGACCATAGAAAATTATTTGATACTGTTTCACACCTTTAGAAAAACAGAAAATAACAATTTTCGGTACAAGCAGCCGTTTTATCAACCTATTTAAAAAAATTTATAACAAAATAACAACACCAATCAAATGGAACAGCACGTTCTCTGACCGTATCACTCAGGAGTACTTTTAGACGAACTTTATTTCTCGATCCATTTTGTTTTAGAACGACCTCACAACGGTTTTTAATTATCCTTACTTGCTCGGAATTCTACCAAAAAAACTACAGAACTATATATTTTCTGTACGCAGGCGTTATCGTAGTGTTGGGAGAATCTAAAATAATTTACAAAGTCCTTATCTACGATAAATATTTCAAGGAAAACTATTTAACAGATCAATTTTAACTAGAGGGGTTTCATAATGATAGTCTGTTATCTAAGTTTGACAGTTTTGGGAACAGTATTCATATTAATTGTTTCTACCGAATTAACTTATTTAGGGTATTCACAAACCTAATCAACTCCGCCTTTGCCGGTCCCAAGCCCGGATGAAAAAGGAGGAGGGGGAGCAGTAACAAGCTCACTAAAAACCTGAGCTCAGCTGGCCCGGCTGATAGTACCCTGTAAGGGCTTCTGATCCAGGATACAGGATGATCAGCGTTTGTACTCCATGTTAGGAGCGGCTGCACATGGTGTTTATTCCTCATGTCAGAGGCGTCCATATCTTTTGGAGCTAAGTCGGCCTGCGCCTGAGTAGTGCTCCAGTCTTAATGTCAAAGGCTGATGCTTTCATATTCACCCAGCCATGATAGTTGTCAAATCTCTCCACTATACTGCATCGGCCGTCGCGCAGAAAGTCTCAAGCTTTACAAGCTTGTTATCCTAATATGATTGAGTGGAGATGAAAAAAAAGAAGAAGAGACAAACCTAATCAAATTATACCGCGCGGAATTATTCAATGATAAAATTTTTAACGCTTTTTCTTTTTTTTTTAAACGAAGTTTGTAGAATCCTGTTTTTAGGCCAAGAAAAAGTTCAATTGAACCTTCAATAAAATTTCAGATTCGATAGTTCTGTCTACTTTATTATATGCTGCGTCAATTTGAGCCGTGAAAACCAAACAAAGTTCCGAGACCAGGATTCGGCAAACCTTTGAGTTGGAAGAGTAAAAAAAAAATACCATTTGCAAACATTCAAAGTTTTTAAAGAGCCACAAATATTTTTTCTTGCCAACAATAAATATACTCGTATAAATAATACTTGTGTATGGAACTATATAAAAAGCCGCAGCTTCACATCCAAAGAACCGCATATAGCTCGCGAGCCGCAGTTTACCGACCTCTGTCCTAAACCAATAACAAAAACATATTTCTCAAATTAACCAAAACATACTACCTCAGATGGTAGAATTCACTGGAAGTTGCATTCATAAAACTTACTTCGACTTTCTAACTACGAAATTTGAACATGGACAATAATAAATTGCCCAACGATTGCTTGTCTCAACTTTGAATGCTCTCTAACAAAGAAGAAACAGGAATGAACTATTTCCAAAGTTTTTAACATATGTCTTGAATTCAATTTCACAAAAAAAAGCGAGGATCGTTTACTTACAAAACAAATGACTAATAATATATGGTACAGCCTACTCCACGCTGACGAGCGCCAAAAGCGCGAAATGCGTTCGTGGATGGCTTTTCTTGATATTTCAAGAAAATGGGTTGGCTAAATATCAGGGAACAGGTTAAATCAATTTTCAGTTAATTTCTGTTCTACTAGATGGCGCTCTGCCATCTAAAAAGCACATGTGCTCCTGGTCAGGATATACCTTCTTTATTTTTAATATACTTTTATATATTATATATGGTAGCAAAAATTATTTATTATATTTTATGTGAATAATAACTTTTTTATATTTATATTATTTATATTTTGCTACTCTGGAAACTTTCCCTTGTTGCTTATCTTGTATCTTATAAATGTTGTTTTTGTTTTTGCCTTAAATAAAATGCCGTGTCATTCTGAAGTTTGTATTTCCTAATTTTCTACATGACATTTGGTGGAGATGCTAGGTAGATTAGGGAAGACAAACTGAGGATTGCCGAGAAGACCTTGAGGCCATGGCTGTTGTGATCAAATTTTCCAAGACTGGCTCCAGGCTTCCACCGTCGTGTCAAAGTCAAGACTTCCCTACAAGAAGACGATGTCCCTATTGACGATACGACGCCGAAGCCGCTCTTCACGCCGCAAGAGAAAATATGCCAAGTTACTAGGGAAAAAGTTTCAAGACTGAAGGAATCCTTGGCAGAACATGTTAGATCCATGTCAGTATCTACAATGTAGAAAGGGGCTATGTAGCAAAGTATTTATTATATTTTATGTACAGATTATTATTTATATTATATTATTCATATTGCTACTCTGGAAATATCCCTTATTTATTTTTCTGTATCTTAAAAATGTTTTTTTCTTACCTTAAATAAATTTCCCGTATCATTCTGAAGTTTGTCCTTCCTAATTTTCTACGTGACACTATATTAAAAATAAAAAAGCTATATCTCCTGACCGCTCATTTGAGCATTTTATATGGCAGAACGCCATCTAGTAAAACATGAATAAACTAAACGTTGATTTAGGCTTGTTCCATAATATTTGACTAATTATTTCTTGCTAAATCAAGAAAGAAAAACCAAAAGCACTTTACGGGCTTTTGATCCTCATTAGCATGGTGCAGGCTATACCTAAACAACCAAAATATGGTTCATATTTAGAGTTTTGATCTATTATTAATTTCAAATTTCGCAGCAAAATCACCTTATTGGCAAAATGTCTAGTTCAGAAGGAATACAACCTAGACATGTCTCTTGTCATATCACGTTATTTGCCAAAATTCTTGTTTAATGTTACGCTTTTAGCCGAAATTCTGGTTTAAACTGGATGCATCGGCCCATTCAGGTAACAGCCATACACATCTTCAAGTAATTTTTCTTTTGGAATTTTCAGAAGAAATACATTCTAGACATGTCTCGCGGTCATATCACATTATTGGCCAAAATTCTTGTTTAAATTTAGGCTTTTAGCCGAAATTCTGGTTTAAACTGGATGCATCATGGATGTCACACACACATCTTCAAATAATTACTCTGTCGGAAATATAGGTTGACCAACTACCTGGGTTCAAAATGGTTCCACAGTCATGTGATTTGAACGACGTGTTCAGCAATATTATGGCACGATAAACTGTAATCATGGTAACACACACAATTCTGACTATCAAACTCAGCAACGTTTTAGCAATCATTCGTTCTTCTTATACAAGTCATCTACGACAAATTTACACAATGGAGTAACGTTTCGAATACAATTTGTGTATGTGATACCTAATGTAAAATCTCTTATTTAAACACATTGTTGATGTCACTACCGGCACCTATTTTGCATAAATGCTTTGAAAATTTGATAATTTGCATAACACAGTATTTTTCTCCCATAGTGTAAATTTCACATGTGTAGCGTATCGCTTTCTTGTGTGGTATAGGATTACAGGGTTAGGATATTGAACATAAAATCCTTTGTAGGCTGAAAAAAAGAGAATGAGAATTTACCATCATCGAGAGTGTATGCCAGGATAGTGGTTGCTGGGCCATAGCCCACTGAGGTGGAGGCCCTCACACTGATGTTGTACTGAGAGGCTGGGTGCAGTCCAGTGACAGTGTAGGAGTCCAGTAACACCGTCTCACTGTTCCACCCCATGTGGGACTCCAGGAAAGACTCCACGGCAACCACTTCCACCTGGGATCACAATACCAAGATTATGGACTTACTGAGGTCGTAAAACTTGTAGCATCCATTTAAAATTGAGTTAAGTTCAATGTTTAAGATTCTAATTGCAAATATTTCTTAGATATGTAATTGATATTTCATATTCAATTAAAGTAATGGCTTCATTTTTTTTGTTGTTGTTTTTATTCATTTTTTTTATTCAAAAGTAGCACACACAAAGCCATTTTTAAAAACACTTTATTATATACTATTATATGTTATACCACCAAATTAGTGAATTATCTAAAAGGAATGCCATTTTCTCAGACTATGGCCTCATCTTTAAAGAGACTCTTCAAAAGTGACATACAGTTTGTTCTAGTCAATTAGCTAATTTCCCTTTAGTAACTCTTTAAAAATGTTACAGCGTTTACCTTCAGGACTTATATTGGGAGCGATTATAGAAACAAAAGTATAATAATCTCACCTTGTAGTTCACCAAAATTCCATTTTTCTCTAATGGCTCATTCCAGGACATCTGGAGGGCTGTAGAGGTTCGGTTGTTCATCTTAAGTTCCAACGGTGGTCCTGGAACTGGAGCAAACATATATTGTTTATATATGATTGAACTTAATTCTCTCTATTGAAGATGGTAATTGAATTTAAATCGAATTTTGAAATATTTTAAAACTTTATGCATATTATTTATTGACATTGCTGGAGGGAAATCTCCAGGGGAAGAGATCGAGGGGAGGGGAGACGACAGGGATACACAGACGATCTAAAACAATGGACTGGACGACACACCTACGAGGAGATGAAGAGGGTGGCGGAGGAAGTATGGAGAGACCATGTGGCCCACCCTCAGTAGAGGAAGGCATTGAAGGAGAGATATATCAAGAGACCATGTGGCTCACCCTCAGTAGAGGAAGGCATTGAAGGTGGGAGTATGGAGAGACCATGTGGCCCACCCTCAGTAGAGGAAGGCATTGAAGAAGGAAGTATGGAGAGAGCATGTGGGCCACCTTCAGTAGAGGAAGTCATTGAAGGAGGGGATATCAGAGACCATGTGGCCACCTTCAAAAGAGGAAGTCATTGAAGGAGGGAGATATCAAGAGACCATGTGGCCCACCCTCAGTAGAGGAAGACATTGAAGGAGGAAGTATGGATAGATCATGTGGCCCACCCTCAGTAGAAGAAGGCAAGGGAGGAAGTATGGAGAGACCATGTGGCCCACCCTCAGTAGAGGAAGACATTGAAGGAGGAAGTATGGAGATATCATGTGGCCCACCCTCAGTAGAAGAAGGCATTGAAGAAGGAAGTATGGAGAGACATGTGACCCACCTCAATAGAGGAAGGCATTGGAAGAGGAAGTATGGAGAGACAATTAGGCCCACCCTCAGTAGAGGAAGGCATTGGAAGAGGAACTATGGAGAGACAATTAGGCCCACCCTCAGTAGAGGAAGGCATTGAAGGAGGGAAAGATGCATTTTATAGACCATAGAAAATTATTTGATACTGTTTCACACCTTTAGAAAAACAGAAAATAACAATTTTCGGTACAAGCAGCCGTTTTATCAACTTATTTAAAAAAATTTATAACAAAATAACAACACCAATCAAATGGAACAGCACGTTCTCTGACCGTATCACTCAGGAGTACTTTTAGACGAACTTTATTTCTCGATCCATTTTGTTTTAGAACGACCTCACAACGGTTTTTAATTATCCTTACTTGCTCGGATTCTACCAAAAAAACTACAGAACTATATATTTTCTGTACGCAGGCGTTATCGTAGTGTTGGGAGAATCTAAAATAATTTACAAAGTCCTTATCTACGATAAATATTTCAAGGAAAACTATTTAACAGATCAATTTTAACTAGAGGGGTTTCATAATGATAGTCTGTTATCTAAGTTTGACAGTTTGGGAACAGTATTCATATTAATTGTTTCTACCGAATTAACTTATTTAGGGTATTCACAAACCTAATCAACTCCGCTTTGCCGGTCCCAAGCCCGGATGAAAAAGGAGGAGGGGGAGCAGTAACAAGCTCACTAAAAACCTGAGCTCAGCTGGCCCGGCTGATAGTACCCTGTAAGGGCTTCTGATCCAGGGATACAGGATGATCAGCGTTTGTACTCCATGTTAGGAGCGGCTGCACATGGTGTTTATTCCTCATGTCAGAGGCGTCCATATCTTTTGGAGCTAAGTCGGCCTGCGCCTGAGTAGTGCTCCAGTCTTAATGACAAAGGCTGATGCTTTCATATTCACCCAGCCATGATAGTTGTCAAATCTCTCCACTATACTGCATCGGCCGTCGCGCAGAAAGTCTCAAGCTTTACAAGCTTGATATCCTAATATGATTGAGTGGAGATGAAAAAAAAAGAAGAGACAAACCTAATCAAATTATACCGCGCGGAATTATTCAATGATAAAATTTTTAACGCTTTTTCTTTTTTTTTTGAACGAAGTTTGTAGAATCCTGTTTTTAGGCCAAGAAAAAGTTCAATTGAACCTTCAATAAAATTTCAGATTCGATAGTTCTGTCTACTTTATTATATGCTGCGTCAATTTGAGCCGTGAAAACCAAACAAAGTTCCGAGACCAGGATTCGGCAAACCTTTGAGTTGGAAGAGTAAAAAAAAATACCATTTGCAAACATTCAAAGTTTTTAAAGAGCCACAAATATTTTTTCTTGCCAACAATAAATAGTACTCGTATAAATAATACTTGTGTATGGAACTATATAAAAAGCCGCAGCTTCACATCCAAAGAACCGCATATAGCTCGCGAGCCGCAGTTTACCGACCTCTGTCCTAAACCAATAACACAAAACATATTTCTCAAATTAACCAAAACATACTACCTCAGATGGTAGAATTCACTGGAAGTTGCATTCATAAAACTTACTTCGACTTTAACTACGAAATTTGAACATGGACAATAATAAATTGCCCAACGATTGCTTGTCTCAACTTTGAAAGCTCTCTAACAAAGAAGAAACAGGAATGAACTATTTCCAAAGTTTTTAACATATGTCTTAAATTCAATTTCACAAAAAAAAGCGAGGATTGTTTACTTACAAAACAAATGACTAATAATATATGGTACAGCCTACTCCACGCTGACGAGCGCCAAAGCGCGAAATGCGTTCGTGGATGGCTTTTCTTGATATTTCAAGAAAATGGGTTGGCTAAATATCAGGGAACAGGTTAAATCAATTTTCAGTTAATTTCTGTTCTACTAGATGGCGCTCTGCCATCTAAAAAGCACATGTGCTCCTGGTCAGGTATACCTTCTTTATTTTTAATATATACTTTTATATATTATATATGGTAGCAAAAATTATTTATTATATTTTATGTGAATATTATAACTTTTTATATTTATATTATTTATATTTTGCTACTCTGGAAACTTTCCCTTGTTGCTTATCTTGTATCTTATAAATGTTGTTTTTGTTTTTGCCTTAAATAAAATGCCGTGTCATTCTGAAGTTTGTATTTCCTAATTTTCTACATGACATTTGGTGGAGATGCTAGGTAGATTAGGGAAGACAAACTGAGGATTGCCGAGAAGACCTTGAGGCCATGGCTGTGTGATCAAATTTTCCAAGACTGGCTCCAGGCTTCCACCGTCGTGTCAAAGTCAAGACTTCCCTACAAGAAGACGATGTCCCTATTGACGATACGACGCCGAAGCCGCTCTTCACGCCGCAAGAGAAATATGCCAAGTTACTAGGGAAAAAGTTTCAAGACTGAAGGAATCCTTGGCAAAACATGTTAGATCCATGTCAGTATCTACAATGTAGAAAGGGGCTATGTAGCAAAGTATTTATTATATTTTATGTACAGATTATTATTTATATTATATTATTCATATATTGCTACTCTGGAAATATCCCTTATTTATTTTTCTGTATCTTAAAAATGTTTTTTTCTTACCTTAAATAAATTTCCCGTATCATTCTGAAGTTTGTCCTTCCTAATTTTCTACGTGACACTATATTAAAAATAAAAAAACTATATCTCCTGACCGCTCATTTGAGCAGTTTATATGGCAGAACGCCATCTAGTAAAACATGAATAAACTAAACGTTGATTTAGGCTTGTTCCATAATATTTGACTAATTATTTCTTGCTAAATCAAGAAAGAAAAACCAAAAGCACTTTACGGGCTTTTGATCCTCATTAGCATGGTGCAGGCTATACCTAAACAACCAAAATATGGTTCATATTTAGAGTTTTGATCTATTATTAATTTCAAATTTCGCAGCAAAATCACCTTATTGGCAAAATGTCTAGTTCAGAAGGAATACAACCTAGACATGTCTCTTGTCATATCACGTTATTTGCCAAAATTCTTGTTTAATGTTACGCTTTTAGCCGAAATTCTGGTTTAAACTGGATGCATCGGCCCATTCAGGTAACAGCCATACACATCTTCAAGTAATTTTTCTTTTGGAAATTTTCAGAAGAAATACATTCTAGACATGTCTCGCGGTCATATCACATTATTGGCCAAAATTCTTGTTTAAATTTAGGCTTTTAGCCGAAATTCTGGTTTAAATAAACTGGATGCATCATGGATGTCACACACATCTTCAAATAATTACTCTCAAATGAATCGATTTAAATCTCCTTCGGATATTTGACATCAGAATTTAAAACGCATACGGAGATATGTATCTTTATTTTGATCTTCTCAAGCTTTCGGGCTTGTCTGCCCTTCTACAGGAGAAACAATAACGAAAATATAACGCCGCCTGATACTAAACTATTATGATTCTATGTACATCTAATATATATATTTAATACAAGGGTATTTTTGCATATTGTTTTACTTAAGATATGTTTTTATTTGATTAAGGTATTTACATATTTTACTATTGTTTGCTATATACTAAGATTTATCTTATAGGTTGGAGATTCTATTATTTTAAGTTAGAATTATAATGGTTATTGGCTATTACGTATATGTTACATGTATTATTGCTGATATTGTTAGCTGGCATTAGGATATATTGTGTTATATGTTTCGGGCAAGTCTATTTTTCTATTGATACTGTTGTGTTTTCTGGATAATAAAGATTCTATGATAAGCCTTTGATATTTGCTGTTTATGTTATTGTAATGTATTATGGGTTCTTCTAATGCGAATTTGTGACCTGTTTCTTTGCAGTGTTGGAAAATTAGGGATCTATTGTCTTGGTTTATTATGTTGCGTTTGTGTTCATTATTCTATTGCTGACTCCCTTCCTGTCTCCCCCACGTATTTGACTTGGCAGTTATTGCATTCTAAGGATATATTGCTTCTTTTTTGTTAGTTGGTTTTATGATATTAGAATTATTCTTAGTTAATGGATTTTTAATGATAGAGCCTATGTTAGGGGAATTACTGTAATAGTTTGGATGCCGAAGTTTTTTAAGTAGTTAGCTATTGTTATAGATGTTTGTGAAAATGGAATGTAACATATTGCCTGTAAATCAGTGGTTTTGTTAATTGGGTTATTGATTGTTATATTTTTGTGGAAATGTTTTAATATAAAGGTAATTGGGTATCCTGCTTGCTGGAGATTATTTATGATGTTCTGTGTTTCAATCATTTTTGAATTCTGTTGCGAACAATGGTGTGTATTCTTTTGGTTAGTGTTTTAATTGTGTTTATCTTATGGCTTAATGGGCAATATGAAGTGAAATGTATATAATTTGGTTCGAAACTGGCTTGTAGTATACGGAGGTTTGCAATCTGTTTTGTGTCCTGTTTGTGAAAATGGAATGTAACATATTGCCCTGTAAATATCAGTGGTTTTGTTAATTGGGTTATTGATTGTTATATTTTTGTGGAAATGTTTTAATATAAAGGTAATTGGGTATCCTGCTTGCTGGAGATTATTTATGATGTTCTGTGTTTCAATCATTTTTGAATTCTGTTGCGAACAATGGGTGTGATTCTTTTGGTTAGTGTTTTAATTGTGTTTATCTTATGGCTTAATGGGCAATATGAAGTGAAATGTATATAATTTGGTTCGAAACTTGGCTTGTAGTATACGGAGGTTTGCAATCTGTTTTGTGTCCTTGTGATATTAATACCAATTACCTTTATATTAAAACATTTCCACAAAAATATAACAATCAATAACCCAATTAACAAACCACTGATATATACAGGGCAATATGTTACATTCCATTTTCACAAAATCTATAACAATAGCTAACTACTTAAAAAACTTCGGCATCCAAACATATACAGTAATTCCCCTAACATAGGCTCTATCATTAAAAATCCATTAACTAAGAATAATTCTAATATCATAAAACCAACTAACAAAAAAGAAGCAATATATTCCTTAGAATGCAATAACTGCCAAGTCAAATACGTGGGGGAGACAGGAAGGAGAGTCAGCAATAGATATATGAACACAAACGCAACATAATAAACCAAGACAATAGATCCCTAATTTTCCAACACTGCAAAGAAACAGGTCACACATTCGCATTAGAAGAACCCATAATACATTACAATAACATAAACAGCAAATATCAAAAGGCTTATCATAGATCTTATTATCCAGAAAACCAAACGTATCAAGAAAAATAGACTTGCCGAAACATATAACACAATTATCCTAATGCCAGCTAACAATATCAGCAATAATACATGTAACATATACGTAATAGCCAATAACCATTATAATTCTAACTTAAAATAATATAATCTCCAACCTAAAGATAAATCTTAGTATATAGCAAACAATAGTAAAATATGTAAATACCTTAATCAAATAAAACATATCTTAAGTAAAACAATATGCAAAAATACCCTTGTAATAAATATATATATTAGATGTACATAGAATCATTATTTTTTATCAGCGGCTTATATTTTCGTTATTGTTTCTCCTGTAGAAGGGCAGACAAGCCCGAAAGCTTGAGAAGATCAAAATAAAGATACATATCTCCATATGCGTTTTAAATTCTGATGTCAAATAATTACTCTGTCGGAAATATAGGTTGACCAACTACCTGGGTTCAAAATGGTTCCACAGTCATGTGATTTGAACGACGTGTTCAGCAATATTATGGCACGATAAACTGTAATCATGGTAACACACACAATTCTGACTATCAAACTCAGCAACGTTTTAGCAATCATTCGTTCTTCTTATACAAGTCATCTACGACAAATTTACCAATGGAGTAACGTTTCGAATACAATTTGTGTATGTGATACCAATGTAAAATCTCTTATTTAAACACATTGTTGATGTCACTACCGGCACCTATTTTGCATAAATGCTTTGAAAATTTGATAATTTGCATAACACAGTATTTTTCTCCCATAGTGTAAATTTCACATGTGTAGCGTATCGCTTTCTTGTGTGGTATAGGATTACAGGGTTAGGATATTGAACATAAAAATCCTTTGTAGGCTGAAAAAAAGAGAATGAGAATTTACCATCATTGATAGTGTATGCCTGGATAGTGGTAGCTGGGCCATAGCCCACTGAGGTGGAGGCCCTCACACTGATGTTGTACTGAGAGGCTGGGTGCAGTCCAGTGACAGTGTAGGAGTCCAGTAACACCGTCTCACTACTGTTCCACCCCATGTGGGACTCCAGGAAAGACTCCACGGCAACCACTTCCACTGGGATCACAATACCAAGATTATGGACTTACTGAGGTCGTAGAAACTTGTTGCATCCATTTAAAATTGAGTTAAGTTCAATGTTTAAGATTCTAATTGCAAATATTTCTTAGATATGTAATTGATATTTCATATTCAATTAAAGTAATGGCTTCATTTTTTGTTGTTGTTGTTGTTTTATTCATTTTTTTTATCAAAAGTAGCACACACAAAGCCATTTTTAACAAACACTTTATTATATACTATTATATGTTATACCACCAAATTAGTGAATTATCTAAAAGGAATGCCATTTTCTCAGACTATGGCCTCATCTTTAAAGAGACTCTTCAAAAGTGACATACAGTTTGTTCTAGTCAATTAGCTAATTTCCCTTTAGTAACTCTTTAAAAATGTTACAGCGTTTACCTTCGGGACTTAATATTGGGAGCGATTATAGAAACAAAAGTAAAATAATCTCACCTTGTAGTTCACCAAAATTCCATTTTTCTCTAATGGCTCATTCCAGGACATCTGGAGGGCTGTAGAGGTTCGGTTGTTCATCTTAAGTTCCAACGGTGGTCCTGGAACTGGAGCAAACATATATTGTTTATATATGATTGAAGTTAATTCTCTCTATTGAAGATGATAATTGAATTTAAATCAAATTTTGAAATATTTAAAACTTTATGCATATTATTTATTGACATTGCTGGAGGGAAATCTCCAGGGGAAGAGATCGAGGGGAGGGGAGACGACAGGGATACACAGACGACTAAAACAATGGACTGGACGACACACCTACGAGGAGATGAAGAGGGTGGCGGATGAAGTATGGAGAGACCATGTGGCCCACCCTCAGTAGAGGAAATCATTGAAGGAGGGAGATATCAAGAGATCATGTGGCTCACCCTCAGTATAGGAAGGCATTGAAGGGAGAGAGTATGGAGAGACCATGTGGCCCACCCTCAGTAGAGGAAGGCATTGAAGGAGAGAGATATCAAGAGACCATGTGGCTCACCCTCAGTAGAGGAAGGCATTGAAGGTGGGAGTATGGAGAGACCATGTGGCCCTCTCTCAGTAGAGGAAGGCATTGAAGAGGAAGTATGGAGAGAGCATGTGGGCCACCTTCAGTAGAGGAAGTCATTGAAGGAGGAGATATCAAGAGACCATGTGGCCCAACTTCAAAAGAGGAAGTCATTGAAGGAGGGAGATATCAAGAGACCATGTGGCCCACTCTCAGTAGAGGAAGACATTGAAGGAGGAAGTATGGATAGATCATGTGGCCCGCCTCAGTAGAAGAAGGCATTTAGGGAGGAAGTATGGAGAGACCATGTGGCCCACCCTCAGTAGAGAAGACATTGAAGGAGGAAGTATGGAGAGATCATGTGGCCCACCCTCAGTAGAGAAGGAAGACATTGAAGGAGGAAGTATGGAGATATCATGTGGCCCACCCTCAGTAGAAGAAGGCATTGAAGAAGGAAGTATGGAGAGACCATGTGCCCACCCTCAATAGAGGAAGGCATTGGAAGAGGAAGTATGGAGAGACAATTAGGCCCACCCTCAGTAGAGGAAGGCATTGGAAGGAACTATGGAGAGACAATTAGGCCCACCCTCAGTAGAGGAAGGCATTGAAGGAGGGAAAGAAGCATTTTATAGACAATAGAAAATTATTTGATACTGTTTCACACCTTTAGAAAAACAGAAATAACAATTTCGGTTCAAGCAGCCGTTTTATAACACTTATTTAAAAAAATTTATGACAAAATAACAACACCAATCAAATGGAACAGCACGTTCTCTGACCGTATCACTCATGAGTACTTTTAGACGAACTTCATTTCCCGATCCATTTTGTGTTAGAACGACCTCACAACGGTTTTTAATTATCCTTACTTGCTCGGATTCTACCAAAAAAACTACAGAACTATATATTTTCTGTACGCAGGCGTTATCGTAGTGTTGGGAGAATCTAAAATAATTTACAAAGTCCTTATCTACGATAAATATTTCATGGAAAACTATTTAACAGATCAATTTTAACTAGAGGGGTTTCATAACGATAGTCTGTTTATAAGTTTGACAGTTTTGGGAACAGTATTCATATTAATTGTTTCTACCGAATTAACTTATTTAGGGTATTCACAAACCTAATCAACTCCGCCTTTGCCGGTCCCAAGCCGGATGAAAAAGGAGGAGGGGGAGCAGTAACAAGCTCACTAAAAACCTGAGCTCAGCTGGCCCGGCTGATAGTACCCTGTAAGGGCTTCTGATCCAGGGATACAGGATGATCAGCGTTTGTACTCCATGTTAGGAGCGGCTGCACATGGTGTTTATTCCTCATGTCAGAGGCGTCCATATCTTTTGGAGCTAAGTCGGCCTGCGCCTGAGTAGTGCTCCAGTCTTAATGTCAAAGGCTGATGCTTTCATATTCACCCAGCCATGATAGTTGTCAAATCTCTCCACTATACTGCATCGGCGCCGTCGCGCAGAAAGTCTCAAGCTTTACAAGCTTGTATCCTAATATGATTGAGTGGAGATGAAAAAAAAGAAGAAGAGACAAACCTAATCAAATTATACCGCGCGGAATTATTCAATGATAAAATTTTTAACGCTTTTTCTTTTTTTTTTGAACGAAGTTTGTAGAATCATGTTTTTAGGCCAAGAAAAAGTTCAATTGAACCTTCAATAAAATTTCAGATTCGATAGTTCTGTCTACTTTATTATATGCTGCGTCAATTTGAGCCGTGAAAACCAAACAAAGTTCGAGACCAGGATTCGGCAAACCTTTGAGTTGGAAGAGTAAAAAAAAAATACCATTTGCAAACATTCAAAGTTTTTAAAGAGCCACAAATATTTTTCTTGCCAACAATAAATAGTACTCGTATAAATAATACTTGTGTATGGAACTATATAAAAAGCCGCAGCTTCACATCCAAAGAACCGCATATAGCTCGCGAGCCGCAGTTTACCGACCTGTCCTAAACCAATAACACAAAACATATTTCTCAAATTAACCAAAACATACTACCTCAGATGGTAGAATTCACTGGAAGTTGCATTCATAAAACTTACTTCGACTTCTAACTACGAAATTTGAACATGGACAATAATAAATTGCCCAACGATTGCTTGTCTCAACTTTGAAAGCTCTCTAACAAAGAAGAACAGGAATGAACTATTTCCAAAGTTTTTAACATATGTCTTAAATTCAATTTCACAAAAAAAAAGCGAGGATTGTTTACTTACAAAACAAATGACTAATAATATATGGTACAGCCTACTCCACGCTGACGAGCGCCAAAGCGCGAAATGCGTTCGTGGATGGCTTTTCTTGATATTTCAAGAAAATGGGTTGGCTAAATATCAGGGAACAGGTTAAATCAATGTTCAGTTAATTTTCTGTTCTACTAGATGGCGCTCTGCCATCTAAAAAGCACATGTGCTCCTGGTCAGGATATACCTTCTTTATTTTTAATATATACTTTTATTATTATATATGGTAGCAAAAATTATTTATTATATTTTATGTGAATATTATAACTTTTTTATTTTATATATTATATTTTGCTACTCTGGAAACTTTCCCTTGTTGCTTATCTTGTATCTTATAAATGTTGTTTTTGTTTTTGCCTTAAATAAAATGCCGTGTCATTCTGAAGTTTGTATTTCTAATTTTCTACATGACATTTGGTGGAGATGCTAGGTAGATTAGGGAAGACAAACTGAGGATTGCCGAGAAGACCTTGAGGCCATGGCTGTTGTGATCAAATTTTCCAAGACTGGCTCCAGGCTTCCACCGTCGTGTCAAAGTCAAGACTTCCCTACAAGAAGATGATGTCCCTATTGACGATACGACGCCGAAGCCGCTCTTCACGCCGCAAGAGAAAATATGCCAAGTTACTAGGGAAAAAGTTTCAAGACTGAAGGAATCCTTGGCAGAACATGTTAGATCCATGTCAGTATCTACAATGTAGAAAGGGGCTATGTAGCAAAGTATTTATTATATTTTATGTACAGATTATTATTTATATTATATTATTCATATATTGCTACTCTGGAAATATCCCTTATTTATTTTTCTGTATCTTAAAAATGTTTTTTTCTTACCTTAAATAAATTTCCCGTATCATTCTGAAGTTTGTCCTTCCTAATTTTCTACGTGACACTATATTAAAAATAAAAAAAGCTATATCTCCTGACCGCTCATTTGAGCATTTTATATGGCAGAACGCCATCTAGTAAAACATGAATAAACTAAACGTTGATTTAGGCTTGTTCCATAATATTTGACTAATTATTTCTTGCTAAATCAAGAAAGAAAAACCAAAAGCACTTTACGGGCTTTTGATCCTCATTAGCATGGTGCAGGCTATACCTAAACAACCAAAATATGGTTCATATTTAGAGTTTTGATCTATTATTAATTTCAAATTTCGCAGCAAAATCACCTTATTGGCAAAATGTCTAGTTCAGAAGGAATACAACCTAGACATGTCTCTTGTCATATCACGTTATTTGCCAAAATTCTTGTTTAATGTTACGCTTTTAGCCGAAATTCTGGTTTAAACTGGATGCATCGGCCCATTCAGGTAACAGCCATACACATCTTCAAGTAATTTTTCTTTTGGAAATTTTCAGAAGAAATACATTCTAGACATGTCTCGCGGTCATATCACATTATTGGCCAAATTCTGTTTAAATTTAGGCTTTTAGCCGAAATTCTGGTTAAACTGGATGCATCATGGATGTCACACACATCTTCAAATAATTACTCTGTCGGAAATATAGGTTGACCAACTACCTGGGTTCAAAATGGTTCCACAGTCATGTGATTTGAACGACGTGTTCAGCAATATTATGGCACGATAAACTGTAATCATGGTAACACACACAATTCTGACTATCAAACTCAGCAACGTTTTAGCAATCATTCGTTCTTCTTATACAAGTCATCTACGACAAATTTACACAATGGAGTAACGTTTCGAAACAATTTGTGTATGTGATACCTAATGTAAAATCTCTTATTTAAAAACACATTGTTGATGTCACTACCGGCACCTATTTTGCATAAATGCTTTGAAAATTTGATAATTTGCATAACACAGTATTTTTCTCCCATAGTGTAAATTTCACATGTGTAGCGTATCGCTTTCTTGTGTGGTATAGGATTACAGGGTTAGGATATTGAACATAAAATCCTTTGTAGGCTGAAAAAAAGAGAATGAGAATTTACCATCATCGAGAGTGTATGCCAGGATAGTGGTTGCTGGGCCATAGCCACTGAGGTGGAGGCCCTCACACTGATGTTGTACTGAGAGGCTGGGTGCAGTCCAGTGACAGTGTAGGAGTCCAGTAACACCGTCTCACTACTGTTCCACCCCATGTGGGACTCCAGGAAAGACTCCACGGCAACCACTTCCACCTGGGATCACAATACCAAGATTATGGACTTACTGAGGTCGAGAAACTTGTAGCATCCATTTAAAATTGAGTTAAGTTCAATGTTTAAGATTCTAATTGCAAATATTTCTTAGATATGTAATGATATTTCATATTCAATTAAAGTAATGGCTTCATTTTTTTTGTTTTGTTGTTTTATTCATTTTTTTTATTCAAAAGTAGCACACACAAAGCCATTTTTAAAAAACACTTTATTATATACTATTATATGTTATACCACCAAATTAGTGAATTATCTAAAAGGAATGCCATTTTCTCAGACTATGGCCTCATCTTTAAAGATCTTCAAAAGTGACATACAGTTTGTTCTAGTCAATTAGCTAATTTCCCTTTAGTAACTCTTTAAAAATGTTACAGCGTTTACCTTCAGGACTTATATTGGGAGCGATTATAGAAACAAAAGTAAAATAATCTCACCTTGTAGTTCACCAAAATTCCATTTTTCTCTAATGGCTCATTCCAGGACATCTGGAGGGCTGTAGAGGTTCGGTTGTTCATGTTAAGTTCCAACGGTGGTCCTGGAACTGGAGCAAACATATATTGTTATATATGATTGAACTTAATTCTCTCTATTGAAGATGGTAATTGAATTTAAATCGAATTTTGAAATATTTTAAAACTTTATGCATATTATTTATTGACATTGCTGGAGGGAAATCTCCAGGGGAAGAGATCGAGGGAGGGGAGACGACAGGGATACACAGACGATCTAAAACAATGGACTGGACGACACACCTACGAGGAGATGAAGAGGGTGGCGGAGGAAGTATGGAGAGACCATGTGGCCCACCCTCAGTAGAGGAAGGCATTGAAGGAGAGATATCAAGAGACCATGTGGCTCACCCTCAGTAGAGGAAGGCATTGAAGGAGGGAGTATGGAGAGACCATGTGGCCACCCTCAGTAGAGGAAGGCATTGAAGAGAAGTATGGAGAGAGCATGTGGCCACCTCAGTAGAGGAAGTCATTGAAGGAGGGAGTATCAAGAGACCATGTGGCCCACCTTCAAGAGGAAGTCATTGAAGGAGGGAGATATCAAGAGACCATGTGGCCCACCTCAGTAGAGGAAGCATTGAAGGAGGAAGTATGGATAGATCATGTGGCCCACCCTCAGTAGAGAAGGCATTGAGGAGGAAGTATGGAGAGACCATGTGGCCCACCCAGTAGAGGAAGACATTGAAGGAGGAAGTATGGAGATATCATGTGGCCCACCCTCAGTAAAGAAGGCATTGAAGAAGGAAGTATGGAGAGACCATGTGCCCACCTCAGTAGAGGAAGGCATTGGAAGAGGAAGTATGGAGAGACAATTAGGCCCACCCTCAGTAGAGGAAGGCATTGGAAGAGGAAGTATGGAGAGACAATTAGGCCCACCCTCAGTAGAGGAAGGCATTGAAGGAAGGGAAAGAGCATTTTATAGACCATAGAAAATATATTTGATACTGTTTCACACCTTTAGAAAAACAGAAAATAACAATTTTCGGTTCAAGCAGCCGTTTTATCAACTTATTTAAAAAATTTATAACAAAATAACAACACCAATCAAATGGAACAGCACGTTCTCTGACCATATCACTCAGGAGTACTTTTAGACGAACTTTATTTCGATCCATTTTGTTTTAGAACGACCTCACACGGTTTTTAATTATCCTTACTTGCTCGGAGTCTACCAAAAAAACTACAGAACTATATATTTTCTGTACGCAGGCGTTATCGTAGTGTTGGGAGAATCTAAAATAATTTACAAAGTCCTTATCTACGATAAATATTTCAAGGAAAACTATTTAACAGATCAATTTTAACTAGAGGGGTTTCATAATGATAGTCTGTTATCTAAGTTTGACAGTTTTGGGAACAGTATTCATAATAATTGTTTCTACCGAATTAACTTATTTAGGGTATTCACAAACCTAATCAACTCCGCTTTGCCGGTCCCAAGCCCGGATGAAAAAGGAGGAGGGGGAGCAGTAACAAGCTCACTAAAAGAGCTCAGCTGGCCCGGCTGATAGTACCCTGTAAGGGCTTCTGATCCAGGGATACAGGATGAGCAGCGTTTGTACTCCATGTTAGGAGCGGCTGCACATGGTGTTTATTCCTCATGTCAGAGGCGTCCATATCTTTTGGAGCTAAGTCGGCCTGCGCCTGAGTAGTGCTCCAGTCTAATGACAAAGGCTGATGCTTTCATATTCACCCAGCCATGATAGTTGTCAAATCTCTCCACTATACTGCATCGGCCGTCGCGCAGAAAGTCTCAAGCTTTACAAGCTTGATATCCTAATATGATTGAGTGGAGATGAAAAAAAAGAAGAAGAGACAAACCTAATCAAATTATACCGCGCGGAATTATTCAATGATAAAATTATTAACGCTTTTTTCTTTTTTTTTTGAAGAAGTTTGTAGAATCCTGTTTTTAGCCAAGAAAAAGTTCAATTGAACCTTCAATGAAATTTCAGATTCGATAGTTCTGTCTACTTTATTATATGCTGCGTCAATTTGAGCCGTGAAAACCAAACAAAGTTCCTAGACCAGGATTCGGCAAACCTTTGAGTTGAAGAGTAAAAAAAAATACAATTTGAAACATTCAAAGTATTTAAAGAGCCACAAATATTTTTCTTGCCAACAATAAATAGTACTCGTATAAATAATACTTGTGTATGGAACTATATAAAAGCCGCAGCTTCACATCCAAAGAACCGCATATAGCTCGCGAGCCGCAGTTTACCGACCTCTGTCCTAAACCAATAACACAAAACATATTTCTTAAATTAACCAAAACATACTACCTCAGATGGTAGAATTCACTGGAAGTTGCATTCATAAAACTTACTTCGACCTTCTAACTACGAAATTTGAACATGGACAATAATAAATTGCCCAACGATTGCTTATCTCAACTTTGAATGCTCTCTAACAAAGAAGAAACAGGAATGAACTATTTCCAAAGTTTTTAACATATGTCTTAATTCAATTTCACAAAAAAAAGCGAGGATTGTTTACTTACAAACAAATGACTAATAATATATGGTACAGCCTACTCCACGCTGACGAGCGCCAACAGCGCGAAATGCGTTCGTGATGGCTTTTCTTGATATTTCAAGAAAATGGGTTGGCTAAATATCAGGGAACAGGTTAAATCAATTTCAGTTAATTTCTGTTCTACTAGATGGCTCTGCCATCTAAAAAGCACATGTGCTCCTGGTCAGATATACCTTCTTTATTTTAATATATACTTTTATATATTATTATGGTAGCAAAAATTATTTATTATATTTTATGTGAATATTATAACTTTTTATATATTATTTATATTTTGCTACTTTGGAAACTTTCTTGTTGCTTATCTTGTATCTTATAAATGTTGTTTTTGTTTTTGCCTTAAATAAAATGCCGTGTCATTCTGAAGTTTGTATTTCCTAATTTTCTACGTGACATTTGGTGGAGATGCTAGGTAGATTAGGGAAACAAACTGAGGATTGCCGAGAAGACCTTGAGGCCATGCTGTGATCAAATTTTCCAAGACTGGCTCCAGGCTTCCACCGTCGTGTCAAAGTCAAGACTTCCCTACAAGAAGACGATGTCCCTATTGACGATACACGCCGAAGCCGCTCTTCACGCCGCAAGAAAATATGCCAAGTACTAGGGAAAAAGTTTCAAGACTGAAGGAATCCTTGGCAAACATGTTAGATCCATGTCAGTAATCTACAATGTAGAAAGGGGCTATGTAGCAAAGTATTTATTATATTTATGTACAGATTATTATTTATATTATATTATTCATATATTGCTACTCTGGAAATATCCCTTATTTATTTTTCTGTATCTTAAAAATGTTTTTTTTCTTACCTTAAATAAATTTCCCGTATCATTCTGAAGTTTGTCCTTCCTAATTTTCTACGTGACACTATATTAAAAATAAAAAAACTATATCTCCTGACCGCTCATTGAGCATTTTATATGGCAGAACGCCATCTAGTAAAACATGAATAAACTAAACGTTGATTTAGGCTTGTTCCATAATATTTGACTAATTATTTCTTGCTAAATCAAGAAAGAAAAACCAAAAGCACTTTTACGGGCTTTTGATCCTCATTAGCATGGTGCAGGCTATACCTAAACAACCAAAATATGTTCATATTTAGAGTTTTGATCTATTATTAATTTCAATTTCGCAGCAAAATCACCTTATTGGCAAAATGTCTAGTTCAGAAGAATACAACCTAGACATGACTCTTGTCATATCACGTTATTGCCAAAATTCTTGTTTAATGTTACGCTTTTAGCCGAAATTCGGTTTAAACTGGATGCATCGGCCCATTCAGGTAACAGCCATACACATCTTCAAGTAATTTTTCTTTGGAAATTTTCAGAAGAAATACATTCAAGACATGTCTCGCGGTCATATCACATTATTGCCAAATTCTTGTTTAAATTTAGGCTTTTAGCCGAAATTCTGTTTAAACTGGATGCTCATGGATGTCACACACATCTTCAAATAAACTTCTCAAAATGAATCGATTTTAAATCTCCTTCGATATTTGACATCAGAATTTAAAACGCAACGGAGATATGTATCTTTATTTTGATCTTCTCAAGCTTTCGGGCTTGTCTGCCCTTCTACAGGAAAACAATAACGAAAATATAACGCCGCCTGATACTAAACTATTATGATTCTATGTACATCTAATATATAATTTATATACAAGGGTATTTTTGCATTTGTTTTACTTAAGATATGTTTTTATTTGATTAAGGTATTACATATTTTACTATTGTTTGCTATACTAAGATTTATCTATAGGTTGGAGATTCATTATTTTTAAGTTAGAATATAATGGTTATTGGCTATTACGATATGTTACATTTATTATTGCTGATATTGTTAGCTGGCATTAGGATATATTGTGTTATATGTTTCGGGCAAGTCTATTTTCTATTGATACTGTTGGTTTCTGGTAATAAAGATTCTATGATAAGCCTTTGATATTTGCTGTTTATGTTATTGTAATGTATTATGGGGTTCTTCTAATGCGAATTTTGACCTGTTTCTTTGCAGTGTTGGAAAATTAGGGATCTATTGTCTTGGTTTATTTATGTTGCGTTTGTGTTCATATATTCTATTGCTGACTCTCCTTCCTGTCTCCCCCACGTAATTTGACTTGGCAGTATTGCATTCTAAGGAATATATTGCTTCTTTTTTGTTAGTTGGTTTTATGATATTAGAATTATTCTTAGTTAATGGATTTTTAATGATAGAGCCTATGTTAGGGGAATTACTGTAATATGTTTGGATGCCGAAGTTTTTTAATAGTTAGCTATTGTTATAGATGTTTGTGAAAATGGAATGTAACATATTGCCTGTAAATATCAGTGGTTTTGTTAATTGGGTTATTGATTGTTATAATTTTTGTGGAAATGTTTTAATATAAAGGTAATTGGGTATCCTGCTTGCTGGAGATTATTTATGATGTTCTGTTTTTCAATCATTTTTGAATTCTGTTGCGAACAATGGGTGTGTATTCTTTTGGTTAGTGTTTTAAGTGTTTATCTTATGGCTTAATGGGCAATATGAAGTGAAATGTATATAATTGGTTCGAAACTTGGCTTGTAGTATACGGAGGTTTTGCATCTGTTTGTGTCCTGTTTGTGAAAAATGGAATGTAACATATTGCCCTGTAAATATCAGTGGTTTTGTTAATTGGGTTATTGATTGTTATATTTTTTGTGGAAATGTTTTAATATAAAGGTAATTGGGTATCCTGCTTGCTGGAGAATTATTTATGATGTTCTGTGTTTCAATCATTTTTGAATTCTGTTGCGAACAATGGGTGTGTATTCTTTGGTTAGTGTTTTAATTGTGTTTATCTTATGGCTTAATGGGCAATATGAAGTGAAATGTATATATTTTGGTTCGAAACTTGGCTGTAGTATACGGAGGATTTGCAATCTGTTTTGTGTCCTTGTGATATTAATACCACAATTACCTTATAATTAAAACATTTCACAAAAATATATAACAATCAATAACCCTAATTAACAAAACCACTGATATTTACGGGCAATAGTTACATTCCATTTTCACAAACATCTATAACAATAGCTAACTACTTAAAAAACTTCGGCATCCAAACATACAGTAATTCCCCCAACATAGGCTCTATCATTAAAATCCATTAACTAAGAATAATTAAATATCATAAAAACCAACTAACAAAAAAGAACAATATATTCCTTAGAATGCAATAACTGCCAAGTCAAATACGTGGGGGAGACAGGAAGGGAGTCAGCAATAGAATATATGAACACAAACGCAACATAATAAACCAAGACAATAGATCCCTAATTTTCCGAACACTGCAGAAACAGACACACATTCGCATTAGA
>CP092873.1:20669603-20727439 GCA_030710605.1 Cordylochernes scorpioides | reverse complement strand
AAACGGGACTCTGGCACATTTGTAAGTGCAAAAGTGTAACTACTTTTCACCTGTGTAGACATGTGGTGTACCTATAGTAAAAGCAGTCGCTAACTTCTACTCACCATGATTATCATGGCCGTGTGGTTGTATCATCAACGTGTACATAAAAAAAAACTCTGAAATACAGTTTATATTGTAGAACGAAATTTGACAATTATACCGCAAATGTTTATTTTGAACGAAAAATCTAAATTTATTTTAAGGAGAAATAACGATTATTTCTAAACTTAGGGATGAAGTATAAAAGGATGAATTTTGAAGTGTAATGATAAATGGAAAAATAAAGTGTCCAGGGATGGGAACACTGGACACTTTATTTTTCCGTTTATCATTACCCTTCACAATTCATCCTTTTATACTTCATCCCTAAGGTTAGAAATAATCGTTATTTCTCCTTAAAATAAATTTCGATTTTTCGTTAAAAAAAAACATTTGCGGTATAATTTTCAAATTTCGTTCTACAATCATAAGCCGCATTGTATTGTATCACAGTTTATATTGAAAATATTAAATAAAATTAGAATATGAAAGGTAAACAAAAATGCAGTGATTGACAACAACCATTTGCCTTTAATAATAAAACCGATGAATCTGCGTGGGTACAATGACCAGGGTGTCAGTGGTTGGCTGTACGTGCCAAACAAACAGAGCTAAAAATAAGGATTCAAACAGACTAAATTAATGAGTAATAAACACAATTCATACATAATAAAATTTTATTAAATTGTGAGTATGTAACTGGACTTTAGATTTATCTCTGTTCCACGAAGGTTCATATTTCTTCTTCTCTCATTATGTGTGTGCTGAGGGTAATGTGATTTATATTTGAACTTTAAATATATTTTGTTTTGAAAATAGAGCAATCCATATTTAAATCGTCAGATAATAAAAAGTAATAAATTGTAAAAAGAAAAAGAAAAAAAAAGGCATCTCCTTATCGGGCAACTGAAAGTAATGGAAGGCGCAAACTCAGTTGCACGATAAGGAGATGCCTTTTTTTCTTTTTTCAATTTATGAACCTTATCCCAGTACAATTTCAGATTTTTACTATTTTTTCATATATATATATAAGGTATGAACAAAAGGTTTGGTATTAGTCTAAAACCTTTCTAAAAGGGTTTTAATGAAACGCTGTATAGATTCCCTCGGACAGTATTTTAAGGAATATTAACCATTTTTTAAATATATATTCATCAATAATAAATCTTTTATGAACCAATTCCCCGAATTTCATGATCATACCTTGTATATATATATTTATATTTTCATATTTCTAATCAGCTTTTAACTCTACGCTGACCTCGACTGGCGCGCATCACAGATTACTACATATAATGTTATATTTTTAAATTTGAAACATAAACTTCCTGAAATTTGAAAAAAAAAAAGATTGAGAATTTACCATCATCGAGAGTGTATGCCAGGATAGTGGTTGCTGGGCCATAGCCCACTGAGGTGGAGGCCCTCACACTGATGTTGTACTGAGAGGCTGGGTGCAGTCCAGTGACAGTGTAGGAGTCCAGTAACACCGTCTCACTACTGTTCCACCCCATGTGGGACTCCAGGAAAGACTCCACGGCAACCACTTCCACCTGGGATCACAATACCAAGATTATGGACTTACTGAGGTCGTAGAAACTTGTAGCATCCATTTAAAATTGAGTTAAGTTCAATGTTTAAGATTCTAATTGCAAACATTTATTAGATATGTAATTGATTTTATATATTTAATTAAAGTAATGGCTTCATCTTTTTTTTGTTGTTGTTTTATTCTGTTTTTTTTATTCAAAAGTAGCACACACAAAGCCATATTTAAAAAACACTTATTATATACTATTATATATTTTACCACCAGATTAGTGAATTATCCAAAAGGAATGGCATTTTCTCAGACTATGGCCTCATCTTTGCAGAGATTCTTCAAAAGAGACATACAGTTTGTTCTAGTCACTTAGCTAATTTCTCTTTAGTAACTCTTTAAAAAGGTTACAGCGTTTACATTCAGGAACTTGATATTGGGGGCGATTATAGAAACAAAAGTAAAATAATCTCACCTTGTAGTTCACCAAAATTCCATTTTTCTCTAATGGCTCATTCCAGGACATCTGGAGGGCTGTAGAGGTTCGGTTGTTCATGTTAAGTTCCAACGGTGGTCCTGGAACTGGAGCAAACATCTATTGTTTATATATGATTGAACTTAATTCTCTCTATTGAAGATGGTAATTGAATGTAAATCGAATTTTAAAATATTTAAAACTTTATGCATTTTATTTATTGACATTACTGGAGGGAAAGCTCTAGGGGAAGAGATCGAGGGGAGGAGAGATGACAGGGATACACAGACGATCTAGAACAATGGACTGGACGACACCCCTACGAGGAGATGAAGAGGGTAGCGGAGGAAGTATGGAGAGACCATGTGGCTCACCCTCAGTAGAGGAAGGCATTGAAGGAGGAAGTATGGAGATACCATCAGTGCTGTAGTGGTAAAATTAGCATAGGGTATACGCTTGAGAATATAAATTTTTGGTAAAAATAAACAAGGTTAATTTTAATTATATTTTTATTTGAAAAAAATACGTAAAATATTACATACAACTTTTACATAAAAATGTCCCATAATGACTGCCGAGATGCATCTGTATTTTTTCTGGCACAAACTCTTGATCTAGTGTCAGTAGATGATCTATGATGTAAAAGCCATGATTGAACGTATTTTTTCGGCTGAAACATTTCGATTGGTGGTCCATTTGAATTTATGAACATTAAGTTCGAAACATTTGATATTAGCAAAGAAGTCCGCAAGTTTGTTATTATATCATTCATCAGGCTGAAACCTCGCACACATTCAGCTGTTGAACAGGGCAATGTTGAAATTGCCCTGAAAAATGGTTGAAGTGTTTCGGGAACATTGTTTTTATCATCAACAAAATCTCTCAAGCCGTTAATGCATTTCATTTCATCTAAGTTAAACCTTCGACAAATACGTCTCATTTCGACCTCTCCATATCGAACATTTTCTGCGTCAAAATTGTTTGGTTCTAGAGCTGAAATATCCTTAATTAATTGCTCATTATCTTTATTTGATTCTGTACACAACCTTAATTTTAACTTTTCTATTATACTTAGAAGAAATTTTTTTTCTATCAATCGGAATAATTTTGGCATTGGGAACTAATGTTACGCTCCTAAAAACTAAGTTTTCTGCCGCTTCAAGAGCTAGCAAGCTTTTTCTCCTGGTGATGTTTTGAAGCTTTCTATGACTCTAATTGTTCTCTTTATTATATGTTCCGCCTTTTGTAAAGTAGTTGTTCTAGACTGCAGCTCTGAAGACAACATTGACATTTCCTGAAGCGTGTCGTACATTAAACCTAAATCTAATATAAATTTTGGACTCTCCAATCTTCTTAATAACCCTTGATATGTGGAATCGAGATATGTTGATGATTTGAAATGATGGTGCAATGACTCGTATGACTCCCAGACGTTTTTTATTGTTCTAAAACTACTTGAAATCCATCGTACTCCTAAAATTCGACCCACTTTAGCAAATCTTGTTCCTAATTCATGGCAAGCTTCCTCCAGAACACGACAATTTTTGGGAGATTGGCTATATAATGAATACAGTTTGTCCATAAAAGCTTTAAAATGGTTGATTCCGCGGACTTCTTTGATAGTATCGCCAACAGAAAGCTCTAATCTATGGTTGAGGCAGTGCCATGCAAAAAGTTTTGGAAACTTTTGCTTAAGTCGAGTTACGACTCCCGAATGTCTTCCTACCATGACACTTGCCCCATCAGTCGCAATTGCTATCCAATTTTCTTTTAAATATGTTGTTATTCTGGCAATAATTGAAGATATAGAGCCTATTCACTTATCAAAACCAACCTCTTTATTAACTCTCACACGTTCTATATATATGTCTAAAAACAAATAAAATATGTAAATATTTATACAATTTACAATGGTTATGCAAATAGAATATTATCTTGTTTCTTCTTTTTCTTGATATGTAAATATACATCTTTCTCTTTTTATTAAATCTTTTTTCCAACAATTCCCCCCTTATTTAATAAAAAGTTTTTTTTCTTTTTTCTCTTTTTCCTCTTGCAAATATTCAGGCTTCCCTAATTTATTTTGGATTTTGGAGATTTTAATAATTTCTTTGTAATTATCCTTTATCTTAAATTCTGTATCTCCAGTTTGTCCTGCTTCCACCAATTTCCTTGATGCTGGAACTCTGACAACTCTTTCCTCAATATCATCAATGGATTCAGTCTCATTATCTGAAATCCCTACTTGATCAGCGCCTTCTTTCGTAAGAGACTCTGCACTTTCCGTTTCTATAACAGAATTTTTATCAACTTGAGCTGTTTCACTTTCGTTCTCCCCGTCGTCATCTATATGAATTCTTGCAACAACTTTTGCTAATGCTGAAGTGCCGTTATTTCTACCTCTCTTCTCTCGAATCGTTTGTCCTGTACTTTGTACTTCTAGGGGATCTAAATCAGCAACCTTAGAATCTACATTGATTTTTTCCATTTCGATGCTTTTCAGTTGGTTCTCCAATTCTTCCAGTTTAACTATATAGCCTTTTTCAGTTTCAGAAAAAATCCTTTTTAAACCTATTAAGGTCACTTGATGACTTTCTTTAAGCTTTTCAACCTCTATGGATTTGGTCTCTTTGACCAAGTCATCCTGAAGAATATTATAATCACGTTGCGACCTTCTCAATTTTTCTAAGAGAGTAGTGCTTTCTTTACGATAATGTTCCAACTGTGATTGCAATTGGGCAATTTGTTCATCTTTCTGAAAAGTTTTTTCTTGAAGTTGAGCTACTCTAGAATCAGAGGTTTCCATACGAATTAGGGCTTCTTCTTCAAGACGAAATTGTAAATCTTCAATCTTCCTTTTATCTTGCTCAATTTGTTGGAGCAAATATTCTTTTGTCTTGACATTTTCATCAATTAATGTTTTAACCTGTTGGTCTAGTTGTTCTTTATCTCTCTTTAGTTCCTCAATGGTACACTGCTTCAGTCCTGTTTCCAGGGCTTCGTGCTGTTCTCTCTGTCTCCTTAGCACCTCCCCTTTGCACAGTTCCATGTTCTGTTCTTCCAGGTGTCTCAGGGTGGTCTCTGAATTGTAAAACGAAAATTAAAATTATACCGCGAATGTTTCTTTTAAAAATCGAAATTTATTTTCAAAGAGAAATAGCGACATTTCTAACTTTGAGGATGAGGTATGGAAAGGTGAAACATGAAGAGTAATGGAGAACGGAAAAATAAAAAGTGTCCAGGGGCGGGAATCGAACCCACACCCTTCTGCTTACCGGGCAGGTGCCTTGTCCACTCGGCTACCCTGGACGTATTTTTCCGTTCATAACTTATATTTAAAGTAACATTTAAAATACAATATAACGCGGCTGATGATTGTAAAACGAAAATTAAAATTATACCGCGAATGTTTCTTTTAAAAATCGAAATTTATTTTCAAAGAGAAATAGCGACATTTCTAACTTTGAGGATGAGGTATGGAAAGGTGAAACATGAAGAGTAATGGAGAACGGAAAAATAAAAAGTGTCCAGGGGCGGGAATCGAACCCACACCCTTCTGCTTACCGGGCAGGTGCCTTGTCCACTAGGCTACCCTGGACGTATTTTTCCGTTCATAACTTATATTTAAAGTAACAATTAAAATACAATATAACGCGGCTAATGATTGTAAAACGAAAATTAAAATTATACCGCGAATGTTTCTTTTAAAAATCGAAATTTATTTTCAAGGAGAAATAGCGACATTTCTAACTTTGAGGATGAGGTATGGAAAGGTGAAACATGAAGAGTAATGGAGAACGGAAAAATAAAAAGTGTCCAGGGGCGGGAATCGAACCCACACCCTTCTGCTTACCGGGCAGGTGCCTTGTCCACTAGGCTACCCTGGACGTATTTTTCCGTTCATAACTTATATTTAAAGTAACATTTAAAATACAATATAACGCGGCTGATGATTGTAAAACGAAAATTAAAATTATACCGCGAATGTTTCTTTTAAAAATCGAAATTTATTTTCAAAGAGAAATAGCGACATTTCTAACTTTGAGGATGAGGTATGGAAAGGTGAAACATGAAGAGTAATGGAGAACGGAAAAATAAAAAGTGTCCAGGGGCGGGAATCGAACCCACACCCTTCTGCTAACCGGGCAGGTGCCTTGTCCACTCGGCTTCAGTTTGTCCATAAGACTTTCCTTCTCCTGTTCATGCACCGAGATCCTGGCCTTGAGAGTGGTAACTTGTGTTTGTAGCTTTTGGGTCTGGGACTCCTTTTCTTCCATCACCTTACGGGACTGCTCCAAGCCCAGTTCTGCATTAAGTGCAAATTCTCTTTTGCATTAGAAGAACGTCCTTGAGTTTCTGACAAATTTGCTTCCTCTCTATTTTTTGGTGAAAATGGAATTCCTTTTTGATCTATTACTATTATATCTATTCGAAGTCTTCTTATTTTCGGGATTATGCCAACATTGGCTTTGGAGATGGCCAGGTTTATTGCATATATAATATTTTTTAAATATTTTCCTTTCTTGTGCTTTATAGGCACTGCTGCATTCAATATCTTGTTTTTTTTTTCGAAGTCAAGAAGGATTTGCCTTAAATTTCCTATAGGAATATTTCTGTTCATGGCCAGGGCTGTAGTAATACTAGAGTAATTATCTGGGAGTCCTTCAATAATATTTATCTAACCAATTCTCTTTCAGATATGACTTTCCCAGCTGTGATATTTGGCTGCATAGTCCTTGAGCTCTAGTTATGTAATTTTCTATATTTTCATTGTGGTGTTTCCTTAATTAGTAAGCTCCAAGAAAAGATTCATTGCCTTATCTTCCGTTTCGCCTTCATATCTTTCTCTCAATGAATTCCAAATTTCTCTGGCATTCTTTTTTCCTTTGTAGATTATGGCAATTTCAGGAGACATACTTTAAAATTATATATCCCAGAGTTTCCTTATTTTTTCTGCTCCAATCTTCAAAGTTTTTAACTGGCGTTTGATTAGCAATCACCTCAAAAAGTTGCTTTGCTTCAGGTAACGCTTCCATTCTCATGCTCCAAATAGCATAATTTTGATCATTCAAGTATTCTATTTTCGTGCTGTTAAACACGTCCATTTTGAATTATCAAATCTTATTTCAATTTCACTTTCTAAAAATAAATTCAAACTTTAGTTAGAAGCTAAGCCTGTTAGAACTTACTTCTCTTTAATTTATTTCAATTTCACTTTCTAAAAACAAATGCAAACTTAGTTAGAAGCTAAGCCTGTTAGAATTTACTTCTCTTTAACCGCAATCTGCTACCAATTTGTTGTTATTCTGGCAATAATTGAAGATATAGAGCCTATTCACTTATCAAAACCAACCTCTTTATTAACTCTCACACGTTCTATATATATGTCTAAAAACAAATAAAATATGTAAATATTTATACAAAAAACAAATGGTTATGCAAAATAGAAGATTATCTTGTTTCTTCTTTTTCTTGATATGTAAATATACATCTTTCTCTTTTTATTAAATCTTTTCCAACAAAATATTCTTCGTTCAACCCATGTTTATACAAAGTATTCAAAAGCTCTTTTTCAATATTTTCTGAGTCTTGGCATTGTAATTCACACAAATCAAAGAAAATATAATCAATACTTTCTCCTCCTAAATATGCTTTCAAGAAAATGACCAAAGTTGATTTATTACTTAAGGTTGTTGATTCATCAATTAGTATAGTAATTTTTGAATTTGTTGACAAAATCTTCGCAACAAGCATTTTCCGCATTTCGCAGGCTATATGGTTTATTATTTGTGTAGCAGAATATCTGGAGTGAAGAGTCGATCCTAATTTAATGCCATTTAATGTTTGTAACGTGATATGATTTTCATAATCAGAATATGGTCTATTTGTTTTAGCGATATTAAAAGCAGTTCTAAAAAGCTTAATATTTTCATTTTCTACTTCAATGTTCATATTGTTTGCATATTCTTCTAATTTATTTTTTTTTTCTGTCTTTCTTAATATTCTCAGCTATTTTATGAGCTTCAGACTCACAATGCTTTTTAATTTTCATTCGAATGTTTGATAATTTGCTTGCCCGATCTTTTCCTGCTGCTTCTATTAGGTAGTTACTCCATTCTGGTGAAATATGAATTATTTTACTTTTTGCAGCCCCTAAAGTTTTAACACTTGCGCAAATGTAACATCCGAGTCTACCTTTGGAAATTGAAAGCCATGGATACTTTTCCTTAAATTGAATATATTGGGAATCATTCCAAACTTCAAATTTGGAATCCTGGTCATTCATTTTCTCTGGTGAACTATTGATCAATATATCAGCTCTTTTTGAGATAGTACTTACATTTGATGTACCAACAGTGTTTTTATTTCTTTTAACAGCTTCTTCTAGTTCATTCTTTTCTGCATCTTCTTCTACCTCCAAACTTCTTTAGTACATAAATTTCCTGTCTTCAACCAGCGGTCCATAATTAAACAGAAGAGTTATTTTCGAAAGCTAGTATAAGTACAGAAAATTTAAATTTCACTTATTTTAACATCAACAAAATTTAGATACTTACTTAATCGATTTGTTTTGAATAAAATCTTTATTTTATTTATTTTTTTAAAAAACAAACACCAACTTTTCATCAACAATTAAAAACAATTTAAATAAGCTTTTAAGCCAGTATCAATGAACTTACTTAAAGAAGTTTTCAAAATTATATATTTTTTGAAAATCAATGTTATTTTGTCAACAGCTTTTGCTAACTTCAACTAAACTAAAGAATATGCAAAATTAACGTCCACAATAACGTAGTTTAGCATGGTTACCATAGCAACTTTAGTTAAAGAAGAGTATTTGATAAAATTCAAATATATTTTCAATTGTATAGAATTAGAAGAAAATCGTTTTAAATCGAAAACCAAATTGTTTATGTATTAGTTTACATCACTGCTGGATAAATACAGCATTGTTAATAAGAGAACATCTATCTTGAAGAAGTCGTTTTTACTTTTTTTTGTAAATTATTTTAACATCAGAAAATATAACTTTATTTTTATTTAAACTTTAATTTTTTAACATATTTTCTATTAAGCACACACAAACATAATAACTTTTAAATATTAGGAAAGTTTAAAGTTTTCATTTCATTGTGGGTTTTTAAACAAAATTACCATTTTCAAAAATTAAAGGTTCGGTTATATTCGTTTTCCGTTTTTCGTTAAAGGAGGCTTGTTTGATTATTAATTTGAATATAGTTGATATATTTTTCCCAAGAAATTTTTACTAAATGAATGAAATATTTTGTGTGAATTGTTAATTTGAAAATTTTTTGCAATTTTTCAGTACAATTTTTATCATCATTTTTTTTTACTATTACAAAGAAAATAATAAATTTTTCATAAAAAAATTGAACAAAATCATAGGGTGTACGCTATTTTTAAGTAAAAACCACTAGGTATACGCTATCTAAATTTTAAAAAGCATAGGGTATACGGCGTATACCCCCGTATACCCTCCACTACAGCACTGGATACCATGTGGCTCACCCTCAGTAGAGGAAGGCATTGAAGGAGGAAGTATGGAGAGACCATGTGGCCCACCCTCAGTAGAGGAAGTCATTGAAGGAGGGAGATATCAAGAGACCATGTGGCTCACCCTCAGTAGAGGAAGT
Source organism: Cordylochernes scorpioides (assembly GCA_030710605.1). Classification (NCBI taxonomy): domain Eukaryota; kingdom Metazoa; phylum Arthropoda; class Arachnida; order Pseudoscorpiones; family Chernetidae; genus Cordylochernes; species Cordylochernes scorpioides. Next base: position 20,717,688 of record CP092873.1, on the reverse strand, counting down.
CATTGAAGGAGAGAGATATCAAGAAACCATGTGGCTCACCCTCAGTAGAGGAAGGCATTGAAGAAGGAAGTATGGAGAGACCATGTAGCCCACCTTCAGTAGAGGAAGTTATTGAAGGAGGGAGATATCAAGAGACCATGTGGCCCACCCTCAGTAGAGGAAGGCATTGAAGGAGTAAATATGAAGAGGCCATGTGGCTCACCCTCAGTAGAGGAAGTCATTGAAGGAGGGAGATATCAAGAGACCATGTGGCTCACCCTCAGTAGAGGAAGGCATTGAAGGAGGAAGTATGGAGAGGACCATGTGGCCACCCTCAGTAGAGGAAGGCATTGAAGGAAGAAGTATGGAGAGACAATGTGGCCCACCCTCAGTAGAGGAAGGCATTGAAGGAGGGAGTATGGAGAGACCATGTGGCCCACCCTCAGTAGAGGAAGGCATTGAAGGAGTAAATATGAAGAGGCCATGTGGCTCACCCTCAGTAGAGGAAGTCATTGAAGAAGGAAATATCAAGAGACCATGTGGCTCACCCCCAGTAAAGGAAGTCATTGAAGGAGAGAGATATCAAGAAACCATGTGGCTCACCCTCAGTAGAGGAAGGCATTGAAGGAGGAAGTATGGATAGACCATGTGGCCACCCTCAGTAGAGGAAGGCATTGAAGGAAGAAGTATGGAGAGACAATGTGGCCCACCCTCAGTAGAGGAAGGCATTGAAGGAGGGAGTATGGAGAGACCATGTGGCCCACCCTCAGTAGAGGAAGGCATTGAAGGAGGGAGATATAGAGAGACCATGTGGCCCACCCTCAGTAGAGGAAGGCATTGAAGGAGAAGGTATGGAGAGACATGTTGCCCACCCTCAGTAGAGGAAGGCATTGAAGGAGGAAGTATGGAGAGTCAATGTGGCCTACCCTCAGTAGAGGAAGGCATTGAAGGAGGAAGTATGGAGAGACCATGTGGCCCACCCTCAGTAGAGGAAGACATTGAAGGAGGAAGTATGGAGAGACCATGTGACCTACCCTCAGTAGAAGAAGACATTGAAAGAGGAAGTATGGAGAGATCATGTGGCCCACCCTCAGTAGAGGAAGGCATTGAAGGAGGAAGTATGGAGAGATCATGTGGCCCACCCTCAGTTGAGGAAGGCATTGAAGGAAGGAAAGATGCATTTTATAGACCATAGAAAATTATTTGATACTGTTTAACACCTTTAGAAAAACAGAAAACAGAAAATAACAATTTTCGGTTCAAGCAGCCGTTTTATCAACTTATTTAAAATAATTTATAACAAAATAACAACACCAATCAAATGGAACAGCACCTTCTCTGACCGTATCACTCAGGAGTACTTTTAGACAAACTTTATTTCCCGATCCATTTTGTTTTAGAACAACCCTCACAATGGTTTTTAATTATCCTTACATGCTTGGAGTCTACCAAAAAAACTACAGAACTATATATTTTCTGTACGCAGTCGTTATCGTAGTGTTGGGAGAATCTAAAATAATTTACAAAATCCTTATCTTCGATAAATATTTCAAGGAAAACTATTTAACAGATCAATTTAAACTAGGGGGTTCGGTAATGGTAGTCAGTTATCTAAGTTCAACAGTTTTGGGAACAATATTCATTAATTGTTTCTACCGAATTAAAATATTTAGGCTATTCACAAACCTAATCAACTCCGCCTTTGCCGGTCCCAAGCCCGGATGAAAAAGAAGGAAGGGGAGCAGTAACAAGCTCACTAAAAAACCTGAGCTCAGCTGGCCCGGCTGATAATACCCTGTAAGGGCTTCTGGTCCAGGGATACAGGATGAGCAGCGTGTGTACTCCATGTTAGGAGCGGCTGCACATGGTGTCTGTTCCTCATGTCAGAGGCGTCCATAACTTTTGAAGCTAAGTCGGCCTGCCACTGAGTAGCGCTCCAGTCTTAATGACAAAGGCAGATGCTTTCATATTCACCCAGTCATGATAGTTGTCAAATCTCTCCACTATACTGCATCGGCCGTCGCGCAGAAAGTCTCAAGCTTTACAAGCTTGATATCCTAATATGATTGAATGGAGGTGAGAAAGAAGAAGAAGAGACAAACCTAATCAAATTCAACCAATCATACCCCGCAGCATTTTTCATTGATACAATTATTAGCACTTTTTCTTTTTTTGAATGAAATTTGTAGAATCCTGTATTTAGGCCGAGAAAAGTTCAATTGAACCTTCAATGAAATTTCAGAATGATAGTTCTGTCTACTACTTATATTCGGCGTCAATTTGAGCAGTGAACACCAAATAAAGTCTCTAGACCAGGATTCGGCAAACCTTTGAGTCGGAAGAGTCAAAAATTACAATTTAAAAAATTTCAGAATTTTTAAAGAGACACACCTTTTTTCTAACAATAAATAGCACTCGCATAAATAATATTTGTGTATGGAACTATATAAAAAGCTGCAGCTTCGCACCCAAAGAGCCGCATATAGCTCGCGAGCCGCAGTTTACCGATCTCTGTCCTAAACCAATAACACAAAACATATTTCTTAAATTAACCAAAATATACTACCTCAGATGGTAGAATTCACTGGGGGTTGCAGTCATAAAACTTACTTCGACCTTCTAACTACGAAATTTGAACATGGACAATAATAAATTGCCTCACAATTGCTTGCCTCAACTTTGAAAGCTCTCTAACAAAGAAAAAACAGGAATGAACTATTTTCAAAGTTTTTAACATATGTCTTAAATACAATTTCACAAAAAAAAAAAGCGAGGATTGTTTACTTACAAAACAAATTATTAATAAAATATATGGTACAGCCTACTCCACGATGACGAGCGCCAACAGCGCGAAATGCGTTCGTGGATGGCTTTACTTGATTTATCAAGAAAATGGGTTGGCTAAATATCAGGGAACAGGTTAAATAAATGTTCAGTTGATTTCTGTTCTACTAGATGGCGCTCTGCCATCTAAAAAGCACATGTGCTGCTGATCAGGATATACCTTCTTTATTTTTAATATATACTTTTATATATATAATTTATGGTAGCAAAAATTATTTATTATATTTTATGTGAATATTATAACTTTTTATATTTATATTATTTATATTTTGCTACTCTGGAAACTTTCCCTTGTTGCTTATCTTGTATCTTATAAATGTTGTTTATGTTTTTGCCTTAAATAAAATGCCGTGTCATTCTGAAGTTTGTATTTCCTAATTTTCTACATGACATTTGGTGGAGATGCTAGGTAGATTAGGGAAGACAAACTGAGGATTGCCGAGAACACCTTGAGGCCATGGCTGTTGTGATCAAATTTTCCAAGACTGGCTCCAGGCTTCCACCGTCGTGTCAAAGTCAAGACTTCCCTACAAGAAGACGATGTCCCTATTGACGATACGACGCCGAAGCCGCTCTTCACGCCGCAAGAGAAAATATGCCAAGTTACTAGGGAAAAAGTTTCAAGACTGAAGGAATCCTTGGCAGAACATGTTAGATCCATGTCAGTATCTACAATGTAGAAAGGGGCTATGTAGCAAAGTATTTATTATATTTTATGTACAGATTATTATTTATATTATATTATTCATATATTGCTACTCTGGAAATATCCCTTATTTATTTTTCTGTATCTTAAAAATGTTTTTTTTCTTACCTTAAATAAATTTCCCGTATCATTCTGAAGTTTGTCCTTCCTAATTTTCTACGTGACACTATATTAAAAATAAAAAAGCTATATCTCCTGACCGCTCATTTGAGCATTTTATATGGCAGAACGCCATCTAGTAAAACATGAATAAACTAAACGTTGATTTAGGCTTGTTCCATAATATTTGACTAATTATTTCTTGCTAAATCAAGAAAGAAAAACCAAAAGCACTTTACGGGCTTTTGATCCTCATTAGCATGGTGCAGGCTATACCTAAACAACCAAAATATGGTTCATATTTAGAGTTTTGATCTATTATTAATTTCAAATTTCGCAGCAAAATCACCTTATTGGCAAAATGTCTAGTTCAGAAGGAATACAACCTAGACATGTCTCTTGTCATATCACGTTATTTGCCAAAATTCTTGTTTAATGTTACGCTTTTAGCCGAAATTCTGGTTTAAACTGGATGCATCGGCCCATTCAGGTAACAGCCATACACATCTTCAAGTAATTTTTCTTTTGGAAATTTTCAGAAGAAATACATTCTAGACATGTCTCGCGGTCATATCACATTATTGGCCAAAATTCTTGTTTAAATTTAGGCTTTTAGCCGAAATTCTGGTTTAAACTGGATGCATCATGGATGTCACACACATCTTCAAATAATTACTCTGTCGGAAATATAGGTTGACCAACTACCTGGGTTCAAAATGGTTCCACAGTCATGTGATTTGAACGACGTGTTCAGCAATATTATGGCACGATAAACTGTAATCATGGTAACACACACAATTCTGACTATCAAACTCAGCAACGTTTTAGCAATCATTCGTTCTTCTTATACAAGTCATCTACGACAAATTTACACAATGGAGTAACGTTTCGAATACAATTTGTGTATGTGATACCTAATGTAAAATCTCTTATTTAAACACATTGTTGATGTCACTACCGGCACCTATTTTGCATAAATGCTTTGAAAATTTGATAATTTGCATAACACAGTATTTTTCTCCCATAGTGTAAATTTCACATGTGTAGCGTATCGCTTTCTTGTGTGGTATAGGATTACAGGGTTAGGATATTGAACATAAAATCCTTTGTAGGCTGAAAAAAAGAGAATGAGAATTTACCATCATCGAGAGTGTATGCCAGGATAGTGGTTGCTGGGCCATAGCCCACTGAGGTGGAGGCCCTCACACTGATGTTGTACTGAGAGGCTGGGTGCAGTCCAGTGACAGTGTAGGAGTCCAGTAACACCGTCTCACTACTGTTCCACCCCATGTGGGACTCCAGGAAAGACTCCACGGCAACCACTTCCACCTGGGATCACAATACCAAGATTATGGACTTACTGAGGTCGTAGAAACTTGTAGCATCCATTTAAAATTGAGTTAAGTTCAATGTTTAAGATTCTAATTGCAAATATTTCTTAGATATGTAATTGATATTTCATATTCAATTAAAGTAATGGCTTCATTTTTTTTGTTGTTGTTGTTTTATTCATTTTTTTTATTCAAAAGTAGCACACACAAAGCCATTTTTAACAAACACTTTATTATATACTATTATATGTTATACCACCAAATTAGTGAATTATCTAAAAGGAATGCCATTTTCTCAGACTATGGCCTCATCTTTAAAGAGACTCTTCAAAAGTGACATACAGTTTGTTCTAGTCAATTAGCTAATTTCCCTTCAGTAACTCTTTAAAAATGTTACAGCGTTTACCTTCAGGACTTAATATTGGGAGCGATTATAGAAACAAAAGTATAATAATCTCACCTTGTAGTTCACCAAAATTCCATTTTTCTCTAATGGCTCATTCCAGGACATCTGGAGGGCTGTAGAGGTTCGGTTGTTCATCTTAAGTTCCAACGGTGGTCCTGGAACTGGAGCAAACATATATTGTTTATATATGATTGAACTTAATTCTCTCTATTGAAGATGGTAATTGAATTTAAATCGAATTTTGAAATATTTTTAAAACTTTATGCATATTATTTATTGACATTGCTGGAGGGAAATCTCCAGGGGAAGAGATCGAGGGGAGGGGAGACGACAGGGATACACAGACGATCTAAAACAATGGACTGGACGACACACCTACGAGGAGATGAAGAGGGTGGCGGAGGAAGTATGGAGAGACCATGTGGCCCACCCTCAGTAGAGGAAGGCATTGAAGGAGAGAGATATCAAGAGACCATGTGGCTCACCCTCAGTAGAGGAAGGCATTGAAGGTGGGAGTATGGAGAGACCATGTGGCCCACCCTCAGTAGAGGAAGGCATTGAAGAAGGAAGTATGGAGAGAGCATGTGGGCCACCTTCAGTAGAGGAAGTCATTGAAGGAGGGAGATATCAAGAGACCATGTGGCCCACCTTCAAAAGAGGAAGTCATTGAAGGAGGGAGATATCAAGAGACCATGTGGCCCACCCTCAGTAGAGGAAGACATTGAAGGAGGAAGTATGGATAGATCATGTGGCCCACCCTCAGTAGAAGAAGGCATTTAGGGAGGAAGTATGGAGAGACCATGTGGCCCACCCTCAGTAGAGGAAGACATTGAAGGAGGAAGTATGGAGATATCATGTGGCCCACCCTCAGTAGAAGAAGGCATTGAAGAAGGAAGTATGGAGAGACCATGTGACCCAGCCTCAATAGAGGAAGGCATTGGAAGAGGAAGTATGGAGAGACAATTAGGCCCACCCTCAGTAGAGGAAGGCATTGGAAGAGGAACTATGGAGAGACAATTAGGCCCACCCTCAGTAGAGGAAGGCATTGAAGGAGGGAAAGATGCATTTTATAGACCATAGAAAATTATTTGATACTGTTTCACACCTTTAGAAAAACAGAAAATAACAATTTTCGGTACAAGCAGCCGTTTTATCAACCTATTTAAAAAAAATTTATAACAAAATAACAACACCAATCAAATGGAACAGCACGTTCTCTGACCGTATCACTCAGGAGTACTTTTAGACGAACTTTATTTCTCGATCCATTTTGTTTTAGAACGACCTCACAACGGTTTTTAATTATCCTTACTTGCTCGGAATTCTACAAAAAAACTACAGAACTATATATTTTCTGTACGCAGGCGTTATCGTAGTGTTGGGAGAATCTAAAATAATTTACAAAGTCCTTATCTACGATAAATATTTCAAGGGAAAACTATTTAACAGATCAATTTTAACTAGAGGGGTTTCATAATGATAGTCTGTTATCTAAGTTTGACAGTTTTGGGAACAGTATTCATATTAATTGTTTCTACCGAATTAACTTATTTAGGGTATTCACAAACCTAATCAACTCCGCCTTTGCCGGTCCCAAGCCCGGATGAAAAAGGAGGAGGGGGAGCAGTAACAAGCTCACTAAAACCTGAGCTCAGCTGGCCCGGCTGATAGTACCCTGTAAGGGCTTCTGATCCAGGGATACAGGATGATCAGCGTTTGTACTCCATGTTAGGAGCGGCTGCACATGGTGTTTATTCCTCATGTCAGAGGCGTCCATATCTTTTGGAGCTAAGTCGGCCTGCGCCTGAGTAGTGCTCCAGTCTTAATGTCAAAGGCTGATGCTTTCATATTCACCCAGCCATGATAGTTGTCAAATCTCTCCACTATACTGCATCGGCCGTCGCGCAGAAAGTCTCAAGCTTTACAAGCTTGTTATCCTAATATGATTGAGTGGAGATGAAAAAAAGAAGAAGAGACAAACCTAATCAAATTATACCGCGCGGAATTATTCAATGATAAAATTTTTAACGCTTTTTCTTTTTTTTTTTAAACGAAGTTTGTAGAATCCTGTTTTTAGGCCAAGAAAAAGTTCAATTGAACCTTCAATAAAATTTCAGATTCGATAGTTCTGTCTACTTTATTATATGCTGCGTCAATTTGAGCCGTGAAAACCAACAAAGTTCCGAGACCAGGATTCGGCAAACCTTTGAGTTGGAAGAGTAAAAAAAAAATACCATTTGCAAACATTCAAAGTTTTTAAAGAGCCACAAATATTTTTTCTTGCCAACAATAAATAGTACTCGTATAAATAATACTTGTGTATGGAACTATATAAAAGCCGCAGCTTCACATCCAAAGAACCGCATATAGCTCGCGAGCCGCAGTTTACCGACCTCTGTCCTAAACCAATAACACAAAACATATTTCTCAAATTAACCAAAACATACTACCTCAGATGGTAGAATTCACTGGAAGTTGCATTCATAAAACTTACTTCGACTTTCTAACTACGAAATTTGAACATGGACAATAATAAATTGCCCAACGATTGCTTGTCTCAACTTTGAATGCTCTCTAACAAAGAAGAAACAGGAATGAACTATTTCCAAAGTTTTTAACATATGTCTTGAATTCAATTTCACAAAAAAAAGCGAGGATCGTTTACTTACAAAACAAATGACTAATAATATATGGTACAGCCTACTCCACGCTGACGAGCGCCAAAAGCGCGAAATGCGTTCGTGGATGGCTTTTCTTGATATTTCAAGAAAATGGGTTGGCTAAATATCAGGGAACAGGTTAAATCAATTTTCAGTTAATTTCTGTTCTACTAGATGGCGCTCTGCCATCTAAAAAGCACATGTGCTCCTGGTCAGGATATACCTTCTTTATTTTTAATATATACTTTTATATATTATATATGGTAGCAAAAATTATTTATTATATTTTATGTGAATATTATAACTTTTTTATATTTATATTATTTATATTTTGCTACTCTGGAAACTTTCCCTTGTTGCTTATCTTGTATCTTATAAATGTTGTTTTTGTTTTTGCCTTAAATAAAATGCCGTGTCATTCTGAAGTTTGTATTTCCTAATTTTCTACATGACATTTGGTGGAGATGCTAGGTAGATTAGGGAAGACAAACTGAGGATTGCCGAGAAGACCTTGAGGCCATGGCTGTTGTGATCAAATTTTCCAAGACTGGCTCCAGGCTTCCACCGTCGTGTCAAAGTCAAGACTTCCCTACAAGAAGACGATGTCCCTATTGACGATACGACGCCGAAGCCGCTCTTCACGCCGCAAGAGAAAATATGCCAAGTTACTAGGGAAAAAGTTTCAAGACTGAAGGAATCCTTGGCAGAACATGTTAGATCCATGTCAGTATCTACAATGTAGAAAGGGGCTATGTAGCAAAGTATTTATTATATTTTATGTACAGATTATTATTTATATTATATTATTCATATATTGCTACTCTGGAAATATCCCTTATTTATTTTTCTGTATCTTAAAAATGTTTTTTTCTTACCTTAAATAAATTTCCCGTATCATTCTGAAGTTTGTCCTTCCTAATTTTCTACGTGACACTATATTAAAAATAAAAAAGCTATATCTCCTGACCGCTCATTTGAGCATTTTATATGGCAGAACGCCATCTAGTAAAACATGAATAAACTAAACGTTGATTTAGGCTTGTTCCATAATATTTGACTAATTATTTCTTGCTAAATCAAGAAAGAAAAACCAAAAGCACTTTACGGGCTTTTGATCCTCATTAGCATGGTGCAGGCTATACCTAAACAACCAAAATATGGTTCATATTTAGAGTTTTGATCTATTATTAATTTCAAATTTCGCAGCAAAATCACCTTATTGGCAAAATGTCTAGTTCAGAAGGAATACAACCTAGACATGTCTCTTGTCATATCACGTTATTTGCCAAAATTCTTGTTTAATGTTACGCTTTTAGCCGAAATTCTGGTTTTAAACTGGATGCATCGGCCCATTCAGGTAACAGCCATACACATCTTCAAGTAATTTTTCTTTTGGAATTTTTCAGAAGAAATACATTCTAGACATGTCTCGCGGTCATATCACATTATTGGCCAAAATTCTTGTTTAAATTTAGGCTTTTAGCCGAAATTCTGGTTTAAACTGGATGCATCATGGATGTCACACACATCTTCAAATAATTACTCTGTCGGAAATATAGGTTGACCAACTACCTGGGTTCAAAATGGTTCCACAGTCATGTGATTTGAACGACGTGTTCAGCAATATTATGGCACGATAAACTGTAATCATGGTAACACACACAATTCTGACTATCAAACTCAGCAACGTTTTAGCAATCATTCGTTCTTCTTATACAAGTCATCTACGACAAATTTACACAATGGAGTAACGTTTCGAATACAATTTGTGTATGTGATACCTAATGTAAAATCTCTTATTTAAACACATTGTTGATGTCACTACCGGCACCTATTTTGCATAAATGCTTTGAAAATTTGATAATTTGCATAACACAGTATTTTTCTCCCATAGTGTAAATTTCACATGTGTAGCGTATCGCTTTCTTGTGTGGTATAGGATTACAGGGTTAGGATATTGAACATAAAATCCTTTGTAGGCTGAAAAAAAGAGAATGAGAATTTACCATCATCGAGAGTGTATGCCAGGATAGTGGTTGCTGGGCCATAGCCCACTGAGGTGGAGGCCCTCACACTGATGTTGTACTGAGAGGCTGGGTGCAGTCCAGTGACAGTGTAGGAGTCCAGTAACACCGTCTCACTACTGTTCCACCCCATGTGGGACTCCAGGAAAGACTCCACGGCAACCACTTCCACCTGGGATCACAATACCAAGATTATGGACTTACTGAGGTCGTAGAAACTTGTAGCATCCATTTAAAATTGAGTTAAGTTCAATGTTTAAGATTCTAATTGCAAATATTTCTTAGATATGTAATTGATATTTCATATTCAATTAAAGTAATGGCTTCATTTTTTTTGTTGTTGTTGTTTTATTCATTTTTTTTATTCAAAAGTAGCACACACAAAGCCATTTTTAACAAACACTTTATTATATACTATTATATGTTATACCACCAAATTAGTGAATTATCTAAAAGGAATGCCATTTTCTCAGACTATGGCCTCATCTTTAAAGAGACTCTTCAAAAGTGACATACAGTTTGTTCTAGTCAATTAGCTAATTTCCCTTTAGTAACTCTTTAAAAATGTTACAGCGTTTACCTTCAGGACTTAATATTGGGAGCGATTATAGAAACAAAAGTATAATAATCTCACCTTGTAGTTCACCAAAATTCCATTTTTCTCTAATGGCTCATTCCAGGACATCTGGAGGGCTGTAGAGGTTCGGTTGTTCATCTTAAGTTCCAACGGTGGTCCTGGAACTGGAGCAAACATATATTGTTTATATATGATTGAACTTAATTCTCTCTATTGAAGATGGTAATTGAATTTAAATCGAATTTTGAAATATTTTTAAAACTTTATGCATATTATTTATTGACATTGCTGGAGGGAAATCTCCAGGGGAAGAGATCGAGGGGAGGGGAGACGACAGGGATACACAGACGATCTAAAACAATGGACTGGACGACACACCTACGAGGAGATGAAGAGGGTGGCGGAGGAAGTATGGAGAGACCATGTGGCCCACCCTCAGTAGAGGAAGGCATTGAAGGAGAGAGATATCAAGAGACCATGTGGCTCACCCTCAGTAGAGGAAGGCATTGAAGGTGGGAGTATGGAGAGACCATGTGGCCCACCCTCAGTAGAGGAAGGCATTGAAGAAGGAAGTATGGAGAGAGCATGTGGGCCACCTTCAGTAGAGGAAGTCATTGAAGGAGGGAGATATCAAGAGACCATGTGGCCCACCTTCAAAAGAGGAAGTCATTGAAGGAGGGAGATATCAAGAGACCATGTGGCCCACCCTCAGTAGAGGAAGACATTGAAGGAGGAAGTATGGATAGATCATGTGGCCCACCCTCAGTAGAAGAAGGCATTTAGGGAGGAAGTATGGAGAGACCATGTGGCCCACCCTCAGTAGAGGAAGACATTGAAGGAGGAAGTATGGAGATATCATGTGGCCCACCCTCAGTAGAAGAAGGCATTGAAGAAGGAAGTATGGAGAGACCATGTGACCCAGCCTCAATAGAGGAAGGCATTGGAAGAGGAAGTATGGAGAGACAATTAGGCCCACCCTCAGTAGAGGAAGGCATTGGAAGAGGAACTATGGAGAGACAATTAGGCCCACCCTCAGTAGAGGAAGGCATTGAAGGAGGGAAAGATGCATTTTATAGACCATAGAAAATTATTTGATACTGTTTCACACCTTTAGAAAAACAGAAAATAACAATTTTCGGTACAAGCAGCCGTTTTATCAACCTATTTAAAAAAATTTATAACAAAATAACAACACCAATCAAATGGAACAGCACGTTCTCTGACCGTATCACTCAGGAGTACTTTTAGACGAACTTTATTTCTCGATCCATTTTGTTTTAGAACGACCTCACAACGGTTTTTAATTATCCTTACTTGCTCGGATTCTACCAAAAAAACTACAGAACTATATATTTTCTGTACGCAGGCGTTATCGTAGTGTTGGGAGAATCTAAAATAATTTACAAAGTCCTTATCTACGATAAATATTTCAAGGAAAACTATTTAACAGATCAATTTTAACTAGAGGGGTTTCATAATGATAGTCTGTTATCTAAGTTTGACAGTTTTGGGAACAGTATTCATATTAATTGTTTCTACCGAATTAACTTATTTAGGGTATTCACAAACCTAATCAACTCCGCCTTTGCCGGTCCCAAGCCCGGATGAAAAAGGAGGAGGGGGAGCAGTAACAAGCTCACTAAAAACCTGAGCTCAGCTGGCCCGGCTGATAGTACCCTGTAAGGGCTTCTGATCCAGGGATACAGGATGATCAGCGTTTGTACTCCATGTTAGGAGCGGCTGCACATGGTGTTTATTCCTCATGTCAGAGGCGTCCATATCTTTTGGAGCTAAGTCGGCCTGCGCCTGAGTAGTGCTCCAGTCTTAATGTCAAAGGCTGATGCTTTCATATTCACCCAGCCATGATAGTTGTCAAATCTCTCCACTATACTGCATCGGCCGTCGCGCAGAAAGTCTCAAGCTTTACAAGCTTGATATCCTAATATGATTGAGTGGAGATGAAAAAAAAGAAGAAGAGACAAACCTAATCAAATTATACCGCGCGGAATTATTCAATGATAAAATTTTTAACGCTTTTTCTTTTTTTTTTTTGAACGAAGTTTGTAGAATCCTGTTTTTAGGCCAAGAAAAAGTTCAATTGAACCTTCAATAAAATTTCAGATTCGATAGTTCTGTCTACTTTATTATATGCTGCGTCAATTTGAGCCGTGAAAACCAAACAAAGTTCCGAGACCAGGATTCGGCAAACCTTTGAGTTGGAAGAGTAAAAAAAAAATACCATTTGCAAACATTCAAAGTTTTTAAAGAGCCACAAATATTTTTTCTTGCCAACAATAAATAGTACTCGTATAAATAATACTTGTGTATGGAACTATATAAAAAGCCGCAGCTTCACATCCAAAGAACCGCATATAGCTCGCGAGCCGCAGTTTACCGACCTCTGTCCTAAACCAATAACACAAAACATATTTCTCAAATTAACCAAAACATACTACCTCAGATGGTAGAATTCACTGGAAGTTGCATTCATAAAACTTACTTCGACTTTCTAACTACGAAATTTGAACATGGACAATAATAAATTGCCCAACGATTGCTTGTCTCAACTTTGAATGCTCTCTAACAAAGAAGAAACAGGAATGAACTATTTCCAAAGTTTTTAACATATGTCTTGAATTCAATTTCACAAAAAAAAGCGAGGATTGTTTACTTACAAAACAAATGACTAATAATATATGGTACAGCCTACTCCACGCTGACGAGCGCCAAAAGCGCGAAATGCGTTCGTGGATGGCTTTTCTTGATATTTCAAGAAAATGGGTTGGCTAAATATCAGGGAACAGGTTAAATCAATTTTCAGTTAATTTCTGTTCTACTAGATGGCGCTCTGCCATCTAAAAAGCACATGTGCTCCTGGTCAGGATATACCTTCTTTATTTTTAATATATACTTTTATATATTATATATGGTAGCAAAAATTATTTATTATATTTTATGTGAATATTATAACTTTTTTATATTTATATTATTTATATTTTGCTACTCTGGAAACTTTCCCTTGTTGCTTATCTTGTATCTTATAAATGTTGTTTTTGTTTTTGCCTTAAATAAAATGCCGTGTCATTCTGAAGTTTGTATTTCCTAATTTTCTACATGACATTTGGTGGAGATGCTAGGTAGATTAGGGAAGACAAACTGAGGATTGCCGAGAAGACCTTGAGGCCATGGCTGTTGTGATCAAATTTTCCAAGACTGGCTCCAGGCTTCCACCGTCGTGTCAAAGTCAAGACTTCCCTACAAGAAGACGATGTCCCTATTGACGATACGACGCCGAAGCCGCTCTTCACGCCGCAAGAGAAAATATGCCAAGTTACTAGGGAAAAAGTTTCAAGACTGAAGGAATCCTTGGCAAAACATGTTAGATCCATGTCAGTATCTACAATGTAGAAAGGGGCTATGTAGCAAAGTATTTATTATATTTTATGTACAGATTATTATTTATATTATATTATTCATATATTGCTACTCTGGAAATATCCCTTATTTATTTTTCTGTATCTTAAAAATGTTTTTTTTCTTACCTTAAATAAATTTCCCGTATCATTCTGAAGTTTGTCCTTCCTAATTTTCTACGTGACACTATATTAAAAATAAAAAAACTATATCTCCTGACCGCTCATTTGAGCAGTTTATATGGCAGAACGCCATCTAGTAAAACATGAATAAACTAAACGTTGATTTAGGCTTGTTCCATAATATTTGACTAATTATTTCTTGCTAAATCAAGAAAGAAAAACCAAAAGCACTTTACGGGCTTTTGATCCTCATTAGCATGGTGCAGGCTATACCTAAACAACCAAAATATGGTTCATATTTAGAGTTTTGATCTATTATTAATTTCAAATTTCGCAGCAAAATCACCTTATTGGCAAAATGTCTAGTTCAGAAGGAATACAACCTAGACATGTCTCTTGTCATATCACGTTATTTGCCAAAATTCTTGTTTAATGTTACGCTTTTAGCCGAAATTCTGGTTTAAACTGGATGCATCGGCCCATTCAGGTAACAGCCATACACATCTTCAAGTAATTTTTCTTTTGGAAATTTTCAGAAGAAATACATTCTAGACATGTCTCGCGGTCATATCACATTATTGGCCAAAATTCTTGTTTAAATTTAGGCTTTTAGCCGAAATTCTGGTTTAAACTGGATGCATCATGGATGTCACACACATCTTCAAATAATTACTCTCAAATGAATCGATTTAAATCTCCTTCGGATATTTGACATCAGAATTTAAAACGCATACGGAGATATGTATCTTTATTTTGATCTTCTCAAGCTTTCGGGCTTGTCTGCCCTTCTACAGGAGAAACAATAACGAAAATATAACGCCGCCTGATACTAAACTATTATGATTCTATGTACATCTAATATATATATTTATATACAAGGGTATTTTTGCATATTGTTTTACTTAAGATATGTTTTTATTTGATTAAGGTATTTACATATTTTACTATTGTTTGCTATATACTAAGATTTATCTTATAGGTTGGAGATTCTATTATTTTAAGTTAGAATTATAATGGTTATTGGCTATTACGTATATGTTACATGTATTATTGCTGATATTGTTAGCTGGCATTAGGATATATTGTGTTATATGTTTCGGGCAAGTCTATTTTTCTATTGATACTGTTGTGTTTTCTGGATAATAAAGATTCTATGATAAGCCTTTGATATTTGCTGTTTATGTTATTGTAATGTATTATGGGTTCTTCTAATGCGAATTTGTGACCTGTTTCTTTGCAGTGTTGGAAAATTAGGGATCTATTGTCTTGGTTTATTATGTTGCGTTTGTGTTCATATATTCTATTGCTGACTCTCCTTCCTGTCTCCCCCACGTATTTGACTTGGCAGTTATTGCATTCTAAGGAATATATTGCTTCTTTTTTGTTAGTTGGTTTTATGATATTAGAATTATTCTTAGTTAATGGATTTTTAATGATAGAGCCTATGTTAGGGGAATTACTGTAATATGTTTGGATGCCGAAGTTTTTTAAGTAGTTAGCTATTGTTATAGATGTTTGTGAAAATGGAATGTAACATATTGCCCTGTAAATATCAGTGGTTTTGTTAATTGGGTTATTGATTGTTATATTTTTGTGGAAATGTTTTAATATAAAGGTAATTGGGTATCCTGCTTGCTGGAGATTATTTATGATGTTCTGTGTTTCAATCATTTTTGAATTCTGTTGCGAACAATGGGTGTGTATTCTTTTGGTTAGTGTTTTAATTGTGTTTATCTTATGGCTTAATGGGCAATATGAAGTGAAATGTATATAATTTGGTTCGAAACTTGGCTTGTAGTATACGGAGGTTTGCAATCTGTTTTGTGTCCTGTTTGTGAAAATGGAATGTAACATATTGCCCTGTAAATATCAGTGGTTTTGTTAATTGGGTTATTGATTGTTATATTTTTGTGGAAATGTTTTAATATAAAGGTAATTGGGTATCCTGCTTGCTGGAGATTATTTATGATGTTCTGTGTTTCAATCATTTTTGAATTCTGTTGCGAACAATGGGTGTGTATTCTTTTGGTTAGTGTTTTAATTGTGTTTATCTTATGGCTTAATGGGCAATATGAAGTGAAATGTATATAATTTGGTTCGAAACTTGGCTTGTAGTATACGGAGGTTTGCAATCTGTTTTGTGTCCTTGTGATATTAATACCCAATTACCTTTATATTAAAACATTTCCACAAAAATATAACAATCAATAACCCAATTAACAAAACCACTGATATTTACAGGGCAATATGTTACATTCCATTTTCACAAACATCTATAACAATAGCTAACTACTTAAAAAACTTCGGCATCCAAACATATTACAGTAATTCCCCTAACATAGGCTCTATCATTAAAAATCCATTAACTAAGAATAATTCTAATATCATAAAACCAACTAACAAAAAAGAAGCAATATATTCCTTAGAATGCAATAACTGCCAAGTCAAATACGTGGGGGAGACAGGAAGGAGAGTCAGCAATAGAATATATGAACACAAACGCAACATAATAAACCAAGACAATAGATCCCTAATTTTCCAACACTGCAAAGAAACAGGTCACACATTCGCATTAGAAGAACCCATAATACATTACAATAACATAAACAGCAAATATCAAAGGCTTATCATAGAATCTTTATTATCCAGAAAAACACAACAGTATCAATAGAAAAATAGACTTGCCCGAAACATATAACACAATATATCCTAATGCCAGCTAACAATATCAGCAATAATACATGTAACATATACGTAATAGCCAATAACCATTATAATTCTAACTTAAAATAATAGAATCTCCAACCTATAAGATAAATCTTAGTATATAGCAAACAATAGTAAAATATGTAAATACCTTAATCAAATAAAAACATATCTTAAGTAAAACAATATGCAAAAATACCCTTGTATATAAATATATATATTAGATGTACATAGAATCATAATAGTTTAGTATCAGGCGGCGTTATATTTTCGTTATTGTTTCTCCTGTAGAAGGGCAGACAAGCCCGAAAGCTTGAGAAGATCAAAATAAAGATACATATCTCCATATGCGTTTTAAATTCTGATGTCAAATAATTACTCTGTCGGAAATATAGGTTGACCAACTACCTGGGTTCAAAATGGTTCCACAGTCATGTGATTTGAACGACGTGTTCAGCAATATTATGGCACGATAAACTGTAATCATGGTAACACACACAATTCTGACTATCAAACTCAGCAACGTTTTAGCAATCATTCGTTCTTCTTATACAAGTCATCTACGACAAATTTACTCAATGGAGTAACGTTTCGAATACAATTTGTGTATGTGATACCCAATGTAAAATCTCTTATTTAAACACATTGTTGATGTCACTACCGGCACCTATTTTGCATAAATGCTTTGAAAATTTGATAATTTGCATAACACAGTATTTTTCTCCCATAGTGTAAATTTCACATGTGTAGCGTATCGCTTTCTTGTGTGGTATAGGATTACAGGGTTAGGATATTGAACATAAAAATCCTTTGTAGGCTGAAAAAAAGAGAATGAGAATTTACCATCATTGATAGTGTATGCCAGGATAGTGGTAGCTGGGCCATAGCCCACTGAGGTGGAGGCCCTCACACTGATGTTGTACTGAGAGGCTGGGTGCAGTCCAGTGACAGTGTAGGAGTCCAGTAACACCGTCTCACTACTGTTCCACCCCATGTGGGACTCCAGGAAAGACTCCACGGCAACCACTTCCACCTGGGATCACAATACCAAGATTATGGACTTACTGAGGTCGTAGAAACTTGTTGCATCCATTTAAAATTGAGTTAAGTTCAATGTTTAAGATTCTAATTGCAAATATTTCTTAGATATGTAATTGATATTTCATATTCAATTAAAGTAATGGCTTCATTTTTTTGTTGTTGTTGTTGTTTTATTCATTTTTTTTATTCAAAAGTAGCACACACAAAGCCATTTTTAACAAACACTTTATTATATACTATTATATGTTATACCACCAAATTAGTGAATTATCTAAAAGGAATGCCATTTTCTCAGACTATGGCCTCATCTTTAAAGAGACTCTTCAAAAGTGACATACAGTTTGTTCTAGTCAATTAGCTAATTTCCCTTTAGTAACTCTTTAAAAATGTTACAGCGTTTACCTTCGGGACTTAATATTGGGAGCGATTATAGAAACAAAAGTAAAATAATCTCACCTTGTAGTTCACCAAAATTCCATTTTTCTCTAATGGCTCATTCCAGGACATCTGGAGGGCTGTAGAGGTTCGGTTGTTCATCTTAAGTTCCAACGGTGGTCCTGGAACTGGAGCAAACATATATTGTTTATATATGATTGAAGTTAATTCTCTCTATTGAAGATGATAATTGAATTTAAATCAAATTTTGAAATATTTAAAACTTTATGCATATTATTTATTGACATTGCTGGAGGGAAATCTCCAGGGGAAGAGATCGAGGGGAGGGGAGACGACAGGGATACACAGACGATCTAAAACAATGGACTGGACGACACACCTACGAGGAGATGAAGAGGGTGGCGGATGAAGTATGGAGAGACCATGTGGCCCACCCCTCAGTAGAGGAAATCATTGAAGGAGGGAGATATCAAGAGATCATGTGGCTCACCCTCAGTATAGGAAGGCATTGAAGGAGAGAGTATGGAGAGACCATGTGGCCCACCCTCAGTAGAGGAAGGCATTGAAGGAGAGAGATATCAAGAGACCATGTGGCTCACCCTCAGTAGAGGAAGGCATTGAAGGTGGGAGTATGGAGAGACCATGTGGCCCTCTCTCAGTAGAGGAAGGCATTGAAGAAGGAAGTATGGAGAGAGCATGTGGGCCACCTTCAGTAGAGGAAGTCATTGAAGGAGGGAGATATCAAGAGACCATGTGGCCCAACTTCAAAAGAGGAAGTCATTGAAGGAGGGAGATATCAAGAGACCATGTGGCCCACTCTCAGTAGAGGAAGACATTGAAGGAGGAAGTATGGATAGATCATGTGGCCCGCCCTCAGTAGAAGAAGGCATTTAGGGAGGAAGTATGGAGAGACCATGTGGCCCACCCTCAGTAGAGGAAGACATTGAAGGAGGAAGTATGGAGAGATCATGTGGCCCACCCTCAGTAGAGGAAGACATTGAAGGAGGAAGTATGGAGATATCATGTGGCCCACCCTCAGTAGAAGAAGGCATTGAAGAAGGAAGTATGGAGAGACCATGTGCCCACCCTCAATAGAGGAAGGCATTGGAAGAGGAAGTATGGAGAGACAATTAGGCCCACCCTCAGTAGAGGAAGGCATTGGAAGAGGAACTATGGAGAGACAATTAGGCCCACCCTCAGTAGAGGAAGGCATTGAAGGAGGGAAAGAAGCATTTTATAGACAATAGAAAATTATTTGATACTGTTTCACACCTTTAGAAAAACAGAAAATAACAATTTCGGTTCAAGCAGCCGTTTTATCAACTTATTTAAAAAAATTTATGACAAAATAACAACACCAATCAAATGGAACAGCACGTTCTCTGACCGTATCACTCATGAGTACTTTTAGACGAACTTCATTTCCCGATCCATTTTGTGTTAGAACGACCTCACAACGGTTTTTAATTATCCTTACTTGCTCGGATTCTACCAAAAAAACTACAGAACTATATATTTTCTGTACGCAGGCGTTATCGTAGTGTTGGGAGAATCTAAAATAATTTACAAAGTCCTTATCTACGATAAATATTTCATGGAAAACTATTTAACAGATCAATTTTAACTAGAGGGGTTTCATAACGATAGTCTGTTATATAAGTTTGACAGTTTTGGGAACAGTATTCATATTAATTGTTTCTACCGAATTAACTTATTTAGGGTATTCACAAACCTAATCAACTCCGCCTTTGCCGGTCCCAAGCCCGGATGAAAAAGGAGGAGGGGGAGCAGTAACAAGCTCACTAAAAACCTGAGCTCAGCTGGCCCGGCTGATAGTACCCTGTAAGGGCTTCTGATCCAGGGATACAGGATGATCAGCGTTTGTACTCCATGTTAGGAGCGGCTGCACATGGTGTTTATTCCTCATGTCAGAGGCGTCCATATCTTTTGGAGCTAAGTCGGCCTGCGCCTGAGTAGTGCTCCAGTCTTAATGTCAAAGGCTGATGCTTTCATATTCACCCAGCCATGATAGTTGTCAAATCTCTCCACTATACTGCATCGGCCGTCGCGCAGAAAGTCTCAAGCTTTACAAGCTTGTTATCCTAATATGATTGAGTGGAGATGAAAAAAAAGAAGAAGAGACAAACCTAATCAAATTATACCGCGCGGAATTATTCAATGATAAAATTTTTAACGCTTTTTCTTTTTTTTTTTGAACGAAGTTTGTAGAATCATGTTTTTAGGCCAAGAAAAGTTCAATTGAACCTTCAATAAAATTTCAGATTCGATAGTTCTGTCTACTTTATTATATGCTGCGTCAATTTGAGCCGTGAAAACCAAACAAAGTTCCGAGACCAGGATTCGGCAAACCTTTGAGTTGGAAGAGTAAAAAAAAAATACCATTTGCAAACATTCAAAGTTTTTAAAGAGCCACAAATATTTTTTCTTGCCAACAATAAATAGTACTCGTATAAATAATACTTGTGTATGGAACTATATAAAAAGCCGCAGCTTCACATCCAAAGAACCGCATATAGCTCGCGAGCCGCAGTTTACCGACCTCTGTCCTAAACCAATAACACAAAACATATTTCTCAAATTAACCAAAACATACTACCTCAGATGGTAGAATTCACTGGAAGTTGCATTCATAAAACTTACTTCGACTTTCTAACTACGAAATTTGAACATGGACAATAATAAATTGCCCAACGATTGCTTGTCTCAACTTTGAATGCTCTCTAACAAAGAAGAAACAGGAATGAACTATTTCCAAAGTTTTTAACATATGTCTTGAATTCAATTTCACAAAAAAAAGCGAGGATTGTTTACTTACAAAACAAATGACTAATAATATATGGTACAGCCTACTCCACGCTGACGAGCGCCAAAGCGCGAAATGCGTTCGTGGATGGCTTTTCTTGATATTTCAAGAAAATGGGTTGGCTAAATATCAGGGAACAGGTTTAAATCAATTTTCAGTTAATTTCTGTTCTACTAGATGGCGCTCTGCCATCTAAAAAGCACATGTGCTCCTGGTCAGGATATACCTTCTTTATTTTTAATATATACTTTTATATATTATATATGGTAGCAAAAATTATTTATTATATTTTATGTGAATATTATAACTTTTTTTATTTTATATTATTTATATTTTGCTACTCTGGAAACTTTCCCTTGTTGCTTATCTTGTATCTTATAAATGTTGTTTTTGTTTTTGCCTTAAATAAAATGCCGTGTCATTCTGAAGTTTGTATTTCCTATTTTTCTACATGACATTTGGTGGAGATGCTAGGTAGATTAGGGAAGACAAACTGAGGATTGCCGAGAAGACCTTGAGGCCATGGCTGTTGTGATCAAATTTTCCAAGACTGGCTCCAGGCTTCCACCGTCGTGTCAAAGTCAAGACTTCCCTACAAGAAGATGATGTCCCTAATGACGATACGACGCCGAAGCCGCTCTTCACGCCGCAAGAGAAAATATGCCAAGTTACTAGGGAAAAAGTTTCAAGACTGAAGGAATCCTTGGCAGAACATGTTAGATCCATGTCAGTATCTACAATGTAGAAAGGGGCTATGTAGCAAAGTATTTATTATATTTTATGTACAGATTATTATTTATATTATATTATTCATATATTGCTACTCTGGAAATATCCCTTATTTATTTTTCTGTATCTTAAAAATGTTTTTTTCTTACCTTAAATAAATTTCCCGTATCATTCTGAAGTTTGTCCTTCCTAATTTTCTACGTGACACTATATTAAAAATAAAAAAGCTATATCTCCTGACCGCTCATTTGAGCATTTTATATGGCAGAACGCCATCTAGTAAAACATGAATAAACTAAACGTTGATTTAGCTTGTTCCATAATATTTGACTAATTATTTCTTGCTAAATCAAGAAAGAAAAACCAAAAGCACTTTACGGGCTTTTGATCCTCATTAGCATGGTGCAGGCTATACCTAAACAACCAAAATATGGTTCATATTTAGAGTTTTGATCTATTATTAATTTCAAATTTCGCAGCAAAATCACCTTATTGGCAAAATGTCTAGTTCAGAAGGAATACAACCTAGACATGTCTCTTGTCATATCACGTTATTTGCCAAAATTCTTGTTTAATGTTACGCTTTTAGCCGAAATTCTGGTTTAAACTGGATGCATCGGCCCATTCAGGTAACAGCCATACACATCTTCAAGTATTTTTCTTTTGGAAATTTTCAGAAGAAATACATTCTAGACATGTCTCGCGGTCATATCACATTATTGGCCAAAATTCTTGTTTAAATTTAGGCTTTTAGCCGAAATTCTGGTTTTAAACTGGATGCATCATGGATGTCACACACATCTTCAAATAATTACTCTGTCGGAAATATAGGTTGACCAACTACCTGGGTTCAAAATGGTTCCACAGTCATGTGATTTGAACGACGTGTTCAGCAATATTATGGCACGATAAACTGTAATCATGGTAACACACACAATTCTGACTATCAAACTCAGCAACGTTTTAGCAATCATTCGTTCTTCTTATACAAGTCATCTACGACAAATTTACACAATGGAGTAACGTTTCGAATACAATTTGTGTATGTGATACCTAATGTAAAATCTCTTATTTAACACATTGTTGATGTCACTACCGGCACCTATTTTGCATAAATGCTTTGAAAATTTGATAATTTGCATAACACAGTATTTTTCTCCCATAGTGTAAATTTCACATGTGTAGCGTATCGCTTTCTTGTGTGGTATAGGATTACAGGGTTAGGATATTGAACATAAAATCCTTTGTAGGCTGAAAAAAAGAGAATGAGAATTTACCATCATCGAGAGTGTATGCCAGGATAGTGGTTGCTGGGCCATAGCCCACTGAGGTGGAGGCCCTCACACTGATGTTGTACTGAGAGGCTGGGTGCAGTCCAGTGACAGTGTAGGAGTCCAGTAACACCGTCTCACTACTGTTCCACCCCATGTGGGACTCCAGGAAAGACCTCCACGGCAACCACTTCCACCTGGATCACAATACCAAGATTATGGACTTACTGAGGTCGTAGAAACTTGTAGCATCCATTTAAAATTGAGTTAAGTTCAATGTTTAAGATTCTAATTGCAAATATTTCTTAGATATGTAATTGATATTTCATATTCAATTAAAGTAATGGCTTCATTTTTTTTTGTTGTTGTTGTTTTATTCATTTTTTTTATTCAAAAGTAGCACACACAAAGCCATTTTTAACAAACACTTTATTATATACTATTATATGTTATACCACCAAATTAGTGAATTATCTAAAAGGAATGCCATTTTTCTCAGACTATGGCCTCATCTTTAAAGAGACTCTTCAAAAGTGACATACAGTTTGTTCTAGTCAATTAGCTAATTTCCCTTTAGTAACTCTTTAAAAATGTTACAGCGTTTACCTTCAGGACTTAATATTGGGAGCGATTATAGAAACAAAAGTATAATAATCTCACCTTGTAGTTCACCAAAATTCCATTTTTCTCTAATGGCTCATTCCAGGACATCTGGAGGGCTGTAGAGGTTCGGTTGTTCATCTTAAGTTCCAACGGTGGTCCTGGAACTGGAGCAAACATATATTGTTTATATATGATTGAACTTAATTCTCTCTATTGAAGATGGTAATTGAATTTAAATCGAATTTTGAAATATTTTTAAAACTTTATGCATATTATTTATTGACATTGCTGGAGGGAAATCTCCAGGGGAAGAGATCGAGGGGAGGGGAGACGACAGGGATACACAGACGATCTAAAACAATGGACTGGACGACACACCTACGAGGAGATGAAGAGGGTGGCGGAGGAAGTATGGAGAGACCATGTGGCCCACCCTCAGTAGAGGAAGGCATTGAAGGAGAGAGATATCAAGAGACCATGTGGCTCACCCTCAGTAGAGGAAGGCATTGAAGGTGGGAGTATGGAGAGACCATGTGGCCCACCCTCAGTAGAGGAAGGCATTGAAGAAGGAAGTATGGAGAGAGCATGTGGGCCACCTTCAGTAGAGGAAGTCATTGAAGGAGGGAGATATCAAGAGACCATGTGGCCCACCTTCAAAAGAGGAAGTCATTGAAGGAGGGAGATATCAAGAGACCATGTGGCCCACCCTCAGTAGAGGAAGACATTGAAGGAGGAAGTATGGATAGATCATGTGGCCCACCCTCAGTAGAAGAAGGCATTTAGGGAGGAAGTATGGAGAGACCATGTGGCCCACCCTCAGTAGAGGAAGACATTGAAGGAGGAAGTATGGAGATATCATGTGGCCCACCCTCAGTAGAAGAAGGCATTGAAGAAGGAAGTATGGAGAGACCATGTGACCCAGCCTCAATAGAGGAAGGCATTGGAAGAGGAAGTATGGAGAGACAATTAGGCCCACCCTCAGTAGAGGAAGGCATTGGAAGAGGAACTATGGAGAGACAATTAGGCCCACCCTCAGTAGAGGAAGGCATTGAAGGAGGGAAAGATGCATTTTATAGACCATAGAAAATTATTTGATACTGTTTCACACCTTTAGAAAAACAGAAAATAACAATTTTCGGTACATGCAGCCGTTTTATCAACCTATTTAAAAAAATTTATAACAAAATAACAACACCAATCAAATGGAACAGCACGTTCTCTGACCGTATCACTCAGGAGTACTTTTAGACGAACTTTATTTCTCGATCCATTTTGTTTTAGAACGACCTCACAACGGTTTTTAATTATCCTTACTTGCTCGGATTCTACCAAAAAAACTACAGAACTATATATTTTCTGTACGCAGGCGTTATCGTAGTGTTGGGAGAATCTAAAATAATTTACAAAGTCCTTATCTACGATAAATATTTCAAGGAAAACTATTTAACAGATCAATTTTAACTAGAGGGGTTTCATAATGATAGTCTGTTATCTAAGTTTGACAGTTTTGGGAACAGTATTCATATTAATTGTTTCTACCGAATTAACTTATTTAGGGTATTCACAAACCTAATCAACTCCGCCTTTGCCGGTCCCAAGCCCGGATGAAAAAGGAGGAGGGGGAGCAGTAACAAGCTCACTAAAAACCTGAGCTCAGCTGGCCCGGCTGATAGTACCCTGTAAGGGCTTCTGATCCAGGGATACAGGATGATCAGCGTTTGTACTCCATGTTAGGAGCGGCTGCACATGGTGTTTATTCCTCATGTCAGAGGCGTCCATATCTTTTGGAGCTAAGTCGGCCTGCGCCTGAGTAGTGCTCCAGTCTTAATGTCAAAGGCTGATGCTTTCATATTCACCCAGCCATGATAGTTGTCAATCTCTCCACTATACTGCATCGGCCGTCGCGCAGAAAGTCTCAAGCTTTACAAGCTTGATATCCTAATATGATTGAGTGGAGATGAAAAAAAGAAGAAGAGACAAACCTAATCAAATTATACCGCGCGGAATTATTCAATGATAAAATTTTTAACGCTTTTTCTTTTTTTTTTTGAACGAAGTTTGTTGAATCCTGTTTTTAGGCCAAGAAAAAGTTCAATTGAACCTTCAATAAAATTTCAGATTCGATAGTTCTGTCTACTTTATTATATGCTGCGTCAATTTGAGCCGTGAAAACCAAACAAAGTTCCGAGACCAGGATTCGGCAAACCTTTGAGTTGGAAGAGTAAAAAAAAAATACCATTTGCAAACATTCAAAGTTTTTAAAGAGCCACAAATATTTTTTCTTGCCAACAATAAATAGTACTCGTATAAATAATACTTGTGTATGGAACTATATAAAAAGCCGCAGCTTCACATCCAAAGAACCGCATATAGCTCGCGAGCCGCAGTTTACCGACCTCTGTCCTAAACCAATAACACAAAACATATTTCTCAAATTAACCAAAACATACTACCTCAGATGGTAGAATTCACTGGAAGTTGCATTCATAAAACTTACTTCGACTTTCTAACTACGAAAATTTGAACATGGACAATAATAAATTGCCCAACGATTGCTTGTCTCAACTTTGAATGCTCTCTAACAAAGAAGAAACAGGAATGAACTATTTCCAAAGTTTTTAACATATGTCTTGATTCAATTTCACAAAAAAAAGCGAGGATTGTTTACTTACAAAACAAATGACTAATAATATATGGTACAGCCTACTCCACGCTGACGAGCGCCAAAAGCGCGAAATGCGTTCGTGGATGGCTTTTCTTGATATTTCAAGAAAATGGGTTGGCTAAATATCAGGGAACAGGTTAAATCAATTTTCAGTTAATTTCTGTTCTACTAGATGGCGCTCTGCCATC
Organism: Cordylochernes scorpioides; assembly: GCA_030710605.1. NCBI lineage: Eukaryota > Metazoa > Arthropoda > Arachnida > Pseudoscorpiones > Chernetidae > Cordylochernes > Cordylochernes scorpioides. The sequence continues at coordinate 20,691,103 of CP092873.1, read as the reverse complement.
TAAAAAGCACATGTGCTCCTGGTCAGGATATACCTTCTTTATTTTTAATATATACTTTTATATATTATATATGGTAGCAAAAATTATTTATTATATTTTATGTGAATATTATAACTTTTTTATATTTATATTATTTATATTTTGCTACTCTGGAAACTTTCCCTTGTTGCTTATCTTGTATCTTATAAATGTTGTTTTTGTTTTTGCCTTAAATAAAATGCCGTGTCATTCTGAAGTTTGTATTTCCTAATTTTCTACATGACATTTGGTGGAGATGCTAGGTAGATTAGGGAAGACAAACTGAGGATTGCCGAGAAGACCTTGAGGCCATGGCTGTTGTGATCAAATTTTCCAAGACTGGCTCCAGGCTTCCACCGTCGTGTCAAAGTCAAGACTTCCCTACAAGAAGACGATGTCCCTATTGACGATACGACGCCGAAGCCGCTCTTCACGCCGCAAGAGAAAATATGCCAAGTTACTAGGGAAAAAGTTTCAAGACTGAAGGAATCCTTGGCAAAACATGTTAGATCCATGTCAGTATCTACAATGTAGAAAGGGGCTATGTAGCAAAGTATTTATTATATTTTATGTACAGATTATTATTTATATTATATTATTCATATATTGCTACTCTGGAAAATATCCCTTATTTATTTTTCTGTATCTTAAAAATGTTTTTTTTCTTACCTTAAATAAATTTCCCGTATCATTCTGAAGTTTGTCCTTCCTAATTTTCTACGTGACCACTATATTAAAAATAAAAAAACTATATCTCCTGACCGCTCATTTGAGCAGTTTATATGGCAGAACGCCATCTAGTAAAACATGAATAAACTAAACGTTGATTTAGGCTTGTTCCATAATATTTGACTAATTATTTCTTGCTAAATCAAGAAAGAAAAACCAAAAGCACTTTACGGGCTTTTGATCCTCATTAGCATGGTGCAGGCTATACCTAAACAACCAAAATATGGTTCATATTTAGAGTTTTGATCTATTATTAATTTCAAATTTCGCAGCAAAATCACCTTATTGGCAAAATGTCTAGTTCAGAAGGAATACAACCTAGACATGTCTCTTGTCATATCACGTTATTTGCCAAAATTCTTGTTTAATGTTACGCTTTTAGCCGAAAATTCTGGTTTAAACTGGATGCATCGGCCCATTCAGGTAACAGCCATACACATCTTCAAGTAATTTTTCTTTTGGAAATTTCAGAAGAAATACATTCTAGACATGTCTCGCGGTCATATCACATTATTGGCCAAAATTCTTGTTTAAATTTAGGCTTTTAGCCGAAATTCTGGTTTAAACTGGATGCATCATGGATGTCACACACATCTTCAAATAATTTCTCAAATGAATCGATTAAATCTCCTTCGGATATTTGACATCAGAATTTAAAACGCATACGGAGATATGTATCTTTATTTTGATCTTCTCAAGCTTTCGGGCTTGTCTGCCCTTCTACAGGAGAAACAATAACGAAAATATAACGCCGCCTGATACTAAACTATTATGATTCTATGTACATCTAATATATATAATTTATATACAAGGGTATTTTTGCATATTGTTTTACTTAAGATATGTTTTTATTTGATTAAGGTATTACATATTTTACTATTGTTTGCTATATACTAAGATTTATCTTATAGGTTGGAGATTCTATTATTTTAAGTTAGAATTATAATGGTTATTGGCTATTACGTATATGTTACATGTATTATTGCTGATATTGTTAGCTGGCATTAGGATATATTGTGTTATATGTTTCGGGCAAGTCTATTTTTCTATTGATACTGTTGTGTTTTCTGGATAATAAAGATTCTATGATAAGCCTTTGATATTTGCTGTTTATGTTATTGTAATGTATTATGGGTTCTTCTAATGCGAATTTGTGACCTGTTTCTTTGCAGTGTTGGAAAATTAGGGATCTATTGTCTTGGTTTATTATGTTGCGTTTGTGTTCATATATTCTATTGCTGACTCTCCTTCCTGTCTCCCCCACGTATTTGACTTGGCAGTTATTGCATTCTAAGGAATATATTGCTTCTTTTTTGTTAGTTGGTTTTATGATATTAGAATTATTCTTAGTTAATGGATTTTTAATGATAGAGCCTATGTTAGGGGAATTACTGTAATATGTTTGGATGCCGAAGTTTTTTAAGTAGTTAGCTATTGTTATAGATGTTTGTGAAAATGGATGTAACATATTGCCCTGTAAATATCAGTGGTTTTGTTAATTGGGTTATTGATTGTTATATTTTTGTGGAAATGTTTAATATAAAGTAATTGGGTATCCTGCTTGCTGGAGATTATTTATGATGTTCTGTGTTTCAATCATTTTTGAATTCTGTTGCGAACAATGGGTGTGTATTCTTTTGGTTAGTGTTTTAATTGTGTTTATCTTATGGCTTAATGGGCAATATGAAGTGAAATGTATATAATTTGGTTCGAAACTTGGCTTGTAGTATACGGAGGTTTGCAATCTGTTTGTGTCCTGTTTGTGAAAATGGAATGTAACATATTGCCCTGTAAATATCAGTGGTTTTGTTAATTGGGTTATTGATTGTTATATTTTTGTGGAAATGTTTTAATATAAAGGTAATTGGGTATCCTGCTTGCTGGAGATTATTTATGATGTTCTGTGTTTCAATCATTTTTGAATTCTGTTGCGAACAATGGGTGTGTATCTTTTGGTTAGTGTTTTAATTGTGTTTATCTTATGGCTTAATGGGCAATATGAAGTGAAATGTATATAATTTGGTTCGAAACTTGGCTTGTAGTATACGGAGGTTTGCAATCTGTTTTGTGTCCTTGTGATATTAATACCCAATTACCTTTATATTAAAACATTTCCACAAAAATATAACAATCAATAACCCAATTAACAAACCACTGATATTTACAGGGCAATATGTTACATTCCATTTTCACAAACATCTATAACAATAGCTAACTACTTAAAAAACTTCGGCATCCAAACATATTACAGTAATTCCCCTAACATAGGCTCTATCATTAAAAATCCATTAACTAAGAATAATTCTAATATCATAAAAACCAACTAACAAAAAAAGAAGCAATATATTCCTTAGAATGCAATAACTGCCAAGTCAAATACGTGGGGGAGACAGGAAGGAGAGTCAGCAATAGAATATATGAACACAAACGCAACATAATAAACCAAGACAATAGATCCCTAATTTTCCAACACTGCAAAGAAACAGGTCACACATTCGCATTAGAAGAACCCATAATACATTACAATAACATAAACAGCAAATATCAAAGGCTTATCATAGAATCTTTATTATCCAGAAAACACAACAGTATCAATAGAAAAATAGACTTGCCCGAAACATATAACACAATATATCCTAATGCCAGCTAACAATATCAGCAATAATACATGTAACATATACGTAATAGCAATAACCAATTATAATTCTAACTTAAAATAATAGAATCTCCAACCTATAAGATAAATCTTAGTATATAGCAAACAATAGTAAAATATGTAAATACCTTAATCAAATAAAAACATATCTTAAGTAAAACAATATGCAAAAATACCCTTGTATATAAATATATATATTAGATGTACATAGAATCATAATAGTTTAGTATCAGGCGGCGTTATATTTTCGTTATTGTTTCTCCTGTAGAAGGGCAGACAAGCCCGAAAGCTTGAGAAGATCAAAATAAAGATTACATATCTCCATATGCGTTTTAAATTCTGATGTCAAATAATTACTCTGTCGGAAATATAGGTTGACCAACTACCTGGGTTCAAAATGGTTCCACAGTCATGTGATTTGAACGACGTGTTCAGCAATATTATGGCACGATAAACTGTAATCATGGTAACACACACAATTCTGACTATCAAACTCAGCAACGTTTTAGCAATCATTCGTTCTTCTTATACAAGTCATCTACGACAAATTTACTCAATGGAGTAACGTTTCGAATACAATTTGTGTATGTGATACCCAATGTAAAATCTCTTATTTAAACACATTGTTGATGTCACTACCGGCACCTATTTTGCATAAATGCTTTGAAAATTTGATAATTTGCATAACACAGTATTTTTCTCCCATAGTGTAAATTTCACATGTGTAGCGTATCGCTTTCTTGTGTGGTATAGGATTACAGGGTTAGGATATTGAACATAAAATCCTTTGTAGGCTGAAAAAAGAGAATGAGAATTTACCATCATTGATAGTGTATGCCAGGATAGTGGTAGCTGGGCCATAGCCCACTGAGGTGGAGGCCCTCACACTGATGTTGTACTGAGAGGCTGGGTGCAGTCCAGTGACAGTGTAGGAGTCCAGTAACACCGTCTCACTACTGTTCCACCCCATGTGGGACTCCAGGAAAGACTCCACGGCAACCACTTCCACCTGGGATCACAATACCAAGATTATGGACTTACTGAGGTCGTAGAAACTTGTTGCATCCATTTAAAATTGAGTTAAGTTCAATGTTTAAGATTCTAATTGCAAATATTTCTTAGATATGTAATTGATATTTCATATTCAATTAAAGTAATGGCTTCATTTTTTGTTGTTGTTGTTGTTTTATTCATTTTTTTTATTCAAAAGTAGCACACACAAAGCCATTTTTAACAAACACTTTATTATATACTATTATATGTTATACCACCAAATTAGTGAATTATCTAAAAGGAATGCCATTTTCTCAGACTATGGCCTCATCTTTAAAGAGACTCTTCAAAAGTGACATACAGTTTGTTCTAGTCAATTAGCTAATTTCCCTTTAGTAACTCTTTAAAAATGTTACAGCGTTTACCTTCGGGACTTAATATTGGGAGCGATTATAGAAACAAAAGTAAAATAATCTCACCTTGTAGTTCACCAAAATTCCATTTTTCTCTAATGGCTCATTCCAGGACATCTGGAGGGCTGTAGAGGTTCGGTTGTTCATCTTAAGTTCCAACGGTGGTCCTGGAACTGGAGCAAACATATATTGTTTATATATGATTGAAGTTAATTCTCTCTATTGAAGATGGATAATTGAATTTAAATCAAATTTTGAAATATTTAAAACTTTATGCATATTATTTATTGACATTGCTGGAGGGAAATCTCCAGGGGAAGAGATCGAGGGGAGGGGAGACGACAGGGATACACAGACGATCTAAAACAATGGACTGGACGACACACCTACGAGGAGATGAAGAGGGTGGCGGATGAAGTATGGAGAGACCATGTGGCCCACCCTCAGTAGAGGAAATCATTGAAGGAGGGAGATATCAAGAGACCATGTGGCTCACCCTCAGTATAGGAAGGCATTGAAGGAGAGAGTATGGAGAGACCATGTGGCCCACCCTCAGTAGAGGAAGGCATTGAAGGAGAGAGATATCAAGAGACCATGTGGCTCACCCTCAGTAGAGGAAGGCATTGAAGGTGGGAGTATGGAGAGACCATGTGGCCCTCTCTCAGTAGAGGAAGGCATTGAAGAAGGAAGTATGGAGAGAGCATGTGGGCCACCTTCAGTAGAGGAAGTCATTGAAGGAGGGAGATATCAAGAGACCATGTGGCCCAACTTCAAAAGAGGAAGTCATTGAAGGAGGGAGATATCAAGAGACCATGTGGCCCACTCTCAGTAGAGGAAGACATTGAAGGAGGAAGTATGGATAGATCATGTGGCCCGCCCTCAGTAGAAGAAGGCATTTAGGGAGGCAGTATGGAGAGACCATGTGGCCCATCCTCAGTAGAGGAAGACATTGAAGGAGGAAGTATGGAGAGATCATGTGGCCCACCCTCAGTAGAGGAAGACATTGAAGGAGGAAGTATGGAGATATCATGTGGCCCACCCTCAGTAGAAGAAGGCATTGAAGAAGGAAGTATGGAGAGACCATGTGCCCACCCTCAATAGAGGAAGGCATTGGAAGAGGAAGTATGGAGAGACAATTAGGCCCACCCTCAGTAGAGGAAGGCATTGGAAGAGGAACTATGGAGAGACAATTAGGCCCACCCTCAGTAGAGGAAGGCATTGAAGGAGGGAAAGAAGCATTTTATAGACAATAGAAAATTATTTGATACTGTTTCACACCTTTAGAAAAACAGAAAATAACAATTTTCGGTTCAAGCAGCCGTTTTATCAACTTATTTAAAAAAATTTATGACAAAATAACAACACCAATCAAATGGAACAGCACGTTCTCTGACCGTATCACTCATGAGTACTTTTAGACGAACTTCATTTCCCGATCCATTTTGTTTTAGAACGACCTCACAACGGTTTTTAATTATCCTTACTTGCTCGGATTCTACCAAAAAAACTACAGAACTATATATTTTCTGTACGCAGGCGTTATCGTAGTGTTGGGAGAATCTAAAATAATTTACAAAGTCCTTATCTACGATAAATATTTCATGGAAAACTATTTAACAGATCAATTTTAACTAGAGGGGTTTCATAATGATAGTCTGTTACTATAAGTTTGACAGTTTTGGGAACAGTATTCATATTAATTGTTTCTACCGAATTAACTTATTTAGGGTATTCACAAACCTAATCAACTCCGCCTTTGCCGGTCCCAAGCCCGGATGAAAAAGGAGGAGGGGGAGTAGTAACAAGCTCACTAAAAACCTGAGCTCAGCTGGCCCGGCTGATAGTACCCTGTAAGGGCTTCTGATCCAGGGATACAGGATGATCAGCGTTTGTACTCCATGTTAGGAGCGGCTGCACATGGTGTTTATTCCTCATGTCAGAGGCGTCCATATCTTTTGGAGCTAAGTCGGCCTGCGCGTGAGTAGTGCTCCAGTCTTAATGACAAAGGCTGATGCTTTCATATTCACCCAGCCATGATAGTTGTCAAATCTCTCCACTATACTGCATCGGCCGTCGCGCAGAAAGTCTCAAGCTTTACAAGCTTGATATCCTAATATGATTGAGTGGAGCTGAAAAAAAAAGAAGAAGAGACAAACCTAATCAAATTATACCGCGCGGAATTATTCAATGATAAAATTTTTAACGCTTTTTCTTTTTTTTTTTGAACGAAGTTTGTAGAATCATGTTTTTAGGCCAAGAAAAAGTTCAATTGAACCTTCAATAAAATTTCAGATTCGATAGTTCTGTCTACTTTATTATATGCTGCGTCAATTTGAGCCGTGAAAACCAAACAAAGTTCCGAGACCAGGATTCGGCAAACCTTTGAGTTGGAAGAGTAAAAAAAAATACCATTTGCAAACATTCAAAGTTTTTAAAGAGCCACAAATATCTTTTCTTGCCAACAATAAATAGTACTCGTATAAATAATACTTGTGTATGGAACTATATAAAGAGCCGCAGCTTCACATCCAAAGAACCGCATATAGCTCGCGAGCCGCAGTTTACCGACCTCTGTCCTAAACCAATAACACAAAACATATTTCTCAAATTAACCAAAACATACTACCTCAGATGGTAGAATTCACTGGAAGTTGCATTCATAAAACTTACTTCGACCTTCTAACTACGAAATTTGAACATGGACAATAATAAATTGCCCAACGATTGCTTGTCTCAACTTTGAAAGCTCTCTAACAAAGAAGAAACAGGAATGAACTATTCCCAAAGTTTTTAACATATGTCTTAAATTCAATTTCACAAAAAAAAAAGCGAGGATTGTTTACTTACAAAACAAATGACTAATAATATATGGTACAGCCTACTCCACGCTGACGAGCGCCAACAGCGCGAAATGCGTTCGTGGATGGCTTTTCTTGATATTTCAAGAAAATGGGTTGGCTAGATATCAGGGAACAGGTTAAATCAATGTTCAGTTAATTTCTGTTCTACTAGATGGCGCTCTGCCATCTAAAAAGCACATGTGCTCCTGGTCAGGATATACCTTCTTTATTTTTAATATATACTTTTATATATTATATATGGTAGAAAAATTATTTATTATATTTTATGTGAATATTATAACTTTTTTATATTTATATTATTTATATTTTGCTACTCTGTAAACTTTCCCTTGTTGCTTATCTTGTATCTTATAAATGTTGTTTTTGTTTTTGCCTTAAATAAAATGCCGTGTCATTCTGAAGTTTATATTTCCTAATTTTCTACATGACATTTGGTGGAGATGCTAGGTAGATTAGGGAAGACAAACTGAGGATTGCCGAGAAGACCTTGAGGCCATGGCTGCTGTGATCAAATTTTCCAAGACTGGCTCCAGGCTTCCACCATCGTGTCAAAGTCAAGACTTCCCTACAAGAAGACGATTACTCTATTGACGATACGACGCCGAAGCCGCTCTTCACGCCACAAGAGAAAATATGCCAAGTTACTAGGGAAAAAGTTTCAAGACTGAAGGAATCCTTGGCAGAACATGTTAGATCCATGTCAGTATCTACAATGTAGAAAGGGGCTATGTAGCAAAGTATTTATTATATTTTATGTACAGATTATTATTTATATTATATTATTCATATATTGCTACTCTGGAAATATCCCTTATTTATTTTTCTGTATCTTAAAAATGTTTTTTTCTTACCTTAAATAAATTTCCCGTATCATTCTGAAGTTTGTCCTTCCTAATTTTCTACGTGACACTATATTAAAAATAAAAATGCTATATCTCCTGACCGCTCATTTGAGCATTTTATATGGCAGAACGCCATCTAGTAAAACATGAATAAACTAAACGTTGATTTAGGCTTGTTCCATAATATTTGACTAATTATTTCTTTCTAAATCAAGAAAGAAAAACCAAAAGCACTTTACGGGCTTTTGATCCTCTTTAGCATGCTGCAGGCTATACCTAAACAACCAAAATATGGTTCATATTTTGAGTTTTGATCTATTATTAATTTCAAATTTCGCAGCAAAATCACCTTATTGGCAAAATGTCTAGTTCAGAAGGAATACAACCTAGACATGTCTCTTGTCATATCACGTTATTTGCCAAAATTCTTGTTTAATGTTACGCTTTTAGCCGAAATTCTGGTTTAAACTGGATGCATCGGCCCATTCAGGTAACAGCCATACACATCTTCAAGTAATTTTTCTTTTGGAAATTTTCAGAAGAAATACATTCTAGACATGTCTCGCGGTCATATCACATTATTGGCCGAAATTCTTGTTTAAATTTAGGCTTTTAGCCGAAATTCTGGTTTAAACTGGATGCATCATGGATGTCACACACATCTTCAAATAATTACTCTGTCGGAAATATAGGTTGACCAACTACCTGGGTTCAAAATGGTTCCACAGTCATGTGATTTGAACGACGTGTTCAGCAATATTATGGCACGATAAACTGTAATCATGGTAACACACACAATTCTGACTATCAAACTCAGCAACGTTTTAGCAATCATTCGTTCTTCTTATACAAGTCATCTACGACAAATTTACACAATGGAGTAACGTTTCGAATACAATTTGTGTATGTGATACCTAATGTAAAATCTCTTATTTAAACACATTGTTGATGTCACTACCGGCACCTATTTTGCATAAATGCTTTGAAAATTTGATAATTTGCATAACACAGTATTTTTCTCCCATAGTGTAAATTTCACATGTGTAGCGTATCGCTTTCTTGTGTGGTATAGGATTACAGGGTTAGGATATTGAACATAAAATCCTTTGTAGGCTGAAAAAAAGAGAATGAGAATTTACCATCATCGAGAGTGAATGCCAGGATAGTGGTAGCTGGGCCATAGCCCACTGAGGTGGAGGCCCTCACACTGATGTTGTACTGAGAGGCTGGGTGCAGTCCAGTGACAGTGAAGGAGTCCAGCAACACCGTCTCACTACTGTTCCACCCCACGTGGGACTCCAGGAAAGACTCCACGGCAACCTCTTCCACCTGGGATCACAATACCAAGATTATGGACTTACTGAGGTCGAAGAAACTTGTAGCATCCATTTAAAATTGAGTTAAGTTCAATGTTTAAGATTCTAATTGCAAATATTTCTTAGATATGTAAAGTGATATTTCATATTCAATTAAAGTAATGGCTTCATCTTTTCTGTTGTTGTTGTTTTATTCTATTTTTTTTATTCAAAATTAGCACACGCAAAGCCATTTTTAAAAAACACTTTATTATATACTATTATATGTTAAACCACCAAATTAGTGAATTATCCAAAAGGAATGCCATTTTCTCAGACTATGGCCTCATCTTTACAGAGATTCTTCAAAATTGACATACAGTTTGTTCTAGTCAATTAGCTAATTTCCCTTTAGTAACTCTTTAAAAATGTTACAGCGTTTACCTTCAGGACTTGATATTGGGAGCGATTATAGAAACAAATGTAAAATAATCTCACCTTGTAGTTCACCAAAATTCCATTTTTCTCTAATGGCTCATTCCAGGACATCTGGAGGGCTGTAGAGGTTCGGTTGTTCATCTTAAGTTTCAATGGTGGTCCTGGAACTGGAGCAAACATATATTGTTTATATATGATTGAACTTAATTCTCTCTATTGAAGATGGTAATTGAAATTAAATCGAATTTGAAATATTTTTAAAACTTTATGCATATTATTTATTGACATTGCTGGAGGGAAAGCTCCTGGGGAGGAGATCGAGGGGAGGGGAGACGACAGGGATACACAGACGATCTAAAACAATGGACTGACGACACACCTACGAGGAGATGAAGAGGGTGGCGGAGGAAGTATGGAGAGACAATGTGGCCCATCCTCAGTAGAGGAAGTCTTTGAAGGAGGGAGATATCAAGAGACCATGTGGCTCACCCTCAGTATAGGAAGGCATTGGAGGAGGGAGTATGGAGAGGCCATGTGGCCACCCTCAGTAGAGGAAGGCATTGAATGAGAGAGATATCAAGAGACCATGTGGCTCACCCTCAGTAGAGGAAGGCATTGAAGGAAGGAGTATGGAGAGACCATTGTGGCCCCACCTTCAGTAGAGGAAGTCATTGAAGGAGGGAGATATCAAGAGACCATGTGGCCCACCCTCAGTAGAGGAAGGCATTGAAGGAGGAAATATGAAGAGATCATGTGGCTCACCCTCAGTAGAGGAAGACATTGAAGAAGGAAGTATGGAGAGATCATGTGGCCCACCATCAGTAGAAGAAGGCATTGAAGGAGGAAGTATGGAGAGACCATGTGGCCCACCCTCAGTAGAGGAAGACATTGGAAGAGGAAGTATGGTGAGACAATTAGGCCCACCCTCAGTAGAGGAAGGCATTGAAGGAGGGAAAGATGCATTTAATAGACCATAGAAAATTATTTGATACTGTTTCACACCTTTAGAAAAACAGAAAACAACAATTTTCGGTTCAAGCAGCCGTTTTATCAACTTATTTAAAAAAATTTATAACAAAATAACAACACCAATCAAATGGAACAGCACGTTCTCTGACCGTATCACTCAGTAGTACATTTAGATGAACTTTATTTCCCGATTCATTTTGTTTTAGAACGACCTCACAACGGTTTTTAATTATCCTTACTTGCTCGGAGTTTACCAAAAAAACTACAGAACTATATATTTTCTGTACGCAGGCGTTATCGTAGTGTTGGGAGAATCTAAAATAATTTACAAAATCCTTATCTACGATAAATATTTCAAGGGAAACTATTTAACAGATCAATTTTAACTAGAGGGGTTTCATAATGATAGTCTGTTATCTAAGTTTGACAGTTTTGGGAACAGTATTCATATTAATTGTTTCTACCGAATTAACTTATTTAGGGTATTCACAAACCTAATCAACTCCGCCTTTGCCGGTCTCAAGCCCAGATGAAAAAGGAGGAGGGGGAGCAGTAACAAGCTCACTAAAAACCTGAGCTCAGCTGGCCCGGCTGATAGTACCCTGTAAGGGCTTCTGATCCAGGGATACAGGATGATCAGCGTTTGTACTCCATGTTAGGAGCGGCTGCAAATGGTGTTTATTCCTCATGTCAGAGGCGTACTTATCTTTTGGAGCTAAGTCGGCCTGCGCCTGAGTAGTGCTCCAGTCTTAATGACGAAGGCTGATGCTTTCATATTCACCCAGCCATGATAGTTGTCAAATCTCTCCACTATACTGCTTCGGCCGTCGCGCAGAAAGTCTCAGGCTTTACAAGCTTGATATCCTAATATGATTGAGTGGAGATGAAAAAAAGAAGAAGAGACAAACCTAATCAAATTATACCGCGCGGAATTATTCAATGATAAAATTATTAACGCTTTTTCTTTTTTTTTTTGAAGGAAGTTCGTAGAATCCTGTTTTTAGTTCAAGAAAAAGTTTAATTGAACCTTCAATGATATTTCAGATTCGATAGTTCTGTCTACTTTATTATATGCTGCGTCAATTTGAGCCGTGAAAACCAAACAAAGTTCCTAGACCAGGATTCGGCAAACCTTTGAGTTGGAAGAGTAAAAAAAAATACCATTTGCAAACATTCAAAGTTTTTAAAGAGCCACAAATATCTTTTCTTGCCAACAATAAATAGTACTCGTATAAATAATACTTGTGTATGGAACTATATAAAGAGCCGCAGCTTCACATCCAAAGAACCGCATATAGCTCGCGAGCCGCAGTTTACCGACCTCTGTCCTAAACCAATAACACAAAACATATTTCTTAAATTAACCAAAACATACTACCTCAGATGGTAGAATTCACTGGAAGTTGCATTCATAAAACTTACTTCGACCTTCTAACTACGAAATTTAAACATGGACAATAATAAATTGCCCAACGATTGCTTGTCTCAACTTTGAAAGCTCTCTAACAAAGAAGAAACAGGAATGAACTATTTCCAAAGTTTTTAACATATGTCTTAAATTCAATTTCACAAAAAAAAATCGAGGATTGTTTACTTACAAAACAAATGACTAATAATATATGGTACAGCCTACCCCAAGCTGACGAGCGCCAACAGCGCGAAATGCGTTCGTGGATGGCTTTTCTTGATATTTCAAGAAAATGGGTTGGCTAAATATCAGGGAAAAGGTTAAATCAATGTTCAGTTAATTTCTGTTCTACTAGATGGCGCTCTGCCATTTAAAAAGCACATGTGCTCCAGATCAGGATATACCTTCTTTATTTTTAATATATACTTTTATATATTAATTTATGGTAGCAAAAATTATTTATTATATTTTATGTGAAGAATATAACTTTTTTATATTTATATTATTTATATTTTGCTACTCTGGAAACTTTCCAGTGTTGCTTAACTTGTATCTTATAAATGTTGTTTTTGTTCTTGCCTTAAAACAAATGCCGTATCATTCTGAAGTTTGTATTTCCTAATTTTCTACGTGACATTTGGTGGAGATGCTAGGGTAGATTAGGGAAGACAAACTGAGGATTGCCGAGAAGACCTTGAGGCCATGGCTGCTGTGATCAAATTTTCAGAGACTGGCTCCAGGATTCCACCACCGTGTCAAAGTCAAGACTTCCTTACAAGAAGACGATGTCCCTATTGACGATACGACGCTGAAGCCGCTCTTCACGCTACAAGAGAAAAGATACCAAGCTACTATGGACAAAGTGTTAAGACTGACGTAATCCTTGGCAGAAGAACGTTAGATCCATGTCAGTAACTACAATATTCGCAAGCTGTGGGTCACAGCTCCCATAGAAAGGAGCTATGTAGCAAAGTATTTATTATATTTTATGTACAGATTATTATTTATATTATTCATATTTTGCTACTCTGGATATTTCCCTTATTTATTATTCTGTATCTTAAAAATGTTTTTTTTTCTTACCTTAAATAAATTTCCCGTATCATTCTGAAGTTTGTCCTTCCTAATTTCCTACGTGACAATATATTAAAAATAAATAAAAAATATCTCCTGACAGCTCATTTGAGCATTTTATATTGCAGAACGCCATCTAGTAAAACATGAATAAACTAAACATTGATTTAGGCTTGTTCCATAATATTTGACTAATTATTTATTGCTAAATCAAGAAATAAAAACCAAAAGCACGTTACGGGCTTTTGATCCTCATTAGCATGGTGCAGGCTATACCTAAACAACCAAAATATGGTTTAAGAAACTTCCTGATAAATCATGAAATGTGTATTTGAGAAGGAAAATTTTCATCTTTTTTACATATATACATATTTAGTGTTTTGATCGATCAATAATTTCAAAATTCGCAGCAATTTCACTTTATTGGCAAAATCTCTAGTTCAGAAGGAATACAACCTAGACATGTCTCTTGTCATATCACGTTATTGGCCAAAATTCTTCTTTAATTTTACGCTTTTAGCCGAAATTCTGTTTTAAACTGGATACATCGGCCCATTCAGGTAACAGCCATACAACCTTCAAGTAATTTTTCTTTTGGAAATATTCAGAAGGAATTCTGGTTTAAATTGTATGCATCATGGATGTCACACACATCTTCAAATAATTACTCTGTCGGAAATATAGGTTGACCAACTACCTGGGTTCAAAATGGTTCCACAGTCATTTGATTTGAACGACGTGTTCAGCAATATTATGGCACGATAAACTGTAATCATGGTAACACACACAATTCTGACTATCAAACTCAGCAACGTTTTAGCAATCATTCGTTCTTCTTATACAAGTCATCTACGACAAATTTACACAATGGAGTAACGTTTCGAATACAATTTGTGTATGTGATACCTAATGTAAAATCTCTTATTTAAACACATTGTTGATGTCACTACCGGCACCTATTTTGCATAAATGCTTTGAAAATTTGATAATTTGCATAACACAGTATTTTTCTCCCATAGTGTAAATTTCACATGTGTAGCGTATCGCTTTCTTGTGTGGTATAGGATTACAGGGTTAGGATATTGAGCATAAAATCCTTTGTAGGCTGAAAAAAGAGATTGAGAATTTACCATCATCGAGAGTGTATGCCAGGATAGTGGTAGCTGGGCCATAGCCCACTGAGGTGGAGGCCCTCACACTGATGTTGTACTGAGAGGCTGGGTGCAGTCTAGTGACAGTGTAGGAGTCCAGTGACACCGTCTCACTACTGTTCCACCCCACGTGGGACTTCAGGAAAGACTCCACGGCAACCACTTCCACCTGGGATCATAATACCAAGATTATGGACTTACTGAGGTCGAAGAAACTTGTAGCATCCATTTAAAATTGAGTTCAATGTTTAAGATTATAATTGAAAATATTTCTTAAATTTTACACAAATAAATTTACTGGCAATGAGTTTCTTTTAAATATCATCAGATATTATCTCTACAGACCTTACTGCAATGATATGAGTTATTGAATGAGAGGGCTTGGCTCATCAGTAGTGAACCCTCTCAGCGGTTTCGCCAAATTAATCTCTAGACCGCTCTACTATTGTATTGGACTGGTTTTGTTATATACCCTGCATTTTCTATGGAAGGCACCTTAGGGGTGTTTAGTGAACTATGGACATAAGCTTATAGGTCTGTAGAGGTTACATACATATAATTTCAAGGTATTGCATCGAGCAAAGCTCTTCCGCAAAATATGTTTTCATAACCAATATATATTAGTAAATTAAATTTTATTGCCATCTATCGTTAAAATTTTACACAAATAAATTTACTGGCAATGAGTTTCTTTTAATATCATTGCAGTAAGGTCTGTAGAGATAATATCTGATGATATTTAAAAGAAACTCATTGCCAGTAAATTTATTTGTGTAAAATTTTAACGATAGATGGCAATAAAATTTAATTTCTTAAATATGTAATTGATATTACACATGGCTTCCTTCTAATGGCTTCATCTTCTTTTTCTCCTATTTTTTTATTCAAAAGTAACACACACAAAGTCATTTTTTGTTGACTTTGCTTAGAATTTTTAATGAAACTGATTCCAAGAATATTAATCAAACATTATTGATTTACAAGAGAGAGAACAAAATATAAAAGGGAAACTAATATTAAACAAAGGAACTTTTCTTTTTTCTTTCAGTTAGCGCCTATTTACCTGTGAGCTTATGCACACTCTGTGGTAACAATTAATTAATATATATACAACACTTTTCAAAAACCTTACACTAAAAAATTTGTAAATTATCTAAAATAAATGCATTTCTCAGACTATGGGCTCATCTTTAAAGAGATATTAACATTTTCGTGTTATGGCATATTCAGACCGCCTCAGAATTTGCAGGTTATGGGAAATTATAATAGAAAAACAAGAGTTTGTTGAAAGTATCGTGTTTACTTATCCTCCATCTGGGATCATAACATTATCATTTTGGTATTTTAATTACATTTCACTTTATTAAAAGAGAGATAAAAAGTAATGAACGAAATGACTCTTTCTTTCAACAATGCACTATACTAATGTTTTCGTTAATAATCTTTGTGGCTTCCTTCTTCTTCTTTCTTATCTCCACTCAATCATATTAGGGTATCAAGCTTGTTTGACAACCATCATGACTTGGTGAAGTAGAATGTGTCTGCCTTTGTCATTAAGACTGGGAGCACTACTCAGTGGCTGGCCGGCTTAGCTCCAAAAGAAATGGCCGCCTCTGATATGAGGAACAGACGCCATGTGCAGCCGCTCCTAACATGGAGTACAAACGCTGCTCATCCTGTATTTCTGGATTAGGAGCCCTTCAGGGTACCATCAGCCGGGCCAGCTGAACCCAGGTTTTTTTTAGTGAACTTGTTACTGCTCCCCCTCCCCCCCCCTCCTTTTTCATCCGGGCTTGGGACCGGCAAAGGCGGAGTTGGGTCTGTGACTTCCAATTTTAAAATGCCTCGCATAAAAAAAAAAGATTAGGTTTTTGAGATGGAGATTAAATTCAATAAAGATCATACTTCTCATAATTTAGAATCTGTGTTAGCAACAATTTTTAATATATTGCATATCATTCTGAATATAGAGCATTGCATTTTTAAAATCTTTGATAATAAAAAGACATATATTCGATTGAATAAAAGATTTATTTTAAATATTTCGATCGGCGCTGAGTTTGTTTATATAAATGTAATACCTTGACAAAGGTTGGCGTTTAGCCAACATATATATTGGCAAATAAATATTTTATTCAATCCAATATATGCCTTTTTATTATCTATAGTACCTTATGTGTGCATATACTCTTTCTTTTATTGTTACATTTATATTTCCTATTCTCCACAGTTTTTCTCTGTCTTGTGAAATCTCAAAGGAGAATCATGTATAACACTTGTATGTCTTAGTAAAAGTTTTGGTTTGTGTTTTGTGTGTAATATTCTCTGTAGAGAATATAATGAGTAAAATCTTTTCTTGAAGATATGCAATATTAAATTTTTGTACAAAAACCAATATCTTAGTTGTTTCTTCAAATTAAAGATACTTCGGCCAGTAAATATTTTTTATTGTCTCGACGTTTCGACAAATATCTTATGTCATCGTCAGGAGCGAACAAAAATTAAAACATTTGGCAAAGCATTAAAAATTATTCTTATTTTTAACATATTCAATATTGGCCTAATTAATTTCTAATTATAATATATTTACTAAACAAAAATATAATAATTTATTTATAAGAAATATGATGAGATTAAAAAGAAGATCAAATATCCTTTCCATGTTAAAAATGTAGATTCGACAAAAATACTCTCCGAAAAGGGAAGAATGGTCACCAGACAAAACCTACATATTACACAAACAAACAGCTTTATTAAGACCATCGGTCTTATACAGATTCACCACCGAAAAGAAGCATAGATGGAACTCCTATACTCCAGGCAGAGCAGATCCCAACAGCCTCCAGGTCCGACGCATGCCCAGTGGCCACAGAATCTACTGTAAGGGCTCGTAATCCAGGGATACAGGATGAGCCACGTTTGTACTCCTTGTTGGGAGTCGCTTACACATGGCGTCTGTTCCTCATGTTAGAGGCGGCCATTTCTTTTGGAGCTAAGTCGGCCTGCCACTGAGTAGTGCTCCCAGTCTTAATGACAAAGGCAGACGCATTCTACTTTACCCAGTCATGATGGATGTCAAGGGTCACATCTTGATACCCTAAAATGATTGAGTGGAGATAAGAAAGAAGAAGACATAATCTAAACGGTCTGAATCGTTGTTCGATTCAGTATATTTTTCCAGAGTTTCTTTCATGGTCTTTTTAGCTATGTAGCAATCATGATAAAACCATTGGGTTATTTAAAATCCAAATATTACAAAAAAAAATCACAAAACGCTGCAAAAAAATTAAAATAGTTGCGGCGTCTAATGTTTTTTGCAATTCATCGAAATACGCAATTCTTTGGTAATGAACAACCAACTAATGGTTATATTACACCCACTCTCTTTTGGTGGAACTCAGCCTTCATAGTATTCATTCTGGTGTTATTTATACACATTCATCTTTATTAAGACCACAGGTCTTATACATATTCACCATAGGAAGAAAGCATAGATGGAACTTCTATACTCCAGACGACGCAGAACCCAACAGCCTACAGGTCCGACGTATATCCAATGGCCACAGAAACCACCGTGCATGAGTTAATGTATCACTTAAAAGGCGGGTGTAGAATCAGCCACGTTTTAGCCTTCACTTTCCACATCCAAATTTCCTCATATGGCGAGATAGAAGATGAGTTAAAGATCCTCAGCTATGATATTTAGATGTTAAGATCTAATAATATTTCTGTTGTAATATTTAGGTACTTACAGCTTGTATGAAGGCATAAGGCCGTTGATGATTATATGATAATATCCTTTATTATCCATTCAGTAAAAGAAATTATAATAGCGAACACATTTACAGTATATAGGTAAGTGAGAAGAAGTAAACAAACTGTAGTGGTGATGATAAGGTCAGTGTGGCGCTAGCTGTAGTCGTAGCATTCAGTTTCCAACAATTTCAGACTAGTGAACTCATTCATCACAACAGAGTAATAAATCTATTTCTACAAAATGCTATCAAAATTCAACGATGATACGGGAAGAATAGAGAAATTACAAACAAAAATTCAAAAATATTATATAACTGTTGCCTTTAAAACATGTAATGATGTCTATCACAGATACCTAATAACTACATGTCATTTTAAGAACTACTCAGTCATTTATTTTCTTCGTATTCACAGAATAGTCTTACCTTATAGCTCGAGAGAATTCCATTTTTATGAAATGGTTCCCTCCAGGAAATATGAAAAACTCTGGAAGTTCTGTTTTCAATACTTAGATTCAGCGGTGGGCCTGGAACTGAGGCAAATATTGTTATTCACAACAAATATTTCACACATTACTTTGTGATGAACCTAGAGGTTAAAGTATTTTTATGAACACTTCATCAAACTGTGTACGTAGTTTAGCAAAAATCCCACTCCTAACAGATTATATAGAATCCAAAAAATCAATAATTATGATCTATATAGCTCAACTATTAACAGAAGATTTAATAACTTATGAAACCCCATGTTCAACGTATTGTCAAGTCATTTTTAGAGTCAAAAATGAATGAAGCTTTTGTCAATACAAATGAAATATTTAGATGATTTTTTGTGTAAGTTTTTTTTCTGTACACATTTTTATAATGTCCAATGTATCACTGATCGTGGCAATTTTGGTAAAATATTGGCAACTATCCGCGTGGTGAAGGAACCAGGATGCTTCTGCGGAGGAGGAATTCAAGACTCGAAACATCTACTTCTGGAATGCCCAATTTTTCAGGATTATAGGGAAAGAAAATTTGGTGGCATCAGACAGCTACATGAATTCGTAGATGAGAAAACTGGAACTATAAAAAAGCCTCCTGGAATTCATTTAAAACATTGTTAGATAGTCTTCTCAGCAAAATCCCACCAAATTCCTCTTTGGAAGACAGGTGGAAGAACTGGAAGTCTGCAGTCCTAATTTCTGCCAAGCAAAATATCCCCAGAGGAAACAGAAAATTCTACATTCCTGGATATAGAGAGGTACTAGATCTTTTGAAATATGATATAGAAATAGGAACCAAGTTTACCAAGACCTCATTGAGAACAACAACACCCTCCTCATCAGAGATTACAATCACCTTGCTGCAAAAATTAAGCTTAAGGCCGACCAAATCAAACAGAATAAGTGGATTGAACTCTGCTCTTCAATTTACCCAAAAACCAGCGACACGAAACTATGGAGACTACTACATGCCCTCAATCAGGACACTCCATCTCACAGCAGCTCAAATACCTTCAAGGATAATTCTGGAAATCCCCTCACAGACAAATACAGCATAGCAAATCATTTTGCCCACCATTACAGCTCCACCGCAAAACTTAATTTTAATTTACAGGATAAAATAATAGGTAGAAAATCTAGGCTCACCAGAAACCTTGCAAAATCCAAACCCAGCCACAACATTTTCAGTAAACCTTTTCAAGAGCATGAACTGGACGAAGCTTTAAGTCATCTTGACCCTACAAAAGCTCCTGGTCCAGACAACATCACTGGACCCATGTTGAAAAACCTCAGCTCCAATGCCAAACTAGAACTCTTAAGCATTTTCAATTACAGTTGGAGCTCGTCTACCCTCCCTAAAGAGTGGAAACATGCCACAATTATCCCCATCCACAAACCAGGCAAGCTTGAGAACCACCCAACCAACTACAGACCTATCTCTCTGACCTCTATTCCCTGCAAAATCATGGAACACATGATTCTCAATAGGTTAACCTTTTATCTCAACCTCAACAACCTACTAGACCCTCATCAAAGAGCTTTTAAAAAATATCAAAGCACAGAAGATTCAATCTTTTACTTTGTTCAACAAATCCAAGACAGCTTCCATCATAAACCTACAGAATCCACTATAGCAGCCTTCATCGACCTTTCCCAACCCTTCGACAGAGTCTGGAAGGAAAAACTAATTCTCAAACTCGATGAACTTGGAATAGAGGGAAGTATGCTGAGTTGGATCAGCAATTTTCTATCCAAACGCACCTTACAGGTTAACTTCAACAACATCAAATCAAAAACCACTCGTATTTACCAAGGTCTACCCCAAGGATCAATCCTAAGCCCTATTCTCTTCAATATTTACCTAAATGATGTACACACTTTTATCAAACCGCCAACTAAAATTGCCCTTTACGCAGATGACATAATCATCTGGGTCTCCAAAAACAACCTCTCCGATGCCGAACAATCTCTGAATAAAGCCATGAAAAATCTACAAAAGGTAACTCAGAAACTAAAATTATCCATCAACATCAACAAATCTGAAATCGGCCTCTTCACCATCAACAACCACCTTCGCCACTGGACCCCAAATATTTTCTTAAATAATTCAAAACTTCAATATTCAGATTCCCCAAGATATCTTGGTGTCACACTCGACCCTGCGCTCACTTTTAAAAAACATATTGACACCATGATAAGCAAAGCCAAAAATAGGCTCAAAATCCTGAAAAAATATCATGCTTAAACTGGGGTGCAAATGCCAATATCTTACGCACAACGTACCTTGCACTCGTAAGACCTATTTTGGAATATGCTACACCAGCCTGGATCAATGCAAGTAAAACTAACCTATCCAAAATAGACAGAATCCAAGCAAGCGCAGCTAAAATTATCAGCGGACTTCGAGGAT
>CP092873.1:20635478-20669503 GCA_030710605.1 Cordylochernes scorpioides | reverse complement strand
CTCAGTAGAGGAAGGTATTGAAGGAGGGAGATATGGAGAGACAATGTGGCCCACCCTCAGTAGAGGAAGTCATTGAAGGAGGGAGATATGAAGAGACCATGTGGCCCACCCTCAGTAGAGGAAGGCATTGAAGGAGGGAGATATGAAGAGATCATGTGGCCCACTCTTAGTAGAGGAAGGTATTGAAGGAGCGAGATATGAAGAGACCATGTGGCCCACCCTCAGTAGAGGAAGGCATTGAAGGAGGGAGATATGAAGAGATCATGTGGCCCACCTTCAGTAGAGGAAGGCATTGAAGGAGAGAGATATGAAAAGATCATGTGGCCCACTCTTAGTAGAGGAAGGTATTGAAGGAGCGAGATATGAAGAGACCATGTGGCCCACCCTCAGTAGAGGAAGGCATTGAAGGAGGGAGATATGAAGAGATCATGTGGCCCACCCTCAGTAGAGGAAAGTATTGAAGGAGGGAGATATGAAGAGACCATGTGGCCCACACTCAGTAGAGGAAGGTATTGAAGGAGGGAGAAATGAAGAGACCAGGTGACCCACCCTCAGTAGAGGAAGGCATTGAAGGAGGAGATATGAAGAGACCATGTGGCTCACCCTCAGTAGAGTAGGGTATTGAAGGAGGGAGATATGGAGAGACCATGTGGCCCACCCTCAGTAGAGGAAGGCATTGAAGGTGGGAGACATGAAGAGACCATGTGGCCCACCCTTAGTAGAGGAAGGCATTGAAGGAGGAAGTATGGAGAGACCATGTGGCCCACCCTCATTAGAGGAAGGCATTGAAGGAGGGAGAAATGAAGAGGCCATGTGGCCCACCCTCAGTAGAGGAAGGCATTGAAGGTGGGAGATATGAAGAGACCATGTGGCCCACCCATAGTAGAGGAAGGCATTGAAGGAGGAATTATGGAGAGACCATGTTTTCCACCCTCATTAGAGGAAGGCATTGAAGGAGGAAGTTTGGAGAGACCATGTGACCCACCCTAAGTAGAGGAAGGCATTGAAGGAGGAAGTATGGAGAGACCATGTTGCCCACCCTCAGTAGAGGAAGGCATTGAAGGAAGATAAGATGCATTTTATAGACCATAGAAAATTATTTGATACTGTTTCACACCTTTATAAAAACAGAAAATAACAATTTCCGGTTTAAGCAGCCGTTTTATCAACTTATTTAAAAACTTCATAACAAAATAACAATATCAATTAAATGGAACAGTACGTTCACTGACCGTATCACTCAGGAGTACTTTTAGATTGACTTTTTTTGCCCGATCCATTTTGTTTTAGAACGACCTTACCATGGTTTTTAATGAATTTTACTTGCTGGGAGTCTACCAAAAAACTACAGAACTATACATGTTCTGTACGCAGGCGTTATTGTAGTGTTGGGAGAATATAAAATAATTAACAAAATCCTTATCAACGATAAATTTGTCAAGGAAAATTATTTAACAAACAAATTTAAACTAAGGGGGTTTCGTAAAGGTAGTCAGTTATCTAAGTTCGACAGTTTTGGGAACAATATTCATTAATTGTTTCTCCCGAATTAACTTATTTTGGTAATTCACAAACCTAATCAACTCTGCCTTTGCCGGTCCCAAGCCCGGATGAAAAAGGAGGAAGGGGAGCAGTAACAAGCTCGCTAAAAAAACCTGAGCTCAGCTGGCCCGGCTGATAATGCCCTGTAAGGGCTCCTAATCCAGGGATACAAGATGAGCAGCGTTTGTACTCCATGTTAGGAGGGGCTGCACATGGCGTCTGTTCCTCATGTCAGAGGCGACCATTTCTTTTGGAGCTAAATCGGCCTGCGACTGTGTAGTGGTTCCAGTCTTAATGACAAAGGCTGATGCTTTCATATTCACCCAGTCATGATAGTTGTCAAATCTCTCCACTATGCTGCATCGGCCGTCACGCAGAAAGTCTCAAGCTTTACAAGCTTGATATCCTAATATGATTAAGTGGAGATGAGAAAGAAGAAGAAGAGACAAACCTAATCAAATCAACCAATCATACCGCGCAGAATTTTTCATTGATAATATTATTTACGCTATTTCTTTTTTTGAATGGAGTTTGTAGAATCCTGTATTTAGACCGAGAAAAAGTTCAATTGAACCTTCAATGAAATTTCAGATTCGATAGTTCTGTATATTTTATTATATGCGAAGTCAATTTGAGCAGTGAACACCAAACAAAGTTCCTAGACCAGGATTCGGCAAACTTTTGAGTCAGAAGAGTCAAAATTACAATTTACAAACTTTCAGAATTTTTAAAGAGACACACTTTTTTTCTAAAAATAAATAGTACTCGCATAAATAATATTTGTAAATGGAACTATATAAAGAGCCGCAGCTTCGCATCCGAAGAGCCGCATTTAGCTCGCTAGCCGCAGTTTACCGATCTCTGTCCTAAACCAATAACATGAAAATATTTTTTAAATTAACCAAATATACTACCTCAGATGGTAGTATTCACTGGAAGTTGCAGTCATAAAACTTACTTCGACCTTCTAACTACGAAATTTGAACATGGAAAATAATAAATTGCCCCACAATTGCTTGCCTCAACTTTGAAAACTCTCTAACAATGAAGAAACAGGAATGAAATATTTCCAAAGTTTTTAACATATGTCTTAAATTCAATTTCACAAAAAAAGCGAGGATTGTTTACTCAATAACAGATCACTGATAATATATATGGCACAGCCTATTCCGCGCTGACGAGCGCCAACAGCTGTGTAGGGGCTAATGATAGCAATGTAGCCGTGGTAGTTCTAATCAGTTTTCCACTCTATGCCGACCTCGACTGGCGCGCATCACAGATTACCATATATATATTAGTGTTATTTTTTAAAATTTTGAAACATAAACTTCCAGAATTTATAAAAAAAGGATTGAGAATTTACCATCATCGAGGGTGTATGCCAGGATAGTGGTAGCTGGGCCATAGCCCACTGAGGTGGAGGCCCTCACACTGATGATGTACCAAGAGGCTGGGTGCAGTCCAGTGACAGTGTAGGAGTCCAGTGACACCGTCTCACTACTGTTCCACCCCACGTGGGACTCCAGGAAAGACTCAAAGGCAACCACTTCCACCTGGGATCACAATACCAAGATTATTGACTTTATAAGGCCGAAAAAACTTGTAGCATCCTATTAAAATTTAGTCAAGTTCAATGTTTAAGATTCTAATTGTAAATATTTCTTAAATATGTAATTGATATTACACATGGCTTCATTCTAATGGCTTCATCTTTTTTCTCCTATTTTTTATTCAAAAGTAACACACACAAAGTTATTTTTTGAAACGGTTTCCAAGAATATTAATCTAACATTAACATATATTTACAAGAGAAAGAACAAAATATAAAAGGGAAACTAATATTAAACAAAGGAACTTTTTTTCGATAGCGCCTATTTACCTGTGAGCTTATACACACTCTGTGGTAACAATTATTTAATATAAATACAACACTTTTCAAAAACCTTAGACTAACAAATTAGTGAAAATTATCTAAAAGGAATTCCCTTTTCTCAGACCATGGCCTCATCTTTACAGAGATAATAGCACTTTCATGTTATGGCGTATTCACAGACCGTCTCAGAATTTTCAGGTTCTGGGAAAAGATAATAGAAAAACAAGAGTTTGTTCAAAATATCGTGTTTACTTATCCTCCATCTGGGATCATAACATTACCATTTTGGTATTTTAATTACATTTCACATTAATAAAAGAGAGATAAATAGTAATGAAAGAAATGACTCTTTCTTTCAACAATGCACTAAACTAATGTTTTCGTTAATAATCTCTGTGACTTTCTTCTTCTTTCTTATCTCCACTCAATCATATTAGGGTATCAAGCTTGTTTGACAACCATCATGACTGTGTGAAGTAGAATGTGTCTGCCTTTGTCATTAAGACTGGGAGCACTACTCAGTGGCAGGCCGACTTACCTCCGAAAAAAATGGCCGCCTCTGACATGAGGAACAGACACCATGTGCAGCCGCTCCTAACATGGAGTACAAACGCTGCTCATCCTGTATTCCTGGATTAGAAGCCCTTACAGGGTACTACCAGCCAGGCCAGCTGAGCCCAGGTTTTTTTAGTGAGCTTGTTACTGCTCCCCCTCCTTTTTCATCCGGGCTTGGGACCGGCAAAGGTGGAGTAGGGTCTGTGACTTCCAATTTTAAAATGCCCCGCATCAATAATAAGATTAGGTTTGTGAGATGGAGATTATATTTAATAAAAATCATATTTCTCATAATTTAGAATCTGTGTTACTAACAATTTTTAATATATTGTAAATCATTCTGAATATAGAGAAATTCATTTTTTAAATCTTTATATAATAAAAAGGCATATATTGGATTGAATAAAATATTTATTTGCCAATATTTCAATCGGCGCTGTGAGTTTGTTTATACATAAATGTAATGCCTTGACAAAGGTTGGCGTTCAGCCAACAGATATACACATGTATACACATGTGTATTGACAAATATATCTTATATTCAATTCAATATATGCCTTTTTATTATCTATAGTACTTCAAGTGTACATATACTCTTTCTTTTATTGTTACATTCATATTTCCTATTCTCCACAGTTTTTCTCTGTCTTGTGAAATCTCAAAGGAGAATCATGTATAACACTAGTGTGTCTTAATAAAAGTTTTAATTTGTGTTTTGTGTGTGAAAATCTCTGTAGAGAATATGAGTTAAAATCTTTTGTTGAATATATATGCAATATTGCTTTTTTGTACAAAAACCAATATCTTAGTTGTTTCTTCAAATTAAAGATACTTCGGCCAGTAAATCTTTTTATTACCTTGACGTTTCGACAAAAATATTTTTTCCTCGTCAGGAGCGAACAAAAATTAAAACATTTGGCAAAGCATTAAAAATTGTTCTTATTTTTAACATATTCAATATTGGCTTTAATTAATTTTCAATGATAATATATTTACTAACAAAAATATAACCATATATTTATAAGAAATATAAAGATTAAAAGAAGATCAAATATCCTTTCCATATTAAAAATGTAGATTTGACAAAAATACTCTCCGAAAAGGGAAGAATGGTCACCAGACAAAACCTACATATTACACACATATAAAGCTTTATTAAGACCATCGGTCTTATACAGATTCACCACCGAAAAGAAGCATAGATGGAACTCCTATACTCCAGGCAGCGCAGAGCCCAACAGCCTCCAGGTCCAACGCATGTCCAGTGGTCACAGAATCTACTGTAAGGGCTCCCAATCCAGGGATACAGGATGAGCCACGTTTGTACTCCTTGTTAGGAGTCGCTTGCACATGGCGTCTGTTCCTCGTGTCAGAGGAGGCCATTTCTTTTGGAGCTAAGTCGGCCTGCCACTGAGTAGTGCTCCCAGTCTTAATGACAGAGGCAGACGCATTCTACTTCACCCAGTCATGATGGTTGTCAAGGGTCACAAATTGATACCCTAAAGTGATTGAGTGGAGATAAGAAAGAAGAAGACATAATCTAAATGGTCTAAATCGTTGTTCGAATTATTATATTTTGCCAGAGTTTCTTTCATGGTCTCTTTAGCTATGTAACAATCATAATCAAACCAAGGGTTTGACATTGGGTTATCCAAAACCTACATATTACAAAAAAATCACAAAAC
Source organism: Cordylochernes scorpioides (assembly GCA_030710605.1). Classification (NCBI taxonomy): domain Eukaryota; kingdom Metazoa; phylum Arthropoda; class Arachnida; order Pseudoscorpiones; family Chernetidae; genus Cordylochernes; species Cordylochernes scorpioides. Next base: position 20,663,848 of record CP092873.1, on the reverse strand, counting down.
GCTGCAAAAAAATAAAAATAGTTGTGGCGTCTAATGCCTTTTTGTAATTCATCGAAATACGCAATTCTTTGGTAATGAACAACCAACTAATGGTTATATTATTAATCCCACTTTCTTTGGTGGAACTCAGTCTTCATAGTATTCATTCTGGTGTTATTTATACACATACAGCTTTATTAAGACCACAGGTCTTATACATATTCACCATAGGAAGAAAGCATAGATGGAACTACCTATACTCCAGACAACGCAAAACCCAACAGCCTCGAGGTCCGACGTATATCCAATGGCCACAGAAACCACCGTGCATAAGTTAACGTATTACTGAAAAGGCGGTTGTAGAATCAGCCACGTTTTAGTCTTCAATTTCCTCATCCAAATTTCTTCATACGCTTGAGATAGAAGATAAGTTGAAGACCCTCAGCTATGATATTTAGATGTTAATATCTAATAATATTTCTATTGTAAGATTTAGGTACTTACAGCTTGTATGAAGGCATGAGGCCGTTGATGATTATATGATAATAACCTTTATTATCCATTTAGTAAAAGGAAGTTATGATAGCGAACACATTTACAGTATATAGGTAAGTGAGAAGAAGTAAACAAACTATAGTGGTGATTATAAGGCCAGTGTGGCGCTAGCTGTAGTCGTAGCATTCAGTTTACAACAATTTCAGACTAGTGAACTCAGTCATAAAAGGGAGTGATAAGTCCATTTCTACAAAATGCTACCAAAATTCAACGATGGTACTGGAAGAATAGAGAAATTACATACAAAAATTCAAAAATATTATATAGCTGTTGCCTCTTAAAACATGTAATGATTCCTATCACAGATACCTAATAACTACATGTCATTTTAAGAACTACTGAGACATTTATTTTCTTTGTATTCACATAATAGTCTTACCTCGTATCTCGATAGAATTCCATTTCTGTAAAATGGTTCCTTCCAGGAAATATGAAGAACTCTGGAAGTTCTGTTGTCAATACTTAGATTCAGCGGTGGACCTGGAACTGAGGCAAATATTGTTATTCACAACAAATATTTCACACATTACTTTGTGATGAACCTAGAGGTTAAAGTATTTTCATGAACACTTCATCAAACTGTGTACATAGTCTAGCAAATATCCCACTCCTAACATTTTATATAGAATCCAGAAAAAATCAATAATTATGATCTAGCTCAACTATTAACAGAAGATTTAAACACTTATGAACCCCCATGCTCAACGTATAGTCAAGTCGTTTTTAGAGTCAAAAATGAATGAAGCTTTTGTCAATACAAATGAAATATTTAGATGATTTTTTGTGTAAGTTTTATTTCTGTACAAATTTTTATAATGTCCAATTTATCACTGATCGTGGAAATTTTGGTAAAATATTGGCAACTATCCGCGTGGGGAAGGAACCAGGATGCTTCTGCGGAGGAGGAATTCAAGATTTGAAACATCTACTTCTGGAATGCCCAATTTATCAGGATTGTAGGGAAAGAAAATTTGGTGGCATCGGACAGCTACATGAATTCGTAAATGAGAAAATAACATATAAATATTTCAATCAATTTTGTAGATAAATATATACAACTATATTTTGAACTGGGAAAGAAAGGGAAGGAAATTTTGAGGGAATTGCTTTTGATTATTTGTCTTTTTTCTACTTGACCAATTTTCTTTGGATAATTATGTAAAATTATTGAATTGTATAGGCTTGTATATAGCCAATTTTTTATGATGTAAAGAAATGTAAGGATGCAAATATTCCTGAGTTTGGGATATCCCGTTATAGGATGTTAATACAGATAATTAATAAAGAATTTAATGAAGCAGAATAAGTTTAATAAATATTTGATATCAATATCAATATCATTCGAGTATAAATATATCCCAATCAATAAAGTTTTAAATTCTCTAATAATATCTAAATAGCGATTAAAATATATATTTTTTCAAATTTTCAAATCGAAAAGATAGAAGTAAATATCTCTTAAAATGTGTATTTATTTCAAAAATAAAACTCAGAATGGGTATAACAAATATGATAGGAAACATTGATATAGAAAACCGGTTATAATACAAAATATATAAAATAGAATAACTTCGCCTTTGCCGATCCCAAACCCGGATGAAAAAGGAGGAGGGGGAGCAGTAACAAGCTCGCTAAAAAACCTGGACTCAGCTGGCCCGGCTGATAGTACCGTGTAATGTCTCCTAATCCAGGGATACAGGATGATATGTACTCCATGTTTGGAGCGGCTGCACATGGCGTCTGTTCCTCATGTCAGAGGCGGCCTTTTCTTTAGGAGCTAAGTCGGCCTGCCACTGAGTAGTGCTCTCAGTCTTAATGACAAAGGCAGACGCATTCTACTTCACCCAATCATGATGGTTGTCAACTTTACAAGCTTGATACCGTAATATGATTGAGTAGAGATAAGAAAGAAGATAGAATATAGAAATATGCCGCTAGGAGGCTGATCCGACCGGCTGCGTGTTGCCTTAGCTCCGGTAAATATTTGTTTTGAAAATTGTGTTTATATCTTAGTTATTATATATTGACCTAAAAATATTTTCTTCTTGCTTTTTGATTTCTCAAATTCGATCTTCTAAATAATACTATATATATATTTATTGGAAAGTAAAATAAAGTTAACGGTGAAACAAAATGAGATTAATTGCAAAAATTGCATATTTGATGATTTTTTTACACATGGTGATTTGCATAACAAGGCCAATAGAGCTTACGGTAAAATTTGCCGATTTTAAGACTAAACTCAATAAGATGAAATATTACAGGGATAGAGATGGTGTAACTTTGAAGCAGTGTTCGATGGCTTCCTGGCTAAAAGTGATCACGGCCTTATTGATAATTGGATGTATAGAACTAAATCCAGGGCCGAAAAGACAGGCCACATTGACAAATATACATCACTCAACTCCAGACCAGGCCACATTGACAAATATACCTCACTCAACTCCAGACCAGGCACCAATGGACGATTTAAAGCTACTGATAATTAACCTTTCGGCTGAAGTGAACAGATTGGGAGAGAAAATGGATGCAAGGTTGCTTAATATTGAGCAGAAGATGGAGGTTTGGGAGCGAAGAATGACGGGAATTGAAACATCTATGGCCTCGTGCACAGATGCACTGGCGACTAACACGAGGTTAATTTCTCACAATACCCTAAAAATAAGGAATCTGGAAGAACGCGCGGAGGCTTTGGAGAGACGAGCCCGAGAAAACAACTTAATAATATATGGCATTGAATCAGCAGAGACTGACAGTCGGGAACTGCTGCTACAAAAGGTCAAGAAGTTAATGGCGGAAGATATGCAGATTACCGATGATGTGGTAATTGCCGAATGTCATCGCCTGGGCAGGGGACCAAAGGCGCCTATTCTGATCGAGGTTCCTGATCACGAGTCCAGAATAAGTCTCCTAAAGAACTCATTCAAACTTCGAATGCTCAATATTTTTATGAGCAGGGATTACAGCCCCCAGATTAGAGAGCAGAGAAAAATCTTGATAGAAAAGAGAAAGGAACTTTACAAGAAGGGTATAGGATCGAAGTTGAGGGATAATAAACTTCTCCTAAACGGCGTCAACTACATGGTAGTGGAGGGACAGGTGATGAATGCCATAGGAGAACTAATATAGCTAGAGGCACACCAGCGGATCTCTGTAAATAGATGTAAATACTCAGGTAATAAAATACATACAAATGAAGATGTACAACCTAGAAACAAATCTCAACTCACAGAAACTCCTCATACTTCACATAGCAAGACGCATACTATTAAAGAAAGTCAACCTAAGGGCACAAATCTGAAACATAATAAAATTAAGATCAAAAAAATAAAACCAATGGTTGACATAGCTAAAAACGAACGATTCATGTATTGGAATATAAACGGCTTTTTTAGGATAAATTCTCTCTTTCCACTGTTCGAATTTTTGAAACAATTTGAGATGTTTGCGCTTACAGAAACTTGGTGCCACTTCAATATCGACTTGAACCTGGCGAACTTCGGAATGTACCAATCACCTGCTGTAAAGTCATCAGATAAAGGGAGAGGCTCCGGAGGTATAATTCTCGGCATAAATAAACAACTACAGCCCCAAATTGACAATGTTGAAATCGAAACCTCTTGGATTGCAGTCACACTCAATCCAAGTTTAGACAATGACTCACCAGCGATCTGCGTAATATTCGTATATCTACCCCCAAACGATACGCATGCTACAAAACTTGGACGACTATTTCATTTGATGGAAAATAAGATATTTAACGGGTTTGAAATAATACTGGTCGGCGACCTGAATGTCCGTATTGGCAATCTGGGGGGTTACCATAATTTGATAGATACTTCAAACCTTTTTTCAACCACCCGAAATTCCTGTGACCTAACAAAATCTGCCAAAGCGGAAATATTTATTGACTTTCTTGATAAAAATCACTTAACTATAATAAATGGTAGATCCATTAATGATAAAAGTGGTAAATTTACATTCATCTCCGGAAGAGGCTCTTCTGTGTTAGATCTGGCGATTGTCTCACCTGCGGTGCTTGAACACATAGCAGATTTTGAAATTGGTTGTATGCCATATTCGGATCACTTACCAATAATTTTAAAGTTTATCGGCCCTAATAATAAAACTGAAAATTGTTACATGGAGCCTAAGGCCAAAATTAAATTTTCCTGGTCAGTAGATAAAATCCCAACATATATAGAAACTTTAAAAGAATTAACTCCCGAACATCCAGCGGACTCCACAATTGATACTCAGGCTGAGGATTTTACTGGTTTAATTCAAACAGCAATGTTACGCTCGGGGACGCGGATGGAGGCAAAAACAAAAAATATAAAATCTAAGCCATGGTTCGACAAAGACTGTTATTTGGCTAAAAAGGAAATGAAACAAAATCTAAAATTATACATAATACATAATATCTCGGCCGATAAAATTGCATACTTGTCGAGTAAGAAGAAATATTCAGCTATCCTAAAGCTCAAAAAAAGGGAATATACTGACAAAATTCAAGTTATCCTCAGTAATGTAAAAGATCCTTCCCAATTTTGGAAGACTATTAATTCACTTAAATATAGGAATAACCTACAAGGTGAAATTTCTACTGCAGACTGGCAAGTCTTCTACCGGGAGTTACTTGGTTCAAATTTAACAAAAGTTGTACAGTTACCACTTGAGATATTGGACATTGACCCCGAATTAGATTGTGAAATATCTCTAACTGAGGTCACCAAGGAAATTTCCAAATTGGGTAAAAATAAGGCTACAGGACTTGATGAAATTCCTAACGAAGCGATTAAATATTTGTTAGAAGAACATACAATTTATCTCAGGAACTTATTTAATAAAATCTTAGGGACATCCCAAGTTCCTCAACAATGGACAAAAACGATAATCCACCCAATATTTAAAAATGGAGATCCGGACAACCCGTCAAATTACAGAGGAATATCCCTGATTTCTAACCTATCGAAATTATTTACATCTATCTTGAAGACAAGATTGAATGATTGGATGGAGAGAAGGTCAATTTTGGCAGAAAATCAGGCTGGTTTTAGAAAAGGCTACTCTTGTCAGGACCACATTTTCACGCTCGTATCATTAATTCAAATGACCCTTAGCCGTAGAAGGGGAAAGTTATATGCCTTCTTCATTGACCTAAGGAAGGCCTTTGATACCGTGCCGCACCATCTACTTTGGAAAAAATTAGCATTAAATGGTCTGAGTTGCCGATTTATTAAACTAATTAAGAACTATTATACCCAAATGACGGCAACAGTCAGATGGCGGGGTTCCTTCACGGAGGCTATCAAAATACAAGCGGGAGTATTGCAGGGGGAGCCGTTGTCACCTTATTTATTCATTCTCTTCCTAAACGATCTTGTACCCCTGTTCGATGAATCAGAATTGCCAGGCATAAATCTTGAGAATTATGGAACTATACACCTTTTACTGTATGCAGACGACATAGTGATCTTAGGAGAATCGAAAATAAATTTGCAATTGAAGATTAACTTACTTAAAAAGTACTTAGAAGAGAACTGCCTAACGTTAAACCAAAATAAATCTAAAATAATGGTGTTTAGAAACGGTGGAAGAACAGCTCGTTCCGAGACATGGTTTTGGGGTCAGCAACCCCTGACAATAGTAGCTAAGTATACATATCTGGGTTACCCTCTGACTACAAAAATATCGACCCAATATGCTTCCCAATACTTTAGAAACAAAGCACTGAATGCAATTAATGCACTTTGGAGAATCCTTACAAAGGCGCGAATAAAGTCCTTTACCTCAGTGATGAAACTTCTTGACACTATTGTTCTTCCTACTTTACTATATGCGGCACCAATGTGGGCAATTAACCAGCTGAAGACAGTCAATAATACCCAAGATACATTTCTTCGTTGTCTCTTAGACTTACCAAACTTCACACCAGGATATGTCCTCAGAAGAGAATGTGGAAGAATATCAACTGAACTTAATGCTGTAAAACTCACATTAAAGTTTTGGGTCAGGATTTTAAAAATGGAGACGAGCAGATTACCACATGCTTGCTTAAATTATCTCTGGAAAGTCACCGCGAAAAAGGAAATAGAAAACAGCTTTACTCAAAATTTAATAAAAATTCTAGACTCCAAGGGATATTCCTTTCTGAAGGGCTGCGAAGACTACTTAGCCATACAGAAAGAATTGCCAGGTATAATTAGAACTACCACAGACCAACTAATTCAAAACGATCAGATGAAAATCACTGATTCAACCCACTTTGCTCACTACAAATTTTTGAGTGAATCATTCATGACAGAGGAGTACCTACGATTAAATATCTCGCTTCCCAACAAAAGACTAGTTGCACAACATAGAGTTTTATGGCAATTTTTCAGGGAAGAAAGAAAAGACTTCTGGAAAGAAAATGGCCGGAACTGTTTACTTTGTAAGGATCTCATGGATGATAATTTGGTTCACTATTTCTTCCAATGCCCTCTCTTAACAGAAAAACGTACTGAAACTTAACCAAGCCCTACCTCTGGTCAATTTAGATACCATAGCATATGTCAACTTCTCTCTTCAGATCTGAATGATAAATTACTGATTGATAAATACTTTAAGTTCTGTACAGAAGCTGGGCGCATGAAAAAGAATGCAGGGCAAAGGATACTGGAGGATGATCCATCTGTAAATAGGTAACAACCCTTATTTTTTGTTGTAAATGTTTCCTCTTCCCTCTCCTCTTGTTGACGTGTAAATACGGCGAATCCTGTATGGGGCGGAATGCCCTAAATAAAGGCTTTTGTTGCTTTTGTTGTTGTTGTTGTTGAATATAGAAATATATTTGAAGGTTTGCATACCTGATTCTGTTCTCTTCTTGATCTGAATAGCTGGTCCTTCCTTTCTCACTCCAATATTGACGGCCCGTATCTGCAACACTCATATTTCAATATATACTTCAATAAAACAAACCCTTGTACCAATAGTAAGTGAGAAATATAAGCCTCCAGGGATACGTTTCTTTTTTATATTTATTCACAAATCTCTAAATAGTACCCAATCTTCTTCCTACCCTTGAAAAATTTAACCTCCCAAGTTTCCAAAACCTTCTTTGTCTGAGGATTTTTAAATGTTTTTTTGCCTTTCTCTGCATTACTGGCAGTCACCCTTTTGACGACATAATGAATGAAGCATTAAAGGCCCTCCCAAAAGATTATCTAATTTCCTTAAAGGATATATTCAATAGAATTTTGAGAACGTCTGAATTTCCGACAACATGGTTGAAATCAGTTATTCAACCAATTTTTAAGAATGGTGATTCAGACGACCCCTCTAACTATCGAGGCATAGCGCTCTTAAACAATATAGCAAAATTATTTACATCAATACTCAAATCTCGTCTAGGCAGTTGGATCGAAAAGAGAAATATAGTTCCTGAGAACCAGGCGGGATTCAGGGCCGGCCACTCTTGTCAGGACCATATATTCACTCTATCATCCCTGATTCAAATGACTCTAAGCCGAAAAAGAAGAAAATGCTACATGTTCTTCGTGGATTTGAAAAAAGCCTTCGACACAGTGCCCCACTCATTATTATGGAGAAAACTGGTAGATGCAGGTCTCAACCACCGTTTTGTTAACTTAATTAAAGATTATTACACAAATATGACAGCGGTAGTGCGATGGAACAATTCATTCACTACGCCAATAAAGGTGCGTTCGGGAGTTTTACAAGGGGAGCCGATGTCACCTTATTTATTTATACTTTTTATAAATGATTCAATCGGTCTCTACAATAATTCAGATTTACCGGGAATATATCTCCCAAATTATGGATATGTTCATATTCTACTATACGCAGACGATATTGTCTTGATTGGAGAATCCAAAAATAGCCTTCAAATAAAAATCAATATGCTAAGAAAATATTTTGAAACAAATTTATTAACCCTGAATGAAAATAAGTCAAAAATTGTAGTTTTCAGAAACGGCGGTCGATTAGCACAAAATGACAAATGGTTTTGGGGTGAGCGGCAACTGTCTGTTACTACGAAATATCTATACTTGGGATATCCGCTTACAAGTGCAAATTCACTAAACAAGGTAGCGTCACACTACAAGGGCAAAGCCCTGGCAGCAATTGGCGCTGTGTGGCAAGTTCTGGCAAAATCCAAGATGAACTCTCTAAATGCGGCAATGAGATTACTTGATTCGACGGTCTTGCCTCACATGCTATACGCCGCACCCTGCTGGGCACTCAACCAAGTTAAGGTAGTTGACCAGGTTCAGAATATTTTCCAAAGACGCTACCTAAATTTACCAAAGTATACTCCGGGCTTTATGCTAAGAATGGAGTGTGGACGAGTTTCACAGGAAGTTATTATAACTAAACAGGTCCTGAGATTTTGGGTGAGGATTATGAAAATGGAAGAGAGTAGGTTGCCCCGGGCATGTTTGTCACACCTCTGGACATTACACAGCAATCAAAGGGCTGGTTTAACCATTGTTGAAAACCTGTCAACCATTTTAGACTCAAACGGTTTTTCGGTCCTGAAGGGTTGTCCGGATTACACTGCAATACTGACTGAAATCCCTGCTATAATTCGAATAGCAAACGAACAAAGCATCCAAAACGACATGGCGAAAATTCTAAATACTTCACATTACAGTCACTTCAAATACCTAAAAAATTCAATAACAGCAGAATGATATTTATTCACAACTATTCCTCTAGCAATTAAAATATTTTTTGCACAACTGAGACTCCTTTGGACGATCTTCCCAGAAAATCGTTCAAAGCGCTGGGAGATTGATTTGACTCTAACTTGCGATCTGTGTAAAAACAGAATCCAAGACGAAATTATGCATATAATATTTGGATGCTCTTGCTTAGAGAAACAGAAGAAAGAAATTTTGGGTGACTTACCCTGGTCTCAACCTGACTGCCAACAAATTTGCAGCTGGATGAACACACTGATGGTTGATCAGGGTCTCTCCCTCGGTTTATATAGATTCTACAAGGCCGCAGTCAATGTCCGTTGGAGAATGATGGATTCGCCGAATGTCGTGGTTTGCTCGGAGGAGGAAAGCGAAGATTGAATGCGGCTGATTCCACACTAGCCCTCTCAATGATATCTTAACCTTGACATATTCTAAACATTGGTACTTTAATTTAAATATTTAATCATGTACGGTTCCTTTTGCTCTGTATGTTTATTTTTTGTATATATGGTTATATTCCTTTTTGTTTGGGTTTTCTTTCTTCTCTCTTTCCTTATTACTTCTTGTATTCTAGTTTTTAATTTTGAAATATCTTCCTTTCCTAAATCCCGCAGAGGGGAATCATGTATAGGGCTGGATGCCCCAATAAAAAGGCTTACGTGTGTGTGTGTGTTATTAGCTTAGATAGCATTTCCACAGACAGTGATGAAGGAATCGCCGGCGGAACTATTGATGAAAAGGCGTTTGAAAACAAGGTTTTCAAATCTAATGCCTAAAATGGAATTTAAAAGAGAGGTGTTTCATGATGCCCTAAAAAACAAGAGAATTTCAACATAGGTTCCGATGTTTATTTCCGGAATTATGCTGCTAGACCAAAGTGGAAGCTGGGCACAATACTAAAATTCCTTAGTTGCCGCCACTACCTAATAGGGTATGAGGACCAATCCTTCAAGAGACATATAAACCAGTTGCGCCCTGTAAAGGAAAAACCAGAGGCTACAGTACTGAAAGATCCGAGGTTAATACTTCCAAGTACATCTACGGAAACCCTGGAAAACCATCCTGCGATGAAGCCCTCTCAAGTTGGCCTGGAGATTCCTGAGAGGAAATTGCCAGATATGGAATTGGCAGAGAAGCCGAAATCGACAGGGCAGGACTTGGCACCAGTTGAAGACAACCAGAGTCCTGTTGCTGTTTCTGGAGAAAAGGTCCCGAGCCGGAGCCCTAGACCCCAGCGAGAGAAGCCGCGGTCAACAAGGCAGGACGTGGCACCAGTTGGAGACAACCCGAGTCCTGTTGCTGCTTCTGGAGGAAAAGTCCCGAGCCGGAGCCCCAGACCCCAGCGATCCAGGAGACCGCCTGATCGACTCCAATATTATTAGGAGGGGAGGGTGTAGTGTATTTGCATAAAGACTTATGGATATGCAAATATCCTGTTTTGCATAATAGTTTTTATAGAATTGTGTATATAAATAGCGACAGTTTTTAGCTACCAGCAGTCAGTCAATTTATGTAATAAAAGAGATTACTGGAGTCCGTTTGCCTCGTTGAAGCGACACCTCACTCTAGGCTACCCCCCACCTTCAAGGATAAAACAAAATTCAATGCTGTTAGTACCATTTGAATTTATATAGTAACCTACCTCAATGATGTACTCTGTCTCAAGCTCCAGTCCCGAGATGATGAAGCAGTACTGACTCCTCCCAAGGTAATCAAAACATCTCTCACGGGCCTTTAATATAATCATGGAGGAATTCCAGGATCCATTTCTCCAGTACCTTATCTTAAACATGTCTAACTCCCCATTGGGGGGAAAAGGAGCATTCCAGGCAATAAAAATACTTATTTCTGTCTCGGAGTAAGCTGTAAGGTTGAGGGGAGGTCCCGGCTCTGTCACACAATTCTTGTCAAGTAATACCTTCTATGTAGTCTGAATTAATACCTATGTATTGTGTGAGTATATATATGTTATATTGAAACATTATTTTATTTAAAATTATATTTCATAGATTCAAATACTCCGTTAAATCGACCGCCAGAGGTCACGCTTCCCCTATAAAACCTCATTGTTGTTGCTCCCTGATGGCTGGCTCAAACCGTTTGTACATTATGTAAATAATATTTTGTTTTCCTTGTTCTACTCGCCTTAAGCCAGGCAGTACCTTTATCAAATTATGTTTTTATATATCTCCCATAAGCTCAATTAAAGCTATTTTGATAATAATTTTTATTAATATACTTTCAAGATTTTAACCACGACTGCATTACCATAGCATAATTCACAAGATAACACAAAATCAACATAAATCTCATTTGTTTTTATAATATATATGTGCTATAAAAATAATTTTAAATCAAGACAAACTCTGTCGACTGCCAGATATAGCGCGGCTTTACACTATATAAAGTTTATTATACATTCTATTTACCTACACAATGTATATAAATGTTTGGTAGCATTTGAATGTATAACTTAATCGTATATATATATATGCATGAAATGTGGATATATTCTAATTTTATATTTCAATTTCCTCGCCAAAAAAAACCTCTTAGAACATATTTGTTAGTTTCTATACATTTCTATATGTTAACGATGCTGAATAAATTAAAGGTCCAAAGGCAAAAATATATAGAAATTCAGGGCGGCATGGATTTCTAAGCGGAGTGAGACAACAAATTATTTATCATAAAATCAACTTTTAATTACATTTATTTAATACATATTATCAGAAGCATTGTTGTATACTACATGTTGATGTTCTTTTTTCTTGTTGTGTAGTGGTCAAATATCATTTCTATATTATAAAATGTTAGATATATGTGTTTGTTATATATTATAGATATTTATATTCTAAATGATTTATATTTAGAATGATGTATAATTATTTTTATTATATTATTATGACAACAATTAATGTGATATTAATGTTAATTTATATAATATTTTTTTTTAATAAAGTATATTTTATGAGCACATTATATATTTATAAGATGAATATTTTAATTTAATATTTGAATTAAATAGTTATTAAACAAATTAAAACTTCTAATGAAAATATGAGAAGGTAATATTTGGGAGCCGCTACAAAATTTCTCTCTATATATATTGCGTTGGTATTATTATCCTTATTACACTCGGTACAGGCCATCATAATCATTGTAGGTAGTTAGCGACTGCTCTTACTGCAAGAGCACCACATGCCTACATATGTAAAAATCAGTTTAATAAATGTGCCAGAGATTCAATTGGTTATTCAAACTCACTGGTGATGTAGGGGGTTGGTGGAAGGAAGGTCTAAACCTTTGGTTTTCGACCGCTACGACCCGGGATCGTATCCCACAATGGGCACTTTTTTCTGATAAAAAAAAATTGCTCCAATGGCCTCCAATTCTTGCAAAAGTCCAATCCCACCAGCGAGTGCAAGTAATCAAACGGGGCTCTGACACATTTGTAACTGAAAAAGTCTAACTGTTTTTCACATGTGTAGATATGCGGTGCACTTACAGTCAAAGTAGTCGGCAACTTCTACCCACCATAATTATCATGGCATGTACCATGTGTACTAGGGATAAAAAAAAATGGTGGGGTTGGAGAATTTTTAAATCCAAGGCCTATTGAAGCATTTTTTTCAGAAAAATTTCTCAATGCAGGATTCGATACCGGATCGTTATTTTTGAAAACGAGCGGTTTATGTCATTCCTCCACCAACCTCTATTAAATATGGTGATAGATAGATGTAATTTGTAAATTCTGCAAAACTGAAAGCATAGAAGAAATGACCCACTACATCTCTGAATGCACTATAGTTAACGAGGAACGGAATAAGATCTTAAAGAACATTATCCAAGTCTACGTGAACCCAGTTCAACTAATCAGAATAATGTCCGAGAAAAAATATATAGCGATAAAGTTGTTTAATTTTCATAAAGCGTTAGAGAACAAGGTAATCTCTAAGAACTAAAATTACAGAACAATTTCTATCCATAATTAATTTGTATAGTTATGTTGAATACTTTGATTTCCTTTCATTTTTCCTTCTCTCCTTTGTTTATGTTTTTTTTTTCTTTTCTCCATGAAAATGATGTATGGCGAGTCCTTACAGGACGGAAATGTCCTAATAAAGCAGTTGTTGTTATTTGTGATAGATACCAAAGTTTTCTATCTTGTTCCCCAATTGGAAGAGTGTTGTTCACTAATGACTTAAGACAGTAAGGAGAAACATGCTTACCTGCCGGGGGTATGGTAACATTGAGATCCGCAGTGAACTCTGAGATTCCCATTTTACTTCCAGCAGCTACTCGCACTAGGTAGGTGGTGAAAGGTTGAAGATTCTCCAGTCTCCAGGTGTTACTGGTCTCCACCATAGCTGTTATATTGCGTTGACACCATGGAACATCCACCAAGGCCCATACTTGGTACCCAGCTATTTTTCCATAGGTGGTATTACACAGAGGTGGATCCCAGCCAAGTATCACAAAATCTTGATGCCGTTCCATGACACGGAGGTTTTGGGGCTTTCCTCCTGGAACTGAAGAGCCACCTGAAGCATTTAGTTGACAAACGTGAAACACATCCAAATCACTTATAAACCTCATTTATCATTGTTAACAGTTTAATAGTTTTAATTTATTCCAATTATCCAAATTATTTTTCATTATGTATATTTATTAATACTGATGATTTAGTTCATCAAATTAAATATACTTCGGCAGTAAATATTTTTTTATTGTCTCGACGTTTCGACAAACTATTTTGTCCTCGTCAGGAGCGAACAACTGATGATTTATTCATTCTTTCTATTATTGGCATATTGCATTATTTCCTTTTCTTTATATTTCGCCTGAATTCGTGATATTTTATTTTGCATAGAATTTTGCGCCCAATAAACCTATGAGATGCCCGTGACGCTCAACTGTGACATACGACTTGCTGCGTTTCAAAACCCAAAACCTCGCAAAAATTGAAGAATTAGTTCAGAATCGCGAAATATTTTATAAAATAAGAAACAAAATTATATATTATTACAAAATTTGAAAGAATCTCTAGAATATAGTTATATTTACCTCTAATATTTGAAATTTTTAAAATTATATTTCAACCTGTAAGAAACATTAACTTGTCAAAAATGGATCGATGAATGGATAGAGACCAAAGGGCCGAACTTTTTCCGCGATGGGATTTGTCAATTGGCAGGAAGATGGGAAAAGGTAGTGGCTAGCGACGGGCAATACTTTGAACATTGAAGGTCTAATAAAATTTTCACAATAAAATTTCAATTTTCAAAAAAAAAAAAAAAACTCGCACGAATCAAATTATATTCCCAATATACAGTTAAACCTGACTATAGCGCCACCTCTAAATAGCGCCCGATTTTAAATACGTAGTACGATGCGATTTACATTAAAATTGACCTGTCTATAGCACTTCCCTCTTTATAGCACCCTATTTTGGTGAGTCCCAAGAGGGGGCGCTATAGAAAGGTTTAACTGTATATTCAAATCATATTTCTGAACGGGCAATGTGGCGTTACAAAGAAGTTTTGATCTCACATAGATGATATTTACGTCTATCATTATATCTATCCAAATATATATAATGGAATATGATAAAATTACAGGTAAATATATTGGCCAAATAAATTGGAAGCTTTTCCCGAATTTCATAGATGATTCGTTCAGATAAATGATTCAACGGATATGTTGTTGTTATCAAGTCTAATTTTGACAAATATTCTCCAAATTGATCTGTTAGTCAACTTTCTCGCAGCTCAAATATTGATTATTGAGTAGCTTCTTTGACCTATTCCAGCAGTTCAATGAACTATTCCTCTCTTTATCTTCTTATAATACATATTAAATATTAAAAGTAGACAAATATTCTCCAAATTGATCTGTTAGTCAACTTTCTCGCAGCTCAAATATTGATTATTGAGTAGCTTCTTTGACCTATTCCAGCAGTTCAATGAACTATTCCTCTCTTTATCTTCTTATAATACATATTAAATATTAAAAGTAGACAAATATTCTCCAAATTGATCTGTTAGTCAACTTTCTCGCAGCTCAAATATTGATTATTGAGTAGCTTCTTTGACCTATTCCAGCAGTTCAATGAACTATTCCTCTCTTTATCTTCTTATAATACATATTAAATATTAAAAGTAGACAAATATTCTCCAAATTGATCTGTTAGTCAACTTTCTCGCAGCTCAAATATTGATTATTGAGTAGCTTCTTTGACCTATTCCAGCAGTTCAATGAACTATTCCTCTCTTTATCTTCTTATAATACATATTAAATATTAAAAGTAGACAAATATTCTCCAAATTGATCTGTTAGTCAACTTTCTCGCAGCTCAAATATTGATTATTGAGTAGCTTCTTTGACCTATTCCAGCAGTTCATTGAGCTATTCCTCTCTTTATCTTCTTATAATGCATATTAAAAGTAAACAAATATTCTCCAAATTGATCTGTTAGTCAACTTTCTCGCAGCTCAAATATTTTTTGTTTCATTCCAGCAGTTCATTGAACGTCTTCTCTTTATCTCTCTCTATATATTTATCAATTATTTTATCTATTTATTCATGCATTTATCATTATAAATAATCATATTTATTCATATTTTATCTGTATTTAGCTTTAAACAATCTTATATGGACATTGAAATAAAGTAGTTTCCATCTCAATCTCTCTCCTCTGCTATAATAAATATTAAAAGTAGCCAAATATATTTTTAAAAATTTTAATTTTGAGCTTACCATCAAATTTAGTGAAGGCGGATACTACAGCAGGATCTCCTGATGCCACAGTAACTGCAGAGACACTGATGTCATAGCGGGAAGAAGAAAGGGCCTTCAAGATGGCTGTTGTTCCATTCACTTGCATCTCCCAAGATGGAAGACTAAGAGGAATGTCACAAGAATGTCTCCAGCTGTGACTCCATTTTAGGAGGTAGTATCTCAAAATGCCATTCATTTGTAAGGGCTCGTCCCAAGTGATATTGAAGCTTGAATCATCTTGTATGGCCACAACAGGATTCCTCACTGGACTGGGAGCTGCATCAAACTCACTACAGTAGTATATATACTATGAAAGGATTATTTTATTTTAAATAATTGTCGACATCACTCAAGGAAAGGTGGTATGAAGTTGGATTATGAGTATTCACACATACAGATAATCTATAATAATCAAGGTCATCCCTCTCGTTAAAATAGACGCTAAACCTTAGGTGCTATCTATTGGCCTGTCTTAGCTTAACATTTGGCCATAGAATTGACCTAGCCACTTAACAGCTGAACATCTCTTTGTAAATCTAAAGATTTTATTTGTCTCTTGTGGATCTCGTTGAATCAAATCCCGCCCTGGACTGACGATTGAAATTAGCCTGAAACCATGGGCCCCAGGTAGATGTTGTGGCTTTGTCACCGACCTGAGTTCGCTAGTTTGCCCTAGAATTGACCTAGCCACTTTACCAGCTCAATATCTCTTTGAAAATCTAAAGATTTTATTTGTCTCTTGTGAATCTTACTAAATCAAATCCCGCCCTGGACTAGCGATTGAAATTAGTCCGAAACCATGGTCTCCAGGTGAATGTTGTGGCTTTGTCACCGACCTAAGTCCGCTAGTTTGCGGAGACGGTCAATAGATGACGTCTAGTTTAACGTCAACTTTGACGGGAGATGTGACCTTTATTTTTATAGATCAATATCCTTCCGGCAAAATTTTCATTTATTCAGATAGTTCAGATTGCTCGAAGCATATTATATATTTATAATAGTATGTAATTCTGCTGTCCTCAAAGCTTATGTCCATAGTTCATCTAAAACACCCATTCCAAGAGTCTAGCATCAGTATCACTATAAAAGAAAGTTCCAAAAATGCGATATAACAGCGGTATGGCAGATTAAACTGGCGAAACCGCTGGGTGGTTCACCACTGATGAGCCAGGCTCTCCCATTAATTTTTTCATTGCAGTAAAGGCAGTAGAAATTGTTTTATTTTTATAAGAATCATACGCGTCTATAATAGTTTCAAATTTTGATAACAGATGGCGCGCTAATTCATCATAATATTCAGATAATGTGCAGGTTTATTTAGAGAGAAATATCATACTATGTGGACAGATGGATACCTACCTGTTTCTGCTGATAGAAAATGAAGAGTGGCTGGTGGGCTGTAATCGAAAGTCTTCAGAAAGGCACTGATGGTCCAGTTGGTATAGGGAGAAGTATTAAAGGTAAAAGATGTACTTCCCGTGACATTGTGCATTTCATAGTCAACTTCTTCATTTGTCTTTTTGAGTCCAATAACAACGTTCAGCTTCTCACAATTCCAGTATCTTGGATCAGGAAGCTACACAAATTTCTTATGAATATCGTGTTTAGTTTACATTCATGATAAAATTGTGAAAAACATTTAAAATTACAAAATATTTAAGCCCATTGAAGAGCGATTTTCGCTTGAAAGCAATTTGAAATAAAAAAAAAAACTGAGTGTGAGGAAATATTTTGTAATTTTTTAGTCGACATTATTTGAGCCTAAATGAAAATATAAAAGTTGGTTCTATGTGATTTTTTAGTCAATCTTTTAATCATAGGAAATATTAATGTTATATATTCTCTATTTTATATGGAATATATGAGAGAGATATGATTATCATAAAGATATAGGTTGCCTGGCTGGCATTCATAGTTCTTGAAATTAAAGGCACTTCGGCCAGTAAATCTTTTTATTATCTCGACGTTTCGACAAAAATATTTTGTCCTCGTCAGGAGCGAACAAAAATTAAAACATTTAGCAATGCGTTAAAAAATATTCTAAGGCTGCAAGGGCGTTCACACGCGATATTTATATACGATATAAACATCTAAAGCACGAGTCAAATTCTTCCTTGCGAGGAAAAAAGATTTTTGTCGAAACGTCGACATAATAAAAAAGATTTACTGGCCGACGTATCTTTAATTCTAAGAGGGGTGATCATATCCAGGAAAATTCTATTCATTTCTTTTTACAATCTTAAATTCTGTGAGTACGAGGGATAAACAAAAAATAATAATCTTTTACATATCCCTTCCTAACTAAAATATTGAAAATTCAAAGACTCTGTCTCACTTATTTTAGAAGTGAAAGTCTTTCAATGATCATATTCCCTTCATATCGCATCTCGGCCTTTTGGCTAAGATCAAATTCACTCCCTTCATATCTTTCTCAAACTCTATATAAACATTTAGAAATGGGAGTATTTCTTAGTAGAGATAAGTAGGTCAGTTAGAAGAGTAGAAATAATTTTTTACCTTCCAGGAGACGATAATAATCCCAATTTGACTTTCAACCACAGTAAGATTCTGTGGAGGAAGGCTAGGTGCTGCACATATAACTCACTTACACATACAGCAGTAACCATTCGCATTGTTTGCTATAAAGTTATTGTTGTATATATATTAATCAATTGTTCCACAGAGTGTGTGTAAGTTCACAGGTAAATAGGCGCTAACCGAAAGAAAAATTTCCTTTGTTTAATATATTAGTTTCCCTTTTATATTTTGTTCTCTCTCTTGTAAATCAATAAATATAATGTTTAATTAATAATTATTGGAATCAGTTTCATTAAAAATTCTGAGCAAAGTCAACAATTGGTAGCAGAGCGTGGTTGTTTGATATAAAGCTCAAGAGCGAAAATATTTAATCTGAAGATTAAGCAAGAAGTTTATTCTGATCGGTAAACTGAATCACTTCTAAGAAGATTAAAGATATTTATATAGATTAAGTTAAATTATATCTACATATTGGATGTTTAAAAGTCTGAGCAAAGTCAACAGTTATCCCAAAAGTTCGTAAATACCCTAAACATTTTACCTTGGACAGAACGTAGTACATCAATACTATCACCACTATCGATTCAGGAAGATGACCGACTTCTGTACAACGGAATTGTTTGAGATTCTTTGGTCACATCGCGCGACACAGGGGAATGGAGTACACCATACTGACTGGAAAGACGTCTGGGCGACGTATACCTGGACTCCCGCAGACACGCTTCGTGGACCAATTAATGAAACTCACTGGCTTAACGGTCGCCGAGATGTTACATCGAGCTCAAGACAGAGATGGCTGGCATCGTGTTTGGGATGTAATACTATGTACATTGGGCCACAATGTTCTATCGCGAATAAAATGATATTACTATCCAAATTATATATACAGTTGAACCTGTCTATAGCGCCCCCTCTTGGGACTCACAAAAATAGGATGCTATAGAGAGGGGGTGATATAGACAGGTCACATTTAATGTAAATCGCATCGTATTACATATTTAAAATCGGGCGCTATAGAGAGGGAGGCACTATTTAGAGGGGGCGCTATATACAGGTTTAACTGTATATCCAAATTCAATTTTTTGAAAGTGTTTACGAACTTTTGGAACAACTTTGTATTTGACACACACCTCAATTAAATTGACGTTTGTGAATTTTATAATAATTTTTTTTCACTGATTTTTGTATATTAAATTACGAAGTCATTTGTTATCATCATCATCACACGCAATGTATTTAAAAAAAAAACAATAGTAATAAACAACAACAATTTAATTTGCTTCATCATTATTATAAAACAACAAAAAAGTTAAATTAACAATGTATAAACATATTTTAACATATTTAACATAAAAACGTCACAATATATATATTTTTTTGTATTCTCTTTCCCACTTTACACTGGAAGAAAAAAAAACTGAAAACTACAGATTTGTGAATTTCATTTACTTATTTTTATTTTATGCTGAAAAGGTGGTACTGTTTCTTTTGAGAAGTGCCCAAAATGAATGTTTGGCAAATCGAAATTGTTTCTCAAAAATAATCATCCCTGGACACTTTTATTTTTCCGTTTATCATTACTCTTCACAATTCATCCTTTCATACTTCATCTCTAAGGTTGGAAATAATCGTTATTTCTCCTTAAAATTAATTTCGAATTTTCGTTTAAAAGAAACACATGCGGGATAAATTTCAAATGTCGTTCTATAATTATAAGCCGCAATATATTGTATTATAAATCATTATTTGTAAGAGTAGAATATAAATTATATATAGCCTGTTGTTTACGAGGGTGAGTAGAAAAGTAAGGTCTCCTTTTTTTTTTTCATAGAAAAACACATTTAATCACAACTTTTTATACATCATTGGAAAGGTTGGACACTTTGCTATTTTTCTACATAGTCGCCTTGATGCTCAATAACTTTTTTCATCCTGTCAACCAACTTTGTAATTCCGGTGTTGTACCACTCTCCCGCCGCCTCTTTGAGCCACTTGTCGACCCACCTGGCGGACACCTTTCTGTAGCCGAGGGTCTCAGACACAATCTTGTGCACGGAGAAGTGGCTGCAATCTTCATTCAGGCCATCCTCGATCTCTTCAAGGGTTATCCGCCGGTTTGCGCGCACCATTTCGTCGATTCGAGCCACGGTTGATTCCGGCAAACTCGGCCGCCCAGACCGCTGTTCATCGTGGACGTTTATCCGCCCCTCGTTAAACTCCCGGCACCATTTCCGCACATTTTTGATGTCCATGCACTTCTCACTATCCACTTCCACTAACTGACGGTGAATTTCAACCGGAGAATTATTTTTCGCATTTAAAAAGCGTATAACTGAGCGCAACTCGCACTTGGCGGGAGAGCTAAGGGGAAGCTCCATCGCGAACGGCTGCCAGACAGCGACTGAGCGTCCCAAGATCACCGGGAAGGTTCTAGACGGTAGAGGGGGGAACCATGGAAGGCAGCGCGCGTTCGGAAATTATCTCGTAGAAGACCTTACTTTTGTACTCACCCTCGTACTTGCTGAGTAAGACTCACTCAGTTCAATGAACAATGCAAGTTTACACATTTTCAGACTTCTGGGTCGTCGGAATAGCCAGGAATGAACAGATTTCTATATTTCTTTTTGTATTTTCCTTTTTAGTATTTTCAATTAAAAGCTTTTTGAAAATGTATTTTTACATCTTATTAAAATTTGAAGTTAGAATTTCTTTTTCGATAACACTGGTCAACATTTTTGCCCAAGAGAACCTGATGGTGTTTCTAGTGTAACTTTTCATGCTGAACTCAAAAATCTAATCAGAAATTTTTCATCACCCATGGTTTTGCGTGACAGCCTTTTTTTGGTATTGGGATAAATACAGAAAAAAATGCAAAAAAATATTACGTAAGCATTTTTACATAAACCTTATTACATTACACTGGATTATCAAAATCTCAGAATATTCAACACTACGCAAATCAACAAAAACTTATAGAAAGATAAATAAAGTATTTACTGTTAATGATATTGTAGCGTAGAAATTAGGTCTTTGTATATCTTAAGATGTAAGCGTATTTATTGATGACGTTACGGCGACCAGTCGACAATTACCAACCAAACTATCTACAGCTAGAGAATATCGAGCAGGCAAGCTAGGCAACTAAATGATGATTTAGAAAATGTAAAATTTTAAATTTGTTTCCAAATATTTTCATTGAATAAATAAATTAAATCTGTTTCCAAATATTTTTATTGGATAAATAAATTAAATCTGTTTCCAAATATTTTCATTGAATAATTAAATTAAATTAAATCTGTTTCCAAATATATATTTCCATTGAATAATTAAATTAAATCTGTTTCCAAATATTTTCATAGAAAAATTAAATATGTTCCCAAATATTTTCATTGAATAATTAAATTAAATTAAATCTTTTTCCAAATATTTTTTTTCATTGAATAATTAAATTAATTCTGTTTCCAAATATTTTCATTGAATAATTGAATTAAATAATAAATGGTTTCTTCTCCACAATATATTTACTGTGTCAGGGGAGATAGAATTACTTCCCTAGTTGATTTATAATAGAGAAAATGTTGATTTTGACCTACCTCCACAAGTTGATTTGAAGGTGAGATTTCCAGAAGACTCTATGGATCTTGCCTTGCCATATGCAACATAGTAGGAATAGTGGTACAAGGTATTAGGCCGTAGAGATCTCAAGGTTAAGCTCCTTTTAAAGTCAAAAACAATCAGGTTTGGTATCCTTTTCCCTTCCTGGAAACAACATTTCTGATGTTAGAGTTATCATAAGATAAACCTCATTTCGATTTTTCCATTGCAGTAAGGGCAGTAGAATTGTTTTGTTTTTAAAAGAATCATACGCGTCTATAATAGTTTCGAATTTTCATAACAGATGGCGCGCTAATGCATCATAATATAATGTTCTAATAAAATACACAAATTGATATTTGCGGAAGAGCGATTGCTCGAAACATATAATATATTTTTAATTATATGTATTTCTGCTCTACTCAAAGCTTATGTCCATAGTTCTTCTAAAATACCCATTCCAAGAGTCTAGCATCAGTATAACTATAAAAGAAAGATCGAAAAATGCAATAGAGCCTTAAAATGCTTACCTGTTAGCATGTAGAAGGCGGAATAAATTGTTACGAAAAATGCAATATAACAGCGGTATGGTGGATAAAACTGGCAAAAACGCTGGGAGGGTTTACCACTGATTAGCCAGTCCCTCCCATTAATTATTCCATTGCAGTAAGGGTAGTAGAAATTGTTTTATTTTTAAAAGAATCATACGCTTCTATAATAGTTTCGAATTTTCATCATTTGAAGTGTTCCTGAAAATGATGATACAAAGTTAGGTGTACAATTTCCGGATGGATTTTGATCTGTGAGTCGATTCTCCCGTCAGAAATTCGCTAAAATTAAATGTCATTCATTAGCTGTTGCCGCTAATTAGCGGCGGAATCGGTTCTGTGACAAACCATAACATCATCTTTGGTAAATTGAGATGCGTCTATCTCAAGAACATGGTTTATGGCTTCTTTTATTTGATCACTTTTGGATCTTATGAAAACTCAAATCCCGCCCTGGACTGGTGAGAATCATCATTTGCTGGTTTATTATCCAGAAACATGTTTTATCGCTTTAGTTTATTTATTATCATCAAACCACAGACGCGATATCTCCACAAGGGATTCTTGCGTCAAGCAACAACACTAAATTCAGAGAACTATTTTACATAAACAATTGGTGAATTATAAGTTTTGATTAGAAGTTTAAAGAAGAAAAGAAAGGACATTAAAATCATGTTTGATTCCACATCCTACCTAGGAACAACCAATGAAATAAATACAAATACATAGTTTAGCAATTACAGTTTTTTTTTTTAACCAAGAGAGACAATCATAGATATATTTACAGAAATTTCTAAATTTTAAATACGAGTTATTACTATTTATAAACATAAAAATAGACTTGTATTCAATGTTTTCAGATTTCTGTAGTTCTGGAGGATTGGACATTCAATAAGCAGGTGACTGGAATTCTGCCTTCTCTCTCCACATAAAAACCGTGAGTCGTCTATAGCTCCTATTCGAAACAGAAAATCTTCTAAGTTTCCATGGCTTCAGTTTAGATAATTGAATCATGTGTCAACAAAAATAAATAGATAAATAAAACAACCATGATATATAAGGTATCTGGAAATGAATACTCTTTCTACCTGAATGGGTTAGTTACGTTTTAAAAACAACTGGCTAAGATTTAAAATTCAAATTTTCAAAATTTCAGTTAGAAATATTCCCGATGCGCGCGTATATATGTAAACATTTCTTGTAAGATATAGTCGATGTTTTAATAAATCCTGTTGAAGAGAAATTATCACTAGAAAGCTTACTTTTTTAAAATAAAAAGAAACTCATTTATAGAAATTATTCGCAATTTTCAAACTTCCACTGTCCTATAAGCTTATATTTATAGTTTTCTTGAAAACCATTTCTGAAATTCCATCCTTCAGTGCTGCGTATATAATCAGAATCGTTCAATACAGTATTAGAGCTCTAAGAAGCGGTCTTGTGGATTAAATTGGCGAAACCGCTGAGAGGGTTCACTACTGATGTGTTAAGCCCTCCCAATATATCTTCTCATCGCAGTAAGGATAGTAGAAGTTTGTATTGTATATAAAAGAAGCATCCATGCTTATATCCTTTAATTTTATGTGTATAGAATGCATGTTTTTGCTTTGTGTAAATAGGTTTTATGCTGAGATAAAAGCTTACCACTTTGTACTTGATGCGATAGGTGGGGTGTTCTGTTAGGCGAAGAGGTGGGTTCTCCACTTGGAAAGTTACTGAATTAGAAGTCGTCCTGGTGACGATAAGTGTGGGCAGTTTGATGTCCACTATACAAATAACACAACTGTCTGAATACCTGCCTCAATTGCAAAAAATAAAATTTTAGAATTTAAGGATTTTTTTTAGTTAAAAAAAAATTTCCATTCTGGCTCTATACACACAAAACATTATAATTTTTTAGAGATGGGACTTCGGGCATGGCCTGAATGATGACACCATCCTGGCATCTACCAATACAAACATCAATGAGTACTTCCTCGGTGTGGAACTGAGGAGTGAAGACCTTGTCTGGAGGAGAACTCTCTCAAGGTGGGGAACCTCCCTTTCTGAAGAAATTTGTATACATATACATCTGTTGGGTAAAATTAAACATTCTTTCAGGGAAAAATGCCTTTTCAAAACATTTTTATTATTCTCTAGCTTTCGGACACGGACGGCCTTCTACTGTAGAAAACCTGGTATAATAATTCGCCAATAGAATACGAGTTAAATATGATCGGATACTATTTAACATAATTTTATAAAGTTCTATAGATATAAAATATTTTTTATATTAACTAATATACAAATGGTGATAAAATATCATAAAAATATATATCTCTAATAAGAGGACAAACAAATAAATAAATATAGGCCACTAGAAAATAACTAAGGAAGCAAGGAATACATAGTTAGGCTGTAGTGATCATTATTAGGAGATGTCTATCTGGTTCCCACCGTTGCTATTCTAAGACGATTTCTGTATTTGCATAATTTTCGGTGAGCTCAGGGAATAGTATGCCATAAACATCCGGAATGTCTATTCTTCTGTAGAAGGGTAGTCCGTGCCCGAAAGCTAGAGAATAATAAAAATATTCCGAAAATACACTTTCCCTGGAGGAATGATTGATTTTACTCGATATTGATGCAAGACATTGTTTCATAGAATATACAACTGTGTATGCAACTGTATATTCTATAAAATAATCCCATGCAACAATATTGAATAAGATTAAGCATTCCATCCTGGAGCGTCTTCCCTAATTTTCACGTGGCATTTTGGTGGAGATGCTGAGTAAATTAGGGAAGACAAACTGAAGATCGCCGAGAATACCTTGAGGACATGGGCGCTGTGATCTACATTTTCGGAGACTGGCTCCAGGATTCCACCGCCGTTACAAAGCCAAGACTTCCTTCCAAGATGACGATGTCCCTCTAGACGTCGATACGACGACAACGCAGCAAGAAAAAGGAGGCAAATATACTAGGGACAAAGTTCCAAGACTTCCTTAAGGCATGAATAATTTTACTCAACTACTGTATATACAAGTATTTGTATTTCCCTATATTTTTTCTACACCTTATTTATTATTTTTATTATATATTATAATTTATTTGGTCTTCTTCTTTTCTGTAGAAATTGATTGGAGGAATCAATAAAATTGTTCACATTATTTTAGTAACTATGTTTCAAAGAATAAATAAAATTAACGTTTTAACTTAAGCGTGAAATACTTTCAAAGAATAGTTTGGTAGTTATGCATATTTTATTATGAGACTGAACGAGAAATTCTTTAGCAATCCAAAACGCCAGAGAAAAAATACCTTTACCAGAACAAGATCTAAAAGAGCGATTATCACTTGAAAGCTAGCGTTTTGAAATAAAAAGAAACTCATTGTGGGAAAATATTTTGTAATTTTAAAATTTTTTCAACATATCATCGTGAATAGAGAACAAGATCTAATGGAAACTGAGATTCCGGAGTAATGAGATTGATAAAATAATATTTTTGTAAATGACTCCTTATATTCAACCTCCACACGTTGTTTTCGAATTGATGACCTGGATTGCTCTTTAGAGTTCTCTCTCTACCTAAAAATCGACAGAAAACAAGATCATTCTGTGTGAATTCCTCAACATGGCGATTGAGCATGTTGGGGAACAAAACCTCCTTCAAAACCAAAGGCCGATCTAAATTCAAGGTGTCTTGTAACCCTTGATTTTAACTTGACGTTCTTTCGGAGAAGGCTTCGAGCTTGATGTAAATAAATAAATAAATAAAAATATATATATATATATATCGTATATTTTAAACTATATGACACTTTTAGTATATGTCACATATCTTCCAATTAGTTAAAGCCGATACCTTATAATATCCTACCCTTCTATTAAAATGTACACTATTTCTATACCACCCCATATTTTGTATATAAACTATTTGTATTTTAACCCCTACTTGTATGTAAAACTAAAAATGTTGACGTCAAAATGAAGATCCAAAGAGTGTTTGGTCAGCTGGTGGCAGAGACAGAGATGAGGAAAAAAGCCAACGCCCAGCACATGTGGGGCCCCCAGGGACTCTTTATAGACGACTCCTGAAAACAGGACAGGTTTTGGCGAGGGGTCAGCATCAGATGTTCTAGGGTGTGGCCATCGACAGACGGCTTCGGTCTTGCACACAGTCTCTCTCTCCATGTCTCGGTGATAAGCATCCAAGTTTGTGTCATGGCCTCTACCTCTGTCCCGTGGGTTGTCCCCGATCACCCTCGGTGTTAACATCTAGCCCTGCTTTTGCTTCTTGTTGTCCGCGTGTGGGAAGAAAATCAACACTCGCCTCAAGTACACGACTGTCAGCTTATCCATACATAGACATTTGCAACAATATTACATATATATATTTGTATTTAATAAAAAACATATTTTGGATCAAAAAACATTTATTTAACCAATATTTCAGTTGTCTGAACGCCAACCTTTATCAAGGTATTATAACATTGTATAAATTCTATTGTTTATAACTATAATTTTATTAGATTTTTTTTTTGTATTCTACCTAATAATCCTAATTCAAACTGGAACTGAATTCTTTATCAACCATTGTAAGAGTACTAGCTTCAAAGAACCAATCATATAATATGAGATAGCATTAGAATTATTAGAGTTTGTGTAACACATATTAAATAAGTTTTATTAACAACCTGTGGTAATTATTCCATTAAAGTTCAATAGTTTCTACACAAATATTATCAAGACTATTTTTCATTAACAAAAAGCAATAGCACGCAATCTATATTGTAGCAAAGTATTTATTATTTTATTAACAGAGTATTATTTCATATGTTTATATTTTGCTACTCTGTAAACTTCCCTCATTGCTAATCCTTTGTTTATTATATATAGTTTGTTCTTGTCTTAAATAAATTGCTGTGTTTCCTGAAGTTTGTATTTCCAAATTTTCCACATGGCATTTTGGTGGAGATTCTGGGTAAATTAGGAAAGACAAACTGAAGATCGCCGAGAAGACCTAGAGGCTATGGGTGCTGTGATCGATATTTTCGGAGACTGACTCCAGGATTCCGCCGCCGTGTCAAAGCCAAGACTTCCCTCCAAGATGACGATGTCCCTATAGACGTCGATACGACGACAACGCAGCAAGAAAAAGGACGCAAAAGTTCTAGGGAAAAAGTTCCAAGACTTCGATGGAATCCTTGGTAGAAGCACGTTAGATCCATGTCAGTAACTACAATAATTGCAAGTTGTGGGTCACAATTCCAATAGGTAAGGATCAATGTAGCAGATTATTTATTATTTTATTAATAGAGTATTATTTCTTATGTTTATAATTTGCTACTCTGTAAACTTCCCTCGATGCTTATCTTTTGTTTATTATTATTCATAGTTCGTTCTTGCCTTAAATAAATTGCTGTGTCTCCCGAAGTTTGTCTTCTCTAATTTTCCACGTGGCAATATAGAAGTAATATTACTCCTTTAGCGCGATTTTATTCTTTAAAAAATAAATCAGATTTCTATTGATATTACTGCAATAATAGAGAGGTCTGGTGGGTTAAATTGGCCAAATCGCTGGGAGGGTTTACTACTGATAAGCCAACCTCCACCAATATTTTTTCGTATATTTTAGGAATATCATTTTTTTTAGCTTTATTATGGTGGTGGTGGGGTGCT
>CP092873.1:20622601-20635378 GCA_030710605.1 Cordylochernes scorpioides | reverse complement strand
TAAAATAATAAATACTCTGCTGCATTGATCCTTACCTATTGGAATTGTGACCCACAACTTGCAATTATTGTAGTTACTGACATGGATCTAACGTGCTTCTACCAAGGATTCCATCGAAGTCTTGGAACTTTGTCCCTAGAACTTTTGCGTCCCTTTTTCTTGCTGCGTTGTCGTCGTATCGACGTTTAGAGGGACATCGTCATCTTGGAGGGAAGTTTTGGCTTTGACACGGCGGTGGAATCCTGGAGCCTGTCTCCGAAAATGTAGATCACAGCGCCCATGGCCTCTAGGTCTTCTCGGCGATCTTCAGTTTGTCTTCCTTAATTTACCCAGCATCTCCAACAAAATGCCACGTGGAAAATTAGGGAAGACCCTCCAGGGAGGTATGATTAATTTTACTCAATATTGATGTATGGGATTATTTTATAGAATATACAGTTGCATACACAGTTGTATATTCTATGAAATAATGCCTTGTATCAATATCGAGTAAAATTAATCATTCCTCCAGGGAAAAGTGTCTTTTCAAAATATTTTTATTATTCTCTAGCTTTCGGGCACGGACGCCCTTCTACAGAAGAATAGACATTCCGGATGTTTATGGCATACTATTCCCTGAGCTCACCCCAAATCATCCAAATACAGAAATCGCCTCTGAATAGCAAAGGTGTGATAGACATCTCCTAATAATAATAACTACAGCCTAACTATGTATTCCTTGCTTCCTTAGTTATTTTCTAGTGGCCTATATTTATTTATTTGTTTGTCCTCTTATTAGAGATATATATTTTAAAAATATTTTGTCTCAATTTGTATAATAGCTAATATAAAATATATTTTTATATCTATAGAATTTCGGCAACATGAACTCAGTAAAATTTAGTTTAAAAATATAAGGATTAAAAAAGCTCCCCATGTGATCTTTTTCTTCTTATATATCTATAGAACTTTATTGAATTATGTAAAATAGTATCCGATCATATTCAACTCGTGTTCTATTGGCGAATTATTATACCAGGTTTTCTCCTGTAGAAGGGCGTCCGCGTCCAAAAGCTAGAGAAAAATAAAAATGCTTTGAAAATACAATTTTCCTTGAAAGAATGTTTAATTTTACTCAACAGTTGTATAAATATATAAATTTCTTCAGAAAGGGAGGTTTCCCCACCTTGAGAGAGTTCTCCTCCAGACAAGGTCTTCACTCCTCAGTTCCACACCGAGGAAGTACCTATAGATGTGTGTATTGGTAGACGCCAGGATGGTGTCATCATTCAGGCCATGTCCGAAGTCCGATCCCTAAAAAAATAAAATGTTTTCTGTGTATAGAGCCAGAATGAGAATATTTCAAACTAAAAAAAACATTTAAATTCTAAAGTTTGATTATTTGCAATTGAGGCAGCTATTCAGACAGTTGTGTTATTTGTATAGTGGACATCAAACTGCCCACACTTATCGTCACCAGGACGACTTCTAATTCAGTAACTTTCCAAGTGGAGAACCCACCTCCTCTCCTAACAGAACACCCAACTTATCGCATCAAGTACAAAGAGGTAAGCTTTTATCTCAGCATAAAACCTATTTACACAAAGCAATAACATGCATTCTATACACATAAAATAAAAGGATATAAGCATGGATGTTTCTTTTATACATAATACAAACATCTACTATCCTTACTGCGATGAAAACATACATTGGGAGGGCTTAACACATCAGTAGTGAACTCTCTCAGCGGTTTCGTCAATTTAATCAACCAGAACGCTTTTTAGAGCTCTAATACTGTATTGGACAATTCTGATTATATACGATGCACTGAAGGAAGGATTTTAGAAATGGTTTTCAAGAAATCTATAAATATAAGCTTATAGGACAGTGGAAGTTTGAAAATTGCGAATAATTTCTATAAATGAGCTTCTTTTTTTTATGTAAGCTTTCAAGTGATAATCGCTCTTTAGAGGATTAATTAAAACATCGACTATATCTTACAAGAAATGTTTACATATATACGCGCGCATCGGGGATATTTCAAACTGGAATTTCAAAATTTTGAATTTTAAATCTTAGCCAGTTGTTTTTAAAACGTAACTAACCCATTCAGGTAGAAAGAGTATTAATTTCCAGATACCTTAGATATCATGGTTGTTTTATTTATCTATTTATTTTTGTTGACACGTGATTCAATTATCTAAACTGAAGCCATGGAAACTTAGAATATTTTCTGTTTCGAATAGGAGCTATAGACGACTCACGGTTTTTATGTGGAGAGAGAAGGCAGGATTCCAGTCACCTGCTTATTGAATGTCCCATCTTCCAGAACTACAGAAATCTGAAAAACATTGAATACAAGGATCTTTTTAAGTTTATAAATAGTAAGGAGACTCATATTTAAAATTTAGAAATTTCTGTAAATATATCTATGATTTTCTCTCTTGGTTGAAAAAAAACTGTAATTGCAAAATATGTATTTGTATTTATTTCATTGGTTGTTCCTAGGTAGGATGTGGAATCAAACATGATTTTAAGGTCCTTTCTTTTCTTCTTTAAACTTATACTCAAAACTTATTATTCACCAATTGTTTATGTAAAATAGATATCTGAATTTAGTGTTGTTGCTTGACGCAAGAATCCCTTGTGAGGATATGGCGTCTATGATTTGATGATAATAAATAAACCGAAGCAATAAAATAAAACATGTTTCTGGATAATAAACCAGTAAATGATGATACTCACCAGTCCAGGGCGGATTTTGAGATTTCATGAGATCCAAAAAGATTAAATAAAAGAAGGCCCATAGCCAGAAACCATGTTCTTGAGGTGGACGCATCTCAATTTACTCAAAGATGGTGCTATGGTTTTGTCACAGAACCGATTCCGCCGCTAATTAGCGGCAACAGCTAATGAATGACATTTAATTTTAGCGAATATTTGACGGGAGAATCAACTCACAGATCAAAATCCATCCGGAAATTGTACACCTAACTTTGTATCATGATTTTCAGGAACACTTGAAATGATGAAAATTCGAAACTATTATAGACGCGCATGATTCTTTTAAAAACAAAACAATTTCTACTACCCTTACTGCAATGGAAAAATTAATGGAAGGGACTTGCTCATCAGTGGTGAACTCTCCCAGCGGTTTCGCCAGTTTAATCTACCATACCGAAGTTATATTGCATTTTTCGAACTTCCTTTTATAGTTATACTGATGCTAGACTCTTGGAATGGGTATTTTAGAAGAACTATGGACCTAAGCTTTGAGTACAGCATAAATGCATATAATTATAAATATATAATATGATTAGAGCAATCGCTCTTCCGCAAATATCAATTTGTGTATTTTATTTGAACATTATACAAGTATTGTATACAATTATATGTGTATTATGATGAATTAGTGCGCCATCTGTTATGAAAATTCGAAACTATTATAAACGCGTATGTTTCTTTTAAAAACAAAACAATTTCTACTGCCCTTACTGCAATTTAAAAATCGAAATGATGTTTATCTTAGGATAACTCTAACATCAGAAATGTTGTTTCCAGGAAGGGGAAAGGATTCCAAACCTGATTGGTTTTGACTTTAAAAGGAGCTTAACCTTGAGATATCTAATGCCTAATACCTTGTACCACTATTCCTACTATGTTGCATATGGCAAGGCAAGATCCATAGAGTCTTCTGGAAATCTCACCTTCAAATCAAATTGTGGAGGTAGGTCAAAATCAACATTTTCTCTATTATAAATTAACTAGGGAAGTAATTCTATCTCCTCTGACACAGTAAATATATTGTGGAGAAGAAATAATTTATTATTTAATTTAATTAATCAATGAAAATATTTGGAAACAGATTTAAAATTTTACATTTTCTAAATCATCATTTAGTTGTCTAGCTTGCTTGCTCGATATTCTCTAGCTGTAGATAGTTTGGTTAATTTGTTGATAATTGTCGACTGGTCGCCGTAACGTCATCAATAAATACGCTCACATCTTAAGATATACAAAGACCTAATTTCTACGCTACAATATCATTAACATTAAATACTTTATTTTACCTTTCTATAGGTTTTTGTTGATTTGCATAGTGTTGAATATTCTGAGTCATATCACCTCTTCAGATTAAAGATTACTGATTTACATCTCGCTTGATACATTTTTTTCGATTTTACTTGTATTTGACTTCGACAATTATCGAAAAAAAATCCAACTTCAAATTTTAATAATATGTAAAAATACATTTTAAAAAAGCTTTTATTTAAATATACTGAAAAGTAAAAGACAAAAGTAAATATAGAAATTTGTTCATTCCTGGCTATTCCGACCACCCAGAAGTCTGAAAATGTGTAAACTTGCATTGTTCATTGGACTGAGTGAGTCTTACTCAGTAGGTAAACAACAGGCTATCTATCATTTATATCCTACTCTTACAAATAATGATTTATAATACAATATATTGCGGCTTATAATTGTAGAACGACATTTGAAATTTATCCCGCATGTGTTTCTTTTAAACGAAAATTCGAAATTAATTTTAAGGAGAAATAACGATTATTTCCAAACTTAGAGAGGAGGTATGAAAGGATGAATTGTGAAGAGTAATGATAAACGGGAAAATAAAAGTGTCCAGGGAAGATTATTTTTGAAAAACAATTTCGATTTGCCAAACATTCATTTTGGGCACTACTCAAAAGAAACAGTACCACCTTTTTAGCATAAAATAAAAATAAGTAAATGAAATTCACAAATTTGTAGTTTTCAGGTTTTTTTTTCGGTGTAAATTTGGAAAGAGAATACAATATATATATATGTGATAAGTAAAATTGTTGACTTCTCTGTGATGAGGGATCCTGTCGACTCTCGCTATAGCTGTGGTAACCGAGGGTCAAACCTGTAGTAACCGAGACGGACAGTCAGGGTGTGGAGAGTTTTCCAGTACCTCTCTGTACTTTGGAAGACCTTTAACAGTTTTCACAGAGTACAGGCAGTCGTGGTCGAGGCAGAGTGGAAAGCTTGGGAATGTCCACACACACAAAACGAAGAGACACAGCTGTAGTAGGAAAGTTCCATGAACAGATAAAAGTCGAGCTAAGAGCAAGATGGAGTTAAGAGTTCTTACTGGTTTACATGGTCGATGATGGGGACCTGGCTACGAGCAACAAGGGCTCACGCCGACGGTGAAGAGACTGACTGCTGACTAACTAAGCTCGGCTAAAACCGAGGTTTTTATATACCATTCCAAGTGGGGGGGAGTTGGACTTTGAACGTCTGCGGCATTCTGCACCCTTTGACCTTGATGGCAACGACTCGCCAAATTCTCTTTAGGGTTGTCTCGATTTTAGACGTTTTTGAACTTCTCAATCTTGCTTTAACTCAGCTCTTAATTTATTACATAGTTTTATTTATTCATTCACAGTTTGTACAAAGTACATTACATATGGTGATGCAATGACACATGTCAATCATGCGTATAATTATTTATAGGTGTGTTTCTATATACAACATGACAATCTTGTTATAAGTATTAAACAATATAGGGTTATTGGTTTAAATTACCATATATATATATATATATATAGATTGTAACGTTTTTATGTTAAATGTTAAAATATGTTTATCCTTGCATATCCTTGTACATTGTTAATTTTACTTTTTTTGTTGTTTTTATAATAATGAAGATGCAAATTACATTGTTGTTGTTGTTTAAAATTGTTTATTTTTTTAAATACATTGCGTGTGATGATGATGATGATAACAAATGACTTCTTAATTTAATATACAAAAATCAGTGAAAAAACAAATAATTATAAAATTCACAAACGTAAATATAAGCTGAGATGTGTGTCAAATACAAGGTTGTCCCAAAAGTTCGTAAACACTTGCAAAAATTGAATTTTTATTTACAAATAAACCTGTCTTAAGCGCCTCCTCTAAAAAGCGCCTCCCTCTCTATAGCGCCCGATTTTAAATATGTAATACGATGCGATTTACATTAAAGGTGACCTGTTTATAGCACCCCCTCTCTATAGCACCATATTTTGGTGAGTCCTAAGAGAGGGCGCTATAGACAGGTTTAACTGTATATATAATATGGATAGTAATATAATTTTATTCGCGATAGAACATTGTGGCCCAATGTACATAGTATTACATCTCAAACACGATGCCAGCTATCTCTGTCTTGAGCTCGATGTACCATCTCGGCGACCGTTAAGCCAGTAAGTTCCTTTAATTGGTCCACGAAGCGTGTCTGCGGGAGTCCAGGTATACGTCGCCCAGACGTCTTTCGAGTCAGTATGGTGTACTCCATTCCCCTGTGTCGCGCGATGTGACCAAGGAATCTCAAACAATTCCGTTATACAGAAGTCGGTCATCTTCCGAAATCGATAGTGGTGATAGTATTGATGTACTACGTTCTGTCCAAGGTAAAATGTTTCAGGTGTTTACGAACTTTTGGGATAACTGTTGACTTTGTTCAGACTTTTAAACATGCAATATATAGATATAACTTAACTTAATCTATATAAATACCTTTAATCATCTCAGAAGTGCTTCAGTTTACCGATCAGAATAAACTTCTTGCTTAATCTTCAGATTAAATATTTTCGCCTTTGAGCTTTATATTGAATAACTACGCTCTGCTACCAATTGTTGACTTTGCTCAGAATTTTTGATGAATCTGATTCCAATAATTATTAATTAAACACCATATTTATTGATTTACAAGAGAGAG
Organism: Cordylochernes scorpioides; assembly: GCA_030710605.1. NCBI lineage: Eukaryota > Metazoa > Arthropoda > Arachnida > Pseudoscorpiones > Chernetidae > Cordylochernes > Cordylochernes scorpioides. Next base: position 20,628,651 of record CP092873.1, on the reverse strand, counting down.
AACAAAATATAAAAAGAAAACTAATATTAAACAAAGGAACTTTTTTTTTGTTTCGGTTAGCGCCTATTTACCTGTGAACTTACACAAAATCTGTGGAACAATTGATTAATATATATACAACAATAACTTCATATCAAACAATGCGAATGATTGCTGCTGTATGTGTAAGTGAGTTATATGTGCAGCACCTAGCCTTCCTCCACAGAATCTTACCGTGGTTGAAAGTCAAATTGGGATTATTACCGTCTCCTGGAAGGTAAAAATCTTTCTACTCTTCTAACTGACCTACTTATCTCTTTAATAAGATAACCTCCCATTTCTAGATGTTTTTATAGAGTTTGAGATAGATATGAAGGGAGTTCACTTTGATCTTAGCCAAAAGGCCGAAAAGCGATATGAAGGGAATATGATCATTGAAAGACTTTCACTTCTAAAATAAGTGAGACAGGAGTCTTTGAATTTTCAATAGTTTAGTAAGGAAGGGATATGTAAAAGATGTTTTTTTTTCTTATCCATCGTACTTACAAAATTTAAGGTTGTAAAAAGAAATGAATTGAATTTTCCTGGATATGATCACCCCTCTTGAAATTAAAGATACGTCGGCCAGTAAATCTTTTTTATTATGTCGACGTTTCGAAAAAATATTTTTTCCTCGCAAGGAGGAATTTGACTCGTGCTTTAGATGTTGTACAAAATTTATAAATATCGCGTGTGAACGCCCTTGCAGCCTTAGAATAATTTTTAACGTATTGCTAAATGTTTTAATTTTTGTTCGCTCCTGACGAGGACAAAACATTTTTGTCGAAACTTCGAGAAAATAAAAAGATTTACTGGCCGAGGTATCTTTAATTTTAAGAACTATGAATGCCAGCCAGGCAACCTATGTATCTTTATGATAATCAAACCTCTCTCATATATTCCATATAAATAGAGAATAACATTAATATTTCCTATGATTAAACAAATTGACTAAAAAAATTAACATAGAACCAACTTCTAGATTTTCATTCAGGCTCAAATAATTTCGACTAAAATTACAAAATATTTCCTCACATTCAGTTTCTTTTTATTTTAAATTGCTTTCAAGCGAAAATCGCTCTTCAACGGGCTTAAATATTTTGTAATTTTAAATGTTTTTCACAATTTAATCATGAATGTAAACTAAACACGATATTCATAAGAAATTTGTGTATAGCTTCCTGATCAAAGATACTGGAATTGTGAGACGCTGAACGTTGTTATTGGACTCAAAAAGACAAATGAAGAATTTTACTATGAATTGCACAATGTCACGGGAAGTACATCGTTTACCTTTAATACTCCTCCCTATACCAACTGGACCATCAGCGGCCTTTCTGAAGACTTTCGATTACAGCCCGCCAGCCACTCTTCATTTTCTATCTGCAGAAACAGGTCGGTATCCATCTGTCACATAGTATGATATTTCTCTCTAAATAAACCTGCACATTATCTGAATATTATGATGAATTAGCGCGCCATCTGTTATCAAAATTCGAAACTATTATAGACGCGTATAATTCTTATAAAAATAAAACAATTTCTACTGCCCTTACTGCAATGGAAAAATTAATGGGAGAGCCTGGCTCATCATTGGTGAACCCTCCCAGCGGTTTCGCCAGTTTAATCTCCCATACCGCTGTTATATTGCATTTTTTGTAACTTCCTTTTATAGTGATACTGATGCTAGACTCTTGGAATGGATGTTTTAGCTGAACTATGGACAAAAGCTTTGAGGACAGCAGAAATCCATACAATTATAAATATATAATATGCTTCGAGCAATCTGAACTATCTGAATAAATGAAAATTTTGCCGGAAGGATATTGATCTATAAAAATAAAGGTCTCATCTCCCGTCAAAATGGACGTTACACTAGACGCCATCTATTGACCGTCTCTGCAAACTTGCGGACTTAGGTCGGTGACAAAGCCATTCACCTGGAGACCATGGTTTCGGAATAATTCTCATCGCCAATACAGGAAGAGATTTGATTCAATGAGATTCACAAGGGAAAAATAAAATCTTTAGATTTACAAAGTGGTATTGAGCTGGTAAAATCGCTAGGTCAATTCTAGGGAAAACTAGCGAACTCAGGTCGGTGACAAAGCCATAGCTTCTACCTAGGGCCATGGTTTCAGGCTAATTTCAATCGTCAGTCCAGAGTGGGATTTGATTTAATAAGAATTACAAGGGGAAAAGTTGCCAGGCCAATTCTATGCCAAAAGCAAAGCAAAGACAGGTCGATAGATGGCACTTAAGGTCAAGCGTATATTTTAACGAGAGGGATGACCTTGAATGTTATAGATTAGCTGTATGTGTGAATACTCATAATCCAACTTCATACCACCTTTCCTTGAGTAATGTCGACAATTATTTAAAACTAGACGAAAGGCCCGGGCAACGCCCGGGGTTTACCCGAGTGCGAATATATTTTAAAAACGTTGTCTTGGGTGGCCGCTATAGACAGGGTGGTCTGTATAGACAGGTGGATGTATCACACAGCTGATAATAGGGTTGCCTAGAGTGGCCGCTATAGACAGGGTGGTCTGTATAGACAGGTGGATGTATCACACAGCTGTAGAGTGGTCGCTATAGACAGGTGGTCTGTATAGACAGGTGTATGTATCACACTGCTGATAACAGGGTTGCCAAAAGTGACCGCTATAGACAGGGTGGTCTGTATAGACAGGTGGATGTATCACACAGCTGATAACAGGGTTGTCTAGGGTGGTCGCTATAGACAGGGTGGTCTGTATAGACAGGTGAATGTAACACACTGATGATAACAGGGTTGCCTAAAGTGACCGCTATAGACAGGGTGGTCTGTATAGACAGGTGGATGTATCACACAGCTGATAACAGGGTTGTCTAGAGTGGCCGCTATAGACAGGTGGATGTATCACACAGCTGATAACAGGGTTGTCTAGGGTGGTCGCTATAGACAGGGTGGTCTGTATAGACAGGTGAATGTAACACACTGATGATAACAGGGTTGCCTAAAGTGACCGCTATCGACTGGGTGGTCTGTATAGACAGGTGTATGTATCACACAGCTGATAACAGGGTTTTCTAGAATGGCCGCTATATACAGGTGGTCTGTATAGACAGGTGGATGTATCACACAGCTGATAACAGGGTTGTCTAGAGTGGTCGCTATAGACAGGGTGGTCTGTATAGACAGGTGGATGTATCACACAGCTGATAATAGGGTTGCCTAGGGTGGTCGCTATAGACAGGGTGGTCTGTATAGACAGGTGAATGTAACACACTGATGATAACAGGGTTGCCTAAGGTGACGCTATAGACAGGGTGGTCTGTATAGACAGGTGGATGTATCACACAGCTGATAACAGGGTTGTCTAGAGTGGTCGCTATAGACAGGGTAGTCTGTATAGACAGGTGGATGTATCACACAGCTGATAACAGGGTTGTCTAGAGTGGTCGCTATAGACAGGGTGGTCTGTATAGACAGGTGGATGTATCACACAGCTGATAACAGGGTTGTCTAGAGTGGTCGCTATAGACAGGGTGGTCTGTATAGACAGGTGGATGTATCACACAGCTGATAACAGGGTTGTCTTGAGTGGTCGCTATAGACAGGGTGGTCTGTATAGACAGGTGGATGTATCACACAGCTGATAACAGGGTTGTCTAGAGTGGTCGCTATAGACAGGGTGGTCTGTATAGACAGGTGTATGTATCACACTGCTGATAACAGGGTTGCCTAAAGTGACCGCTATAGACAGGGTGGTCTGTATAGACAGGTGGATGTAACACACTGCTGATAACAGGGTTGTCTAGAATGGCCGCTATAGACAGGTGTATGTATCACACAGCTGATAACAGGGTTGTCTAGAGGGGGGCGGGCAGGGAGGTCACGTGTTTGCTGGCAGCCAATGGGCGCGCATTCTATCCGTGAGCTTCAGACTTACAGACAGACAGACAGACAGAAAGAATAAGGCAAATATATAAGTAGATAATAAATTCCTTTTATTATATCTATACAACTGTAGTGAGTTTGATGCAGCTCCCAGTCCAGTGAGGAATCTTACTGTGGCCATACAAGATGATTCAAGCTTCAATATCACTTGGGACGAGCCCTTACATATGAATGGCATTTTGAGATACTACCTCCTAAAATGGAGTCACAGCTGGAGACATTCTTGTGACATTCCTCTTAGTCTTCCATCTTGGGAGATGCAAGTGAATGGAACAACAGCCATCCTCAAGGCCCTTTCTTCTTCTCGCTATGACATCAGTGTCTCTGCAGTTACTGTGGCATCAGGAGATCCTGCTGTAGTATCCGCCTTCACTAAATTTTATGGTAAGCTCAAAATTAAATTTTTAAAAAATATTTGTCTACTTTTAATATTTATTATAGGAGAGGAGAGAGATTGAGATGGAAACTACTTTATTTCAATGTCCATATAAGATTGTTTAAGGTTGAATACAGATAATATATGAATAAATATGAATATATATATAATTATAAATGCATGAATAAATAGATAAAATATATGAAATTATTGATAAATATATAGAGAGGAGAGAGATAAAGAGAAGACGTTCAATGAACTGCTGGAATGGGACAAAGATTATTTGAGCTGCGAGAAAGGTAATTAACAGACCAATTTGGAGAATATTTGTCTACTTTTAATATTTATTATGTACTAGACGAATGGCCCGGGCAACGCCCGGGGTTTACCCGAGTGCGAATATATTTTAAAAACGTTGACTTGGGTGGTCGCTATTAACAGGGTGGTCTGTATAGACAGGTGGATGTATCACACAGCTGATAACAGGGTTGTCTAGAGTGGTCGCTATAGACAGGGTGGTCTGTATAGACAGGTGGATGTATCACACTGCTGATAACAGGGTTGCCTAAGGTGACCACTATAGACAGGGTGGTCTGTATAGACAGGCAGCTGATAACAGGGTTGTCTAGCGTGGTCGCTATAGTCAGGGTGGGTCTGTATAGACAGGTTTATGAGAGAGGCAAACTTACATAAAAAAAAAATAAAAAAATAAAAAAATAAATAAAATAAAATAAAAAAAAATAAATAAAAAAAAATAAAAAAAATAAAAAAAAAATAAAAAAAAATTGAAAAAAATAAAAAAAAATAAAAATAAATAAAAAAAAATATAAAAAAATAAATAAAAAAAATAAAAAAAATAAAAAAAAATAAAAAAAATAATTAAAAAAAAATTTAAAAAAAATAAAAAAAAAAATAAAATAAATATAAAAAAAAATAAAAATAAATAAATAAATAAATAAAAATAATAATAAAAAACAATAAATAAAAAAAAAATAAAAAGAATATTACGCCTCTAAAATAGTTTTATAATTTGATAACAGATGGCGCTCTAGTACATCGTATCTACAGCCAAATAGCGCGCATTCTATCCGTGAGCTTCAGACAAACCTTCAGACAAACAGACAATGCTTCAGACAAACAGACAGAATAAGGCAAATATATAAGTAGATTATAAGAAGAGAAAGAGAGGAATAGTTCAATGAACTGCTGGAATAGGTCAAAGAAGCTACTCAATAATCAATATTTGAACTGCGAGAAAGGTGAATAACAGATCCATTTGGAGAATATTTGTCAAAATTAGACATATGCATTGAATCAATTATCCGAACGAATCATCTATGAAATTCGGGAAAAGCCTCCAACCTATTTGGGTAAGATATTTACCTGTAATTTTATGAGATTTTATTTTATACATTTGGATAGATATAATGATAGAAGTAAATAACCTCTATGTGAGATCAAAACTTATTTGTGACGCCACATTGCCTGTTCAGAAATTTGATTTGAATATACAGTTAAACCTTTCTATAGCGCCCCCTCTTGGGACTCACCAAAATTGGGTGCTATAAAGAGGGAGGTGCTATAGACAGGTCGATTTTAATGTAAATCGCATCGTACTACGTATTTAAAATCGGGCGCTATTTAGAGGGGGCGCTATAGTCAGGTTTAACTGTATATTGGGAATATAATTTAATTCGTGCGATTATTATTATT
>CP092873.1:20582505-20622501 GCA_030710605.1 Cordylochernes scorpioides | reverse complement strand
CATTTTTTGACAAGTTAATGTTTCTTACAGGTTGAAATTTAATTTTAAAAATTTCAAATTAGAGATTAATATAATTATATTCTAAAGATTATTTTCAAATATTGTAATAATAATATATAATTTTATTTCTTATTTTATAAAATATTTCGCGATTCTGACCTAATTCTTCAATTTTTGCTAGGTTTGGGTTTTGAAACGCAGCAAGTCGTATGTCACAGTTGAGCGTCACGGGCATCTCATAGGTTTATTGGGCGCAAAATTCTATCCGAAATAAAATATGATGAATTCAGGATAAATATAAAGAAAAGAAAAAAATGCAATATGCCAATAATATAAAGATTGAATAAATCATCCATTGTTCGCTCCTGACGAAGACAAAATATTTTGTCGAAACGTTGAGACAATAAAAAAGATTTACTGCCGAAGTATCTTTAATTTGAAGAACTGATTCATCAGTATTAATAAATACTGAAAAATAATTTGTATTATTGGAATAAATTACAACTATTAAACTGTTAACAAAGATAAATGAGGTTTATAAGTGATTTGGATGTGTTTCACGTTTGTCAACTAAATGCTTCAGGTGGCTCTTCAGTTCCAGGAGGAAAGCCCCAAAACCTCCGTGTCATGGAACGGCATCAAGAGTTCGTGATACTTGGCTGGGATCCACCTCTGTGTAATACCACCTATGGAAAAATAGCTGGGTACCAAGTATGGGCCTTAGTGGATGTTCCATGGTGTCAACGTAATATAACAGCTATGGTGGAGACCAGTAACACCTGGAAACTGGATAATCTTCAACCTTTCACCACCTACCTGGTGCGAGTAGCTGCTGGAAGTAAAATGGGAATCTCAGAGTTCACTGCGGATCTCAATGTTACCATACCCCCGGCAGGTAAGCATGTTTCTCCTTACTGTCTTAAGTCATTTGTGAACAACACTCTTTCAAATGGGGAACACGATAGAAAACTTTGGTATATATCATAAACAACAACAACTGCTTTATTAGGACATTTCCGTCCTGTAAGGACTCGCCATACATCATTTTCATGGAGAAAAGGAAAAGAAAACATGCACAAAGGAGAGAAGGAAAAATGAAAGGAAATCAAAGTATTCAACATAACTATACAAATTAACTATGGATAGAAATTGTTCTGTAAGTTTATTTCTTAGAGATTACCTTGTTCTCTAACGCTTTATGAAAGTTAAACAATTCTATCGTTATATATTTTTTCTCGGACATTATTCTGATTAGCTAAACTGGGTTCACGTAGACTTGGATAATGTTATTTAAGATCTCATTCCGTTACTCGTTAACAATAGTGCATTCAGAAATGTAGTGGGTCATTTCTTCTATCTTTCAGTTTTGCAGAATTTACAAATTACATCTATATATCATCATATTAATAGAGGCTGGTGGAGGAATGACATAAACCGCTCGTTTTCAAAAATAACGATCCGGTATTGAATCCCGCATTGAGATTTTTTTCTGGAAAAAAATGCTTCAATAGGCCCTGGATTTTAAAAATCTCCAACCCCACCAGTTTTTTTTATCCCTAGTACACATGGTACATGCCATGATAATTATGATGGGTAGAAGTTGCCGACTACTTTGAATGTAAGTGCACCGCATATCTACACATGTGAAAAACAGTTAGACTTTTTCAGTTACAAATGTGTCAGAGCCCCGTTTGATTACTTGCACTCGCTGGTGGGATTGGACTTCTGCAAAAATCTGAGGCCATTGGAGCAATTTTTTAATCAGAAAAAAGTGCCCAATGTGGGATACGATCCCGGGTCGTAGCGGTCGAAAACCAAAGGTTCAGACCATCCTTCCACCAACTCACTAGACTACCACTGAGTTTGAATATAACCAATTGAATCTCTGACACATTTATCAAACTGCTTTTTACATATGTAGGCATGTGGTGCTCTTGCAGTAAGAGCAGTCGCTAACTACCTACAATGATGGCCTGTACCGAGTGTAATAAGGATAATAATACCAACGCAATATATATATAGAGAGAAAAATTTTGTAGCGGCTCCCAAATATTAACTTTTCATATTTTCATTAGAAGTTTTAATTTGTTTAATAACTATTTAATTCAAATATTAAATTAAAATATTCATCTTATAAATATATAATGCTCATAAAATATACTTTATTAAAATTATATAAATTAACATTAATATCACATTAATTGTGCTGTTATAATAATATAATAAAAATAATTATAAATCTTTCTAAATATAAATCATAAATCATATAAATATCTATAATATATCTAACACTTATATCTAACATTTTATAATATAGAAATGATATTTGACCACTACACACACAAAAGAACATCAACATGCAGTATACAACAATACTTCTGATAATTTGTATTAAATAAATGTAATTGAAAGTTGATTTTACGATAAATAATTTGTTGTCTGACTCCGCTTAGAAATCCATGCCGCCCACATTTTTCATATATTTTTGCATTTGGACCTTTAATTTATTCAACATCGTTACCATATAGAAAGGTATAGAAACTAACAAATATGTTCTAAGAGGTTTTTTTTGGCGAGGAAATTGAAATATAAAATTAGAGTATTTTCACATTTCATGCATATATATGCGATTAAGTTATGCATTCAAATGCTACCAAACATTTATATACATTGTGTAGGTAAATGTAATGTAGAATTAACTTTATATAAGCCGCGCTATATCTGGTAGTCGACAGAGTTAGTCTTGATTTAAAATTATTTTTATAGCACATATATATTATAAAAACAAATGAAATTTATGTCGATTTTTGGGTTATCTTGTGGATTATGCTATGGTAATGCAGTCGTGGTTAAAATCTTGAAAGTATATTAATAAAAAAATTATTATCTAAATAGCTTTAATTGAGCTTATGGGATATATAAAAACATAATTTGATAAAAGTACTGCCTGGCTTAAGGCGAGTAGAACAAGGAAAACAAAAGATTATTTACATAATGTGCAAACGGTTTGAGCCTGCCATCAGGGAGCAACAACAATGAGTTTTTATAGGGGAAGCGTGACCTCTGGCGGTCGATTTAACAGAGTATTTGAATCTATGAAATATAATTTTAAATAAAATACTATTTTAATATAATATATATATATATACTCACACAATACATAGATATTCATTTAGACTACATAGAAGGTATTACTTGACGAGAATTGTGTGACAGAGCCGGGACCTCCCCTCAACCTTACAGCTTACTCCGAGACAGAAATAAGTATTTTTATTGCCTGGAATGCTCCTTTCCCCCCCAACGGGGAGTTAGACATGTTTAAGATAAGGTACTGGAGAAATGGATCCTGGAATTCCACCATGATTAGATTAAAGGCCCGAGAGAGATGTTTTGATTACCTTGGGAGGAGTCAGTACTGCTTCACCATCTCGGGACTGGAGGTTGAGACAGAGTACATCATTGAGGTAGGTTACTAAATGAATTCAAATGGTACTAACAGCATTGAATTTTGTTCTTCAGGGTCTCATAGATAATTGGATGTGTCTTTTTACTATATTCTTAAAGTTAACACCTTTGTGAATATGAAATAATATCTGTAAATCCAAATATGACGTTTTAATCTTGAAGTGATGGACGTCAATTCTTTAGAAAAATCAAAACTATCTCTTAATTCATTGTATATTTAAGGCTCTAAAACCTTTGCCCATGTAATATCATCACAGTGAGAGAGTGGCTACTATAAACTATATCTCTTTATTTAAGGTATTAACATATAGTTGGGTTATATATTCTACATAGGGGTAGCAAAGGGAATGTAACAGGCATTAATTTTCATTGGTTCTCAACCAAAACCGAAGTTAAATGTGACAAATATAGTCATAGAAGTGTGTGATGGAGTCCCCAGATCGTTACTGCACGATGTTGATTACATCCTAGGCCAAGTGGTGGTGTCTTGTCCTTGGAGCAGTTGCTCCATGGAAAGGGGGGTGTCATTGCCCCGTTAGTCAGCAACATTTCAGAGTTCCCTGTTCGCGGTTACCGTAGCGACCAGGGGCTCACGACACCGTACTTTACCCTACAGGGCGAAGGGCTATAAGGAGATTAGTAGGTTTGAAGTAGTGGTCCTATACCGCCATGTGAGGGAGGCACTCTCCAAGACACTCTCGACAGTAAACAAGATCATTCTGTGTGAATTCCTTAACATGGCAATTGAACGTGTTGGGGATAAAGACTCCATTATAATCAAAGGTCTATCCAAATTCAGGGTTGCTTGTAACCCTTGATTTGACGTCCCTTCGGAGAAGGCTTCGAGTTTGATGTAAATATATATTTGTATAAATTGTATTGTTTATAGCTGTAATTTTATTGGACCTTTTTGTTTTATTGTTGACTAGAATTCAATATTTTTTCTCTCTCTCGCCCTACAGGGCAATCCATTACTAGTGCTGCTTCTCCCGCCCGCCACGTAGAGAAAGACTTCTGGGCGGGCCAAGTGCCTTTGTTGAAATGACCGCGGAGGTTGTAATCTTGTCCGATCAATAGATGCGTTTAGTTTAGTGTCTACTTTAAAGGGAAGAGGCGACTATTAATTTTTATATATTTGGATGTGTATCTTCTTATTACCAAGTATATTTTAAGGTGGAAATATCTCCAGGGATAGTTTTTTTAAAATGTTTATTCACAAATCTATCTAGCTCTCTGGCACAGAAGCCCTTCAACAGGAGAAAACACGATACAATAAATCGTCAGAAGGATGAGTTTAAATATAATTAAATACTGTTTTCATATAATTGTATAAGGGTTTCCGTTCCCGATAGCTAGAGAGAGGGGGAGAGATTGAAACTACTTTATTACAATGTCCATATAAAATTATATAAGGTTAAATGCAGAATAAATGTGATTATATAATGATAAATATATGAATAAATAAATATAAATATATAAAAAATTGATAAATAGGCATTATTGGAAATATTAACGAATGGCTCGTTAAAGCAGAGTGCCAATTGATTTATTGGAAATACAAGTTTAGAGACAATCAAAAGAGCGATAGAATGTCAGTTGTGAACAGTCAGCAGCTTGGCAGGAAGGAAGTAGGGGTAAGTAGTGACGTCACGCTGGTATAGGTGGCGCCGGCTCACTGTACACGTGTCAAGGTCGACTTGGGATGAAAACAGCGACTCTATAAATTTCACAATTTCTAACACTCCCTCTTGAAATTTATAACGTTCAAGTTTTCTAGGAGCCGCCTGAAGTGTTTCGGTCCCAAAGGTTTCGTCAGGAGGTCAGCCGTCTGCTGAAGAGTGCTGACATATCTTGTGATCAGCTCACCATCTTCCTGTTTAGTACGAATGTAGTGATATCGTACATCAATGTGCTTCGTTCTCTTATGGAACTCGGGATTCTGCACTAGCTTTATGGCTGCTTGATTATCCATGTTGAGTACTGTGGGTCTGTCCATCTTAATCCCGATATCCTTAAGAAGTCTGCGTAGCCAGACCATTTCTTTAGTAGCAGCACAGGCAGCAATATATTCACTTTCTGTTGTCGAGAGGGCAACTGTCGATTGCTTTTGGCTTGACCATGAAACAGCACCATGGTTTAACATGAAGATGTAACCTGTAGTACTTTTTCTTGAATCAATGTCCCTAGCATAATCGCTATCTGAGTAACCTGTTAACTCTTGATGGTTAGCGTACAATATTCCTAATTGTGGTGTTGCTTTCAAGTAGCGAAATACATTTTTAATTGCTGTCCAGTGTGTCTGTCCTGGGTTGTCAAGGTATTTACTTAATTGTGATGTCGCATAAGCTATGTCCGGTCTAGAAACAGTAGAGGCAAACATTAGTGAGCCTACGGCTTCTCTGTAAGGAAATTTTGGTGAATTTCCATTTTTATCTAAGTCTGGGCAATCAGCTTTAGTTAGGACTGTACTCGGGTCCATGGGTACTGCTGCGGGTTTGCAATCAATCATATTGAATTTATCTAAAATCTTGTTTATGTATGAAGATTGGTGGATATAGATCTTCGATCTATCCTCTGATTGTTCAATCTGAAGTCCTACGAAATAGTCTGCATCTCTAGACGTTATATTGAACTCGTGAGATAGTTCCTGGATGATAGAATCGATATCGTCCTTGTTCCGAGACATGAGAAGTCCATCATCGACGTAAAGAGCAAGGATCATTTGAGTGTCGTTAATAGTTCCGGTGAAAACACATTGATCTGCATTAGATTGGAAAAAATTGTGTTTCTCTAAGAAGGATTTAAACTTCCTATTCCAATTTCTGGACGATTGTTTCAGTCCATATAGACTCTTTTGTAGTTTACAAACAAAATTGTGTCCTTGAGAGAAACCTTCTGGTTGTTCTAAGTATATGACTTCGTCTAGGTCACCATATAAAAATGCAGTCTTTACGTCAAATTGTTTTAAGAACATTCTTTCTGATGCCGCGTTTGCTAGTAACACTCGAAGTGAATCATATCTGACAACAGGACTGAAGGTGTCGAAATAGTCTACGTTCTTCCTTTGTGTGTAACCCTTAGCTACAAGTCTAGCCTTAAATTTAGGTGCCGTAGAGTTGGGATGGGATTTTAGCTTATAAACCCATTTACTTCCTATTGGCTTATATCCGTCTGGTAGGGTTTCGAGTGACCATGTGTTATTGGATTCTAACGCTTTTATTTCTTCTTTCATTGCATCCAACCATTTTTCGGCATTTGGACTTTCCATAGCATCTTTATAGGTTGAAGGCTCATCGACAAAATGGTAGTTACAAGAATCTGCTTTCTTTTTAGATCGAGTTATCATCGGGTGGAATCCCGACGGCGTGGGAAACCGTAGCGCTGTAGGTGATTCATCTTCGGTTGTTTGTGCCGGCGGATCAAGGTCAATGTTTATTGGGATGAAATTTTCTCCCTCTAGTTCGCAATGTCGGAGCTTTGTCTCGTTAAAAGTAACATCTTTAGAGATAGAAATCTTTCTAGTAGAAGGGTTCCAGAGTCGAAAGTTAGTGCATGTTTTATCGTACCCTAAGAAAATCATCTTTTGTGATTTCTTATCCCATTTCCTTCTACGTTCTTTAGGTGTATGCAACCATGCTTCACAGCCGAAAATCTTTAGATTATATAAACTAACTTTTCTTCCGAAAAAGAGTTCATAGGGTGTGGTATTGGGAGCTTGTTTAGTGAATGTTCGGTTTAGAATGAAGTTTGCAGTATTGCAAGCTTCTGCCCAAAGTTCTTCGGGAAGATTTCGTGCGCACAGCATCGATCGAGCTGCTTCGACAATAGTTCTATTGTCTCGTTTTACGCGCCCTATCTGTTCGTGAACATATGGAGCTGACAATTCATGCACTATTCCGAACTTTCTGCAAGTATTTGTGAAATCTTTACTGGTATATTCTAGTGCATTATCGGTTCTAATCACTTTAATTTTATTGCCTGTTTGATTATAACTGAATCTAGCAAATTTTTCAAATTTGTGTAAAATATCGAATTTGTGTCTAATGAAATCTATATGGCGAAAGCCACTGGAATAATCTTTGAATAAAATGAAATAAAGTGATCCTCCTATTGATTGTGTTGGCATAGGGCCGCAGATATCACTTAGAATGAACTCACCAGGATTGTACTCCTTTGTTTCAGACAAATGACTAGGCTTTCTGTGAGCTTTTCCTTCTTGGCAGCCTTGACAGAAGAAATCGTCTTTTTTTATGTCCTCGGGTTGCAAACCGTTGATCGATCCTTTCTTGGCCATTTCTCGAATAGTGCTGAGTGAGATGTGTGCTAGTCTTTCGTGCCACAGTTGGAGGTTGTTGATCTTTGCTGAAAATCCTTGTGAAGATGAAGTAACTCGGAACATCATCTTGTAGAGCCCATCTTGGCGTTGTCCAACTGCTTTCAGATCTTTTCTTGAGTAGATGCGCAGCTCATCCTTGTCGATGTCTACTCGGTATCCCTTTTCAGCGCACACTCCCAGGCTGAACAAATTTTTCTTGAGCTTCGAAGAGTAGAGCACATTTCTGATTGATGTTGCAATCCATTTTCCATTCACCAAGGCAAGGATTTCAATGTCACCTGTACCTTCTGCAAGGACGAAAGTGTTGTCTCCAAGGTATATTCTATGATCGTTGTGGATCGGAGTGAAGGACTTGAACCATTCACGTCGGAAGGTCATGCTGCAGCTTGCTCCGCTATCTGCCCACCATATGTCGCAATCATTCCACTTTAGGATGGTATCAGCGTTGAAACCTTTATGATCATAATCTCCTGCTTGGTTCTTCCGCTTCTCGTTTTTCTTCTGCTGGTCGGCAATCCGTTTCCGACATTCCCGTGACCAATGACCAATCTTGTGACAATAATGGCATTCAGTCTTTTTCTTTAGTTCTGATATCTTTCCTGAATCAGTCTTCTTTATGTTGTCTTCTTTGATTCTTGGTTTAGTCTGTTGGTAGAATGCTGTACCTTGCGAGGAATCGGCCTGCTGGTTTCTACATTCTTCAATCAGAAGACGTGCTGATAAGTTCTCTAGAGAGTTTATTATCTTTGCCACTTTCTGGTCATCTGTAATCGTTCCTCCTGCATCCTGAATTCTTGCACTAAGATTTTCAATCTTGGCGATATAGCTGCTGACATCCTCTGATGACGACATTCGGGCGTCAAAAAATTGTTGCCACAACATGCCAATTGCGATCTCTGATCTCTGTTCGTGGATGGACATGAGCCTTGTCCACATTTGAGCGGCAGTTTTACAGGACATCAAAGGTTCTAGAAATCTTAATTCAAGTGCCTGTGATATAAGCATTCGGGCTTTGATATATTTGGCGTGCCATGCATCCTGTATAGCAGAGGTAGCGTCACTTACCTCTGGTTTGATTTCTTTGCCGTCAACGATATCCAAAAGTTGATTTTGCTCTAATGGTAGTCGGAACTGAAATTTCCAAAGGGAGAAGTTTTCGCCTTTGAACTGGCGGACTTGATTCTCAAGGTGCGTCATATTTAGCACGAGTTAGGCTTAGCAGTTTCACTTTAGGTTTGCTTCTTCAAATTTGGGGCGTAGTCAGGACCCATAACCTATTGGAAATATTAACGAATGGCTCGTTAAAGCAGAGTGCCAATTGATTTATTGGAAATACAAGTTTAGAGACAATCAAAAGAGCGATAGAATGTCAGTTGTGAACAGTCAGCAGCTTGGCAGGAAGGAAGTAGGGGTAAGTAGTGACGTCACGCTGGTATAGGTGGCGCCGGCTCACTGTACACGTGTCAAGGTCGACTTGGGATGAAAACAGCGACTCTATAAATTTCACAATTTCTACCAGGCATATATATAAATATATACAAATCGTCATTGGTAGCACCCACAGCGGGAAAGACTCTGCCACCGATGGACTGCGAGAGTTCTTTCCCACAGAGTGGGAAGCTCGAAGTGTTGGCTGGCTTTACCCAACTCAAGAGAAAGATGGTACTTGTAGATAGTTTGCCTTCACCACTCTAGTAAACTTTATTCATTTATTAATATATTGCCTCGGAATGGAGGCCGACGCCGAAGAGTCAGGCCTGCAGATAGACTGCAGGGGCAAGTCGCAGGAAGCGAACACCTCCCGGAGCAGTGGTCGCACGGCTCGGCAACTCCAATATCTGTGGGTCAGCGACCCGTCGCTGTACCCACAGGCGGCACAGTTGGCACGCCTCGAGGCAGGATGGTCAGGATGGGGTAGGGCGTGGAGAGCCAGCCGTAGGGCGACATCTGCGTCGTGCCCCGAGAAGCAGTTCCGACGCAGGTCGGCCCAGGGGATGGAGCGGGGAACATCTGTTACGACTACTAAAGTAGTCAACTTTATTTTATGCAAATATTTGGCTTAAAACTAGGAGAAAAAAAGTATGTAAATCTCTTTGTTGTATAAATTGTTATGTAAATTTCTTTGTTGTATAAATTGTTATTTAAATATCTTTGTTGTATAAATTGACCGTGTTTTTTTAAATAAAAATGAGTTCTGGATAAGATATTGAACGTTTGGTAGTCGTTCTTAGGGCCTCTTACTTTGGTGTTAAGTAGCTGGACAAGTGGCTGGATTGGGGCACTGGGTCGTCTCTCGGGGTAAAGAGAGACACCAATCTATATTGAGAGGAAGCAGCCTCAATATTTGTGGCGTGCCTGCCAGGATAAGAAGATTCCAGGATTTCAGGATGGAGACTTCAAAGGACTCAATGAATTTGAAAATTTTGAAAGGAGCTAGAACTCCAAGGAGAACTATCTTCACCAAGGAAATAAACGAAACTCTAGAAGAGTTAAAGGGAGTCTCCCCTGATGAGTGCCTCTTGATGAAAAAGAGAGAGTTCATCGTCCAGTGTTACCAGCAAATTAAGGAATTTGATGGAAAAATAGAGATAAATGATTGGTGCAGAGGAATATGACGAAAAGGCTGTAATGAAGGAACTGGAGTCCACTGCGCATCACGAAAAAATGTACATTGACGTACTGATAAGGATCGATAGGGTCCTAAAAGCTCAAGTTGAGAAAAAATATTTTATTGAAGAAAGTGAAAAATCTCAAGTTGAGAAAAATTCAGTTGTTGAAACGGAAGAAAGACATAAGACTGAAGTTGAGAAAAAGTCTGTTGTGGAAGGAAGTGAAAAATCTCAAGTTGAGAAAAATTCAGTTGTAGAAACGGAAGAAAGTCATAAGACTGAAGTTGAGAAAAAGTCTGTTGTTGAAGAAAGTGAAAAATCTCAAGTTGAGAAAAATTCAGTTGTAGAAACGGAAGAAAGTCATAAGACTTAGTTGAGAAAAAGTCTGTTGTTGAAGAAAGTGAAAAAGCTCAAGTCGAGTAAAAGTCTGTTGTAGAAGTTGACGAAAGTCATAAGGTTGAAGTTGAGAAAAATTCTGTTGTAGAAACGGAAGAAAGTCATAAGACTGAAGTTGAGAAAAAGTTTGTTGTTGAAGGAAGTGAAAAATCTCAAGTTGATAAAAATTCAGTTGTAGAAACGGAAGAAAGTCATAAGACTGAAGTTGAGACAAAGTCTGTTGTTGAAGAAAGTGAAAAATCTCAAGTTGAGAAAAATTCAGTTGTAGAAACGGAAGAAAGTCATAAGACTGAAGTTGAGAAAAAGTCTGTTGTTGTAGCAAGTGAAAAATCTCAAGTTGAGAAAAATTCAGTTGTAGAAACGGAGGAAAGTCATAAGATTGAAGTTGAGAAAAAGTCTGTTGTTGAAGAAAGTGAAAAATCTCGAGTTGAGAAAAGGTCAGTTATAGAAACTGAAAGTGTAGAGCCTCTTAAGAAAGAGGAAGATGTTATTTCTGATAGTGGAATGGAACTTCGTCAGTGGGAAACAGCTGAGACGTTCAATCCTCGAGAGGGAAAGGATACGAAGGTTTTGGGACTCTTGTGGAATCGGAAAACTGATACCTTGAATTGCATGATAAACCTTGATATTTTGCCTTCAGTGATAACGAGGAGAGTCATTTTGTCCTTGGTGCAAAAATTGTTTGATCTCCTCGGGTTCTATTCACCAGTGATGATAACGCCTACAATTTTGCTGCGGAAAACATGGAATAGAGCAGGTGGATGGGATGATCCCCTGGGAAGGGATATAAGTCAAGAGTCTATAGATTGGTATGAGAAGATGTATCATTTAAAGGACACAAAGATCCATCGATATATTTATGTGGGTTGGGCGGGAAAATAATTGTATTGATGATTTTGATCATGTGCCCCGTACCTCAAAAATCTGGAGGAAAACATTTTTCCGGCCCAGAAGATTGTGAAAATGTGTGTATATTTTTCACTCTTTTCTTCTGTTGAACTCCTGTTCAACAGCGGGGGGAGTATGTTACGACTACTAAAGTAGTCAACTTTATTTTATGCAAATATTTGGCTTAAAACCAGGAGAAAAAAAGTATGTAAATTTCTTTGTTGTATAAATTGTTATGTAAATTTCTTTGTTGTATAAATTGTTATGTAAATTTCTTTGTTGTATAAATTGTTATGTAAATCTCTTTGTTGTATAAATTGACCGTGTTTTTCAATAAAAATTAGTTCTGGATAAGATATTGAATGTTTGGTAGTCGTTCTTAGGGCCTCTTACTTTGGTGTTAAGTAGCTGGACAGGTGGCTGGACTGGGGCACTGGGTCGTCTCTCGGGGTAAAGAGAGACACCAATCTATATTGAGAGGAAGCAGCCTCAATAACATCCACGCTGGGGATCCAACGCGCAGCTAGCTCGGCAATACAGAGAAAGATTTCGAAGAAGGAAACAAAACTAATGGCGACGTGTTTTTTCATTTGTGCTGTATAATCTTGGCAAGCTTTCAGACTATGACGTCCTTCAACAGGCTACTATACAAGAAACTAGATAATAATATTTTTATATTTTTATTATATTTACATAATTTGAATTTTTTAATGAAATTAATGATAATTACTTGTATATATATATTTTCTTTTTTTTTCTCCATATACAAATTAGTTTTAAGAAAAGGATGACTGCCAATAATGCAGAGAAAGGCAAAAAACCATCTAAAACTCCTCAGACAAAAAAGGTTTTGGAAATTTGGGAGGTTAAATTTTTCAAGGGTAGGAAATAGATTGAGTACTATTTAGAGATTTGTGAATAAATTTAAAAAAGAAACGTATCCCTGGAGGCTTATATTTCTCACTTTTGATACAAGGGATTGATTTATTGAAGTATATATTGAAATATGAGTGTTGTAGATACGGGCCGTCAATATTGGAGTGATAATGGAAGGACCAGCTATTCAGATCAAGAAGAGAACAGAATCAGGTATGCAAACCTTCAAATATATTTCTATCTTCTATCTTTTTTCTTATCTCCACTCAATCATATCACGCTATCAAGCTTGTAAAGTTGACAACCATCATGATTGGGTCAAGTAGAATGCGTCTGCCTTTGTCATTAAGACTGGGAGCACTACTCAGTGGCAGGCCGACTTAGCTCCAAAAGAAATGGCCACCTCTGACATGAGGAACAGGCGCCATGTGCAGCCGCTCCTAACATGGAGTACAAACGCTGCTCATCCTGTATCCCTGGATTAGGAGCCCTGACAGGGTACTATCAGCCGGGCCAGCTGAGCCCAGGTTTTTTAGTGAGCTTGTTACTGCTCGCCCTCCTCCTTTTTCATCAGGGTTTGGGACCGGCAAAGGCGAAGTTATTCTATTTTATATATTTTTGTATTATAACCGTTTCTATATCCATGTTTCCTATCATATTTGTTATACACTTTCTGAATTTTATTTTTGAAATAAATACAAATTTTAAGAGATATTTACTTCTATATTTTCGATTTGAAAACTTGAAAAAAAAATATTTAATCGCTATTTAGATATTATTAGAGAAATTTAAAATTTTATTGATTAGAATATATTTGTGCTCGAATGATTTTGATTGAAATAAAATATTTTTTAACTTATTCTGCTTCATAAAAATACTTAATTAATTAACTGTATTAACATCCTATAACGCGATATCCTAAACTCAGAGATATTTGCGTCAATACATTTCTTTACATCATAACAAATTGGCTATATACAAGCTTATACAATTATTTTACAAAAAGAAAAGACAAGATACAAAAGCAATTCCCTTAAAATTTCCTTCCCTCTCTTTCCCAGTTCAAAAGATAGTTGTATATATATCCACAAAATTGATTAAAATTTTTATATGTTCTTTTCTCATCTACGAATTCATGTAGCTGTCCGATGTCACCAAATTTTCTTTCACTATAATCCCGAAAAATTGGACATTCCAGAAGTAAATGTTTCGAGCCTTGAATTCCTCCTCCGCAAAAGAATCCTGGTTCCTTCACCACGCGGATAGTTGCCAATATTTACCAATATTTCCACGATCAGTGCTAAATTGAACATTATAAAAATCTGGACAAAAAAACTTGGAATTACAAACACAAAAAATCATCTAAATATTTCATTTGTATTGACAAAAGCTTCATTCATTTTTGACTCTAAAAATGACTTGACAATACATTGAACATGGGGGTTCATAAGTTATTAAATCTTCTGTTAATAGTTGAGCTAGATCATAATTATTGATTTTTCTGGATTCTATATAATCTGTTAGGAGTGGGATTTTTGCTAAACTATGTACACAGTTTGATGAAGTGGTGTTCATAAAAATACTTTAACCTCTAGGTTCATCACAAAGTAATGTGTGAAATATTTGTTGTGAATAACAATATTTGCCTCAGTTCCAGGCCCACCGCTGAATCTAGGTATTGACAACAGAACTTCCAGAGTTCTTCATATTTCCTGGAGGGAACCATTTTATAGAAATGGAATTCTCTCGAGGTACAAGGTAAGACTATTATGTGAATACGAAGAAAATAATTGACTTATTAGTTCTTAAAATGACATGTAGTTATTAGATATCTGTGATAGGAATCATTACATGTTTTAAGAGGCAACAGCTATATAATATTTTTGAATTTTTGTATGTAATTTCTCTGTTCTTCCAGTATCGCCTTCATACAAGCTGTAAGTACCTAAATCTTACAACATAAAAATTATTAGATATTAACATCTAAATATCATAGCTGAGGATCTTTAACTCATCTTCTATCTCGCCATATGAGGAAATTTGAATGAGGAAAGCGAAGACTAGAACGTGGCTGATTCTACCCTCGCCTTTTAAGTAATACGCTAATATATGCACGGTGGTTTCTGTGGCCATTGGACATACGGCGGACCTGTAGGCTGTTGGGTTCTGCGCTGTCTGGAGTATAGGAGTTCAATCTATGCTTTCTTCCTATGGTGAATCTGTATAAGACCTGTGGTCTTAATAAAGATGAATGTGTATATATAACACCAGAATGAATACTATGAAGGCTGAGTTCTACCAAAAGAGAGTGGGTGTAATATAACCATTAGTTGGTTGTTCATTACTAAAGAATTGCGTATTTCGATGAATTACAAAAAGAAATTAGACGCCGCAACTATTTTTTTTTGCAGCGTTTTGTGATTTTTTTGTAATATGTAAGTTTTGGATAACCCAATGTCGAACCCTTGGTTTGATCAGGATTGCTACATAGCTAAAAAGACCATGAAAGAAACTCTGGCAAAATATACTAAATCGAACAACGATTTAGACCGTTTAGATTATTTCTTCTTCTTTCTTATCTCCACTCAATCATTTTAGGGTATCAAGTTGTGACCCTTGACATTCCATCATGACTGGGTGGAGTAGAATGCGTCTGCCTTTGTCATTAAGACTGGGAGCACTACTCGGTGGCAGGCCGACTTAGCTCCAAAAGAAATGGCCGCTCTGACAAGAGGAACATACGCCATGTGCAAGCGACTCCTAACAAGTAGTACAAACGTGGCTCATCCTGTATCCCTGGATTGGGAGCCCTTACAGTAGATTCTGTGGCCACTGGAGATGCGTCGGACTTGGAAGCAGTTGTGCTCTGTGCTGCCTGGAGTATAAGAGTTCCATCTATGCTTCTTTTCAGTGGTGAATCTGTATAAGACCGATGGTCTTAATAAAGCTGTATGGGTGTGTAATATGTAGGTTTTTTTGGTGACCATTCTTCCCTTTTCAAAGAGTATTTTCGTCAAATCTACATTTTTAATAGAGAAAGGATATTTTATCTTCTTTTAATCTTTATATTTCTTGTAAATTTAATGGTATTTTTTGTTAGTAAATATATTATTACTAGAAAATAAATAAAGCCAATATTGAATATATTAACGAATAAGAATAATTTTTAACGCTTTGACAAATGTTTTAATTTTTGTTCGCTCCTGACGAGGACAAAATATTTTTGTCGAAACGTCGAGATAATAAAAAAGATTTATTGGCCGAAGTATCTTTAATTTGAAGAAACAACTAAGATATTGCTCATTGTACAAAATTGTGATATTTCATATCTACAAGGAAAGATTTTCACTCATTATATTCTCTACGAAGATTATTACAAACAAAAACACAAAGCAAAACCTTTATTAAGACACACTAGTGTTATACACGATTCTCCTTTGAGATTTCACAAGAGAGAGAAAAACTGATGAGAGAGAGAGAGAATAGAAAATATAAATCTATATAGATAATACCGTAACAGAGTTTTCCATTGTAAAGTCTTGAGCTATCTCCTCCGAAGATTCTGAACTACACATAACAATCTATATACCAAAATTTTCGTTATTTTTTTCTTCGTATGATAGGCCTGTTTTTATTTTCCTAATGTTAACAGTTATTTTTATTTTTTAATTTAATCTATTTTACAATCGTAGATTTTTTGCATTTATCATCATCAATTCATTTGTTTTGAAATGCGTAAAAATGTGTTTTGAAATAATATATATTTCTGATTCATTTGATTATGTAAGTACTTTGTTATAGTTTTTCATTTAAATATATAAATTTTTCGAATTGTAGAATGAATTATTACTTTTATTCTATAATAATTATCTTTTATAAGTGTTTGTTTTAGTTTTTCATTTGAATTTAGTACAATTTTTGTATCTGGTTATCTTTTTTGGCATCTTTTCATCTCTCTTTGGCATCTTTTTTTTCTCATTAATAAGACCTAATCCAAATAATTTAATAGTGTGTGACGTTTCAGCAACAGCATCAGACAGAAGAATAAATGAACTAAAGAATAAAATCTCATTTTTTCTTTTGTCTGATGATGGTGGCATTTGGATTAGGTGTTATTTTTTTCTATTAATTTGTTATAGTTTTTAATTTGAATTTAGCTCCATTTTTGTGTCTTATTTCTTCTTTATATTAAAACTTAGAATTAAGCTTTGCTTTTTTATATACATGTTTATTACACATTTAGCAATACTTTTTCTTTATATTTGCTCTTATTTACTCATTTTTTTACTCTTTCACAATCAGATTTTGAAAATGGCTAAATGGCTTCACTTCTCCCTATTTGCTTTTGTAGCTTTTCTTATAAAAAAAATATTAGAACTTAGAATTAAGCTTTGCTTTTTTATATACATGTTTGTTACACATTTAGCAATATATATACCAAAATATTTTTTTGAATACTTACCTCTTTTAGTGATTTTTGTCAGGGGGGCTGCAAAAGTGCCGTACTTATGCAGTATTTTGATGCTTTTCCTGTGAAAAGGATAATGAAATTTTAAATTAAGCTTTGCTTTTTTATATACATGTTATTTACACATTTAGCAATATATACACATAAATATTTTTGGAATATTTAACTTTTTTGGTGAATTTTTGTCAGGGAAGCTATGGACTGCCGTAATCATGCATTATGTTGATGTTCTTCTCATAGAAAAAATATTTGGGTTTGGAATTGGGCTTTGCTTTTTTGTATACATGTTTTTTACATATTTAGCAATTTACACACAGAAAAATTTAGGAATATTTAACTTTCTTGGTGAATTTTTGTCAGGGAAGCTATGGACTGCCGTAATCATGCGGCTGCAAAAGTGCCGTACTTATGCAGTATTTTGATGCTTTTCCTGTGGAAAGGATAATGAAATTTAAAATTAAGCTTTGCTTTTTTATATACATGTTATTTACACATTTAGCAATATATACACAGAAATATTTTTGGAATATTTAACTTTTTTGGTGAATTTTTGTCAGGGAAGCTATGGACTGCCGTAATCATGCATTATGTTGATGTTCTTCTCATAGAAAAAATATTTGCGTTTGGAATTGGGCTTTGATTTTTTGTATACATGTTTTTTACATATTTAGCAATTTACACACAGAAAAATTTTGGAATATTTAACTTTCTTGGTGAATTTTTGTCAGGGAAGCTATGGACTGCCATAATCATGCGGCTGCAAAAGTGCCGTACTTATGCAGTATTTTGATGCTTTTCCTGTGGAAAGGATAATGAAATTTAAAATTCAGCTTTGCTTTTTTATATACATGTTATTTACACATTTAGCAATATATACACAGAAATATTTTTGGAATATTTAACTTTTTTGGTGAATTTTTGTCAGGGAAGCTATGGACTGCTGAAATCATGCATTATGTTGATGTTCTTCTCATAAAAAAAATATTTGGGTTTGGAATTGGGCTTTGCTTTTTTGTATACATGTTTTTTACATATTTAGCAATTTACACACAGAAAAATTTAGGAATATTTAACTTTCTTGGTGAATTTTTGTCAGGGAAGCTATGGACTGCCGTAATCATGCGGCTGCAAAAGTGCCGTACTTATGCAGTATTTTGATGCTTTTCCTGTGGAAAGGATAATGAAATTTAAAATTAAGCTTTGCTTTTTTATATACATGTTATTTACACATTTAGCAATATATACACAGAAATATTTTTGGAATATTTAACTATTTTGGTGAATTTTTGTCAGGGAAGCTATGGACTGCCGTAATCATGCATTATGTTGATGTTCTTCTCATAAAAAAAAAATTTGGGTTTGGAATTGGGCTTTGCTTTTTTTGTATACATGTTTTTTACATATTTAGCAATTTACACACAGAAAAATTTTGGAATATTTAACTTTCTTGGTGAATTTTTGTCAGGGAAGCTATGGACTGCCGTAATCATGCGGCTGCAAAGGTGCCGTACTTATGCAGTATTTTGATGCTTTTCCTGTGGAAAGGATAATGAAATTTAAAATTAAGCTTTGCTTTTTTATATACATGTTATTTACACATTTAGCAATATATACACAGAAATATTTTTGGAATATTTAACTTTTTTGGTGAATTTTTGTCAGGGAAGCTATGGACTGCCGTAATCATGCATTATTTTGATGTTCTTCTCATAGAAAAAATATTTGGGTTTGGAATTGGGCTTTGCTTTTTTGTATACATGTTTTTTACATATTTAGCAATTTACACACAGAAAAATTTAGGAATATTTAACTTTCTTGGTGAATTTTTGTCAGGGAAGCTATGGACTGCCGTAATCATGCGGCTGCAAAAGTGCCGTACTTATGCAGTATTTTGATGCTTTTCCTGTGGAAAGGATAATGAAATTTAAAATTAAGCTTTGCTTTTTTATATACATGTTATTTACACATTTAGCAATATATACACAGAAATATTTTTGGAATATTTAACTATTTTGGTGAATTTTTGTCAGGGAAGCTATGGACTGCCGTAATCATGCATTATGTTGATGTTCTTCTCATAAAAAAAATATTTGGGTTTGGAATTGGGCTTTGCTTTTTTGTATACATGTTTTTTACATATTTAGCAATTTACACACAGAAAAAATTTTGGAATATTTAACTTTCTTGGTGAATTTTTGTCAGGGAAGCTATGGACTGCCGTAATCATGCGGCTGCAAAAGTGCCGTACTTATGCAGTATTTTGATGCTTTTCCTGTGGAAAGGATAATGAAATTTAAAATTAAGCTTTGCTTTTTTATATACATGTTATTTACACATTTAGCAATATATACACAGAAATATTTTTGGAATATTTAACTTTTTTGGTGAATTTTTGTCAGGGAAGCTATGGAATGCCGTAATCATGCATTATGTTGATGTTCTTCTCATAAAAAAATTATTTGGGTTTGGAATTGGGCTTTGCTTTTTTGTATACATTTTTTTTACATATTTAGCAATTTACACACAGAAAAATTTAGGAATATTTAACTTTCTTGGTGAATTTTTGTCAGGGAAGCTATGGACTGCCGTAATCATGCAATATGTTGATGTTCTTCTCATAAAA
Organism: Cordylochernes scorpioides; assembly: GCA_030710605.1. NCBI lineage: Eukaryota > Metazoa > Arthropoda > Arachnida > Pseudoscorpiones > Chernetidae > Cordylochernes > Cordylochernes scorpioides. Next base: position 20,602,840 of record CP092873.1, on the reverse strand, counting down.
AAAATATTTGGGTTTAGAATTGGGCTTTGCTTTTTTATATACATACTAGCCGAGTGACCCGGGCAACGCCCCGGGTTTACCCGAAGGACCCGCAGGTGAGAAACTATAGAAGAAAAATTTTAACAAATCAGAAAATGAAATTGCAAACAACAGAACTACACTACTTTAAGGACATGAGAGCACATGCACTGTATCACCATACATGTACCATTTTCAAAGACCCTGCTTAGGATTAAAACTTCTCAGAAGCATAACAATAGTACCAACCTAGAGGTTAACTGGTGTGGATGCATTCCTCTGGGAGTGAGACTATTGAGAAATTCAGTAGGGAGTTATTTTGCTTCTCCGCATTCTAACACTCCAACTGTTAACACTGTGGAAACACTGACTCATGTTTGGTAAGCAATTTCAGGGAAGAAACTATAGACATTGGATTAAATAAATTATTAATTAAATTGCATTAAATAAAAATTATTAGATTTAAATAAATATTATTAGAGTGAAAAAAAAAGAAAGAAATTAACAAATTAGAAAATAAAATTTCGAAAAATACAACTATATTGCAGATAAGATAAGAGGACCTTATTAAAAAATACATAAACAAACTGTAATTCGACACTCGATAATTCGACACTTTCGATAATTCGACACTTTCGATAATTCGACCATTTTAAAAATCAAATTTACAAGGTTGATTGTTGTTTAAATACAACTTTGCTTTTGCATGCATAAACACAGGCTCTTGTAGCAAGAACCCAAATATTATTTATAGTCATAACAAAAGCCAACTTTATTGAAAACTGATGCCTCTTCAGAATGAATGGAAGACTGAAATCTGAAGGAGCAGAAGATATGGGTCATTTATACTTTCACCAATGCCTTTAGGATCTTTGCGATGGAACGCGTATGGTGTTTCAGCGCATGTGCTCTCATGTCCTTGAAGCACATATACTGACAGTGCCCAAAGTTGAACACACTGTATAGTGTCTGAAATATCTTTGGCCCCTTTTGATACCAACCTTCACTTCATTCTAGAGAGGCGTTAGTTTTCATGTCATATTTGTAATATAGTTTTGTTGTTTGCAATTTTCTTTTTTTTTTCCTTTCAAATATGTATCCACTCTGAAATATAGTTTGTAAATTTTTATTCCAATTTATTTTCTTATATATATATGTATTTTTTTTTCATTTCCAAAATATTTATTTATACTTTCACCAATGCCTTTAGGATCTTTGCGATGGAACACGTATGGTGTTTCAGCGCATGTGCTCTCATGTCCTTGAAGCACATATACTGACAGTGCCCAAAGTTGAACACACTGTATAGTGTCTGAAATATCTTTGGCCCCTTCGGATACCAACCTTCGCTTCATTCTAGAGAGGCGTTAGTTTTCACTAAGGTTGGCTTTTGCTATGACTATAAATAAGGCTCAAGGCCAAACCTTGGCTACAAGAGCCTGTGTTTACGCACGGACAACTTTATATGTGGCTTTTTCAAGTGTGCGAACATTGGATAGCATACATGTAAAGATGACCCATATCTTCTGCTCCTTCAGATTTCAGTCTTCCATTCATTCTGAAGAGGCATCAGTTTTCACTAAAGTTGGCTTTTGCTATGACTATAAATAATATTTGGGTTCTTGCTACAAGAGCCTGTGTTTATGCATGCAAAAGCAAAGTTGTATTTAAACAACAATCAACCTTGTAAATTTGATTTTTAAAATGGTCGAATTATCGAAAGTGTCGAATTATTGAGTGTCGAATTACAGTTTGTTTATGTATTTTTTAATAAGGTCCTCTTATCTTATCTGCAATATAGTTTTATTTTCGAAATTTTATTTTCTAATTTGTTAATTTCTTTCTTTTTTTTTTTCACTCTAATAATATTTATTTAAATCTAATAATTTTTATTTAATGCAATTTAATTAATAATTTATTTAATCCAATGTCTATAGTTTCTTCCCTGAAATTGCTTACCAAACATGAGTCAGTGTTTCCACAGTGTTAACAGTTGGAGTGTTAGAATGCGGAGAAGCAAAATAACTCCTTACTGAATTTCTCAATAGTCTCACTCCCAGAGGAATGCATCCACACCAGTTAACCTCTAGGTTGGTACTATTGTTATGCTTCTGAGAAGTTTTAATCCTAAGCAGGGTCTTTGAAAATGGTACACGTATGGTGATACAGTGCATGTGCTCTCATGTCCTTAAAGTAGTGTAGTTCTGTTGTTTGCAATTTCATTTTCTGATTTGTTAAAATTTTTCTTCTATAGTTTCTCACCTGCGGGTCCTTCGGGTAAACCCGGGGCGTTGCCCGGGTCACTCGGCTAGTGTAACAATAAAAGAAATGTACAAATGATATATTATAGATAATAAAAAGCCATATATTGGATTGAATATGAGATTTATTTGCCAATATATGATGGCTGAACGCCGAACTTTGTCAAGGCATTACATTTGTGGCGACCACACTTTGCTTCATCGAGCGCGAACCGGGACAAAGCTTCAATACACATACGGGCTGTAGTGTGGCGACCTCACTACGCCTCGGCAAGCGCAAGCTAGGAAAACACGTCACTACGCATGCGCGAGCGTCATCCGGGACATTCTGGCCTCTCGCATCATCAACAACAAGGCTTTCTTCCAACGGCCGTTACTTCTTTTCTCTTTATATATTTCTAGCTTTAAATATATTAATTTAAAATATAAAAAATAAATATAATTTTAACAGGGCGGCCTTTCCACAAACCACCCCAACAAGCACGCAACCATCCCACATATTTATGTATAAACAAACTCAGCGCCGATTGAAATATTGGCAAATAAATCTTTAATTCAATCCAATATACGCCTTTTTATTATCTAAAGATTTTAAAAATGGATTGTTCAATATTCGGAATGATATACTATATATTCAAAATTATTAGTAAGGCAGATTCTAAATTATGACAAGAATGATCTTTATTATTTTAATCTCCAAATCACAGACCTAATATTATTTTTGATGCGGGGCATTTTCAAATTGTAAGTCACAGACCCAACTCCGCCTTTGCCGATCCCAAGCCCGAATGAAAAAGGAGGAGAGGGAGCAGTAACAAGCTAACTAAAGAACCTGGGCTCAGCTGGCCCGGTTAATGGTACCCTGTAAGGGCTCTTAATCCAGGGATACAGGTTGAGCAGCGTTTGTACTTCATGTTAGGAGCAGCTGCACATGGTGTCTGTTCCTCATGTCAGAGGCGGCCATTTCTTTCGGAGCTATGTCGGCCTGCCACTGAGTAGTGCTCCAGTCTTAATGACAAAGGCAGACGTATTCTACTTCACCGAGTCATGATGGTTGTCAAACAAACTTGATACCCTAATATGATTGAGTGGAGATAAGAAAGAAGAAGGAAGTCACAGAGATTATTAACAAAAACATTAGTTTGGTGCATTGTTGAAAGAGTCATTTCGTTCATTACTATTTATCTCTCTTTTAATAATGTGAAATGTAATTAAAATACTAAAATGGTAATGTTATGATCCCAGATGGAGAATAAGTAAACACGATACTTTGAACAAACTCTTGTTTTTCTATTATCTTTTCCCAGAACCTGAAAATTCTGAGACGGTCTGTGAATACGCCATAACACGAAAGTGCTATTATCTCTGTAAAGATGAGGCCATAGTCTGAGAAAAGGGAATTCCTTTTAGATAATTTTCACCAATTTGTTAGTCTAAGGTTTTTGAAAAGTGTTGCATTTATATTAAATAATTGTTACCACAGAGTGTGTATAAGCTCACAGATAAATAGGCGCTATCGAAAAAAAGTTCCTTTGTTTAATATTAGTTTCCCTTTTATATTTTGTTCATTCTCTTGTAAATAAATCATAATGTTAGATTAATATTCTTGGAAACCGTTTCATTAAATATTCTAAGCAAAGTCAACAAAAAATAACTTTGTGTGTGTTACTTTTGAATAAAAAATAGGAGAAAAAAGATGAAGCCATTAGAATGAAGCCATGTGTAATATCAATTACATATTTAAGAAATATTTACAATTAGAATCTTAAACATTGAGACCTTAACTCAATTTTAAAAGGATGCTACAAGTTTCTTCGGCCTTATAAAGTCAATAATCTTGGTATTGTGATCCCAGGTGGAAGTGGTTGCCGTTGAGTCTTTCCTGGAGTCCCACGTGGGGTGGAACAGTAGTGAGACGGTGTCACTGGACTCCTACACTGTCACTGGACTGCACCCAGCCTCTCAGTACAACATCAGTGTGAGGGCCTCCACCTCAGTGGGCTATGGCCCAGCTACCACTATCCTGGCATACACCCTCGATGATGGTAAATTCTCAATACTTTTTTTTTTATAAATTCTGGAAGTTTATGTTTCAAAATTTTAAAAAATAACACTAATATATATATATATGGTTATCTGTGATGCGCGCCAGTCGAGGTCGGCATAGAGTGGAAAACTGATTAGAACTACCACGGCTACATTGCTATCATTAGCCCCTACACAGCAGTTGGCGCTCGTCAGCGCGGAATAGGCTGTGCCATATATAATATCAGTCATTTATTTTGTGAGTAAACAATCCTCGCGTTTTTTTTTGTGAAATTGAATTTAAGACATATGTTAAAAACTTTGGAAATAGTTCATTCCTGTTTCTTCATTGTTAGAGAGCTTTCAAAGTTGAGGCAAGCAATTGTGGGGCAATTTATTATTTTCCATGTTCAAATTTCGTAGTTAGAAGGTCGAAGTAAGTTTTATGACTGCAACTTCAGGTGAATTCTACCACCTGAGGTAGTATATTTAGGTTAATTTAAAAAATATGTTTTGTATTATTGGTTTAGGACAGACAGGTTGGTGAAATGTGGCTAGCGAGCTACATGCGGCTCTTTGGATGCGAAGCTGCGGCTCTTTATATATTTTCATACGTAATTATTATTTATGCGAGTACTATTTATTGTTAGAAAAAAAGTGTGTCTCTTTAAAAATTCTGAAATTTTGTAAATTGTAATTTTTGACTCTTTCAACTCAAAGGTTTGCCGAATCCTGGTCAAGTAACTTTATTTGGTGTTCACTGCTCAAATTGACGCCGCATATAATAAAGTAGACAGAACTATCGAATCTGAAATTTCATTGAAGGTTCAATTGGACATTTTCTCGGCCTAAATACAGGATTCTACAAACTACATTCAAAAAAAGAAATAGCGTAAATAATTTTATCAAGGAAAAATTCTGCGCGGTATGATTGGTTGATTTGATTAGGTTTGTCTCTTCTTCTTCTTTCTCATCTCCACTCAATCATATTAGGATATCAAGCTTGTAAGCTTTAGACTTTCTGCGCGACGGCCGATGCAGCATAGTGGAGAGATTTGACAACAATCATGACTGGGTGAAGTAGTTTGCGTCTGCTTTTGTCATTAAGACTGGAGCACTACTCTGTGGCAAGCCGATTTAGCTCCAAAAGAAATGGTCGCCTCTGACATGAGGAAAAGACACCATGTGCAGCCGCTCCTAACATGAAGTACAAACGCTGCTCATCTTGTTTCCCTGGATTAGGAGCCCTTACAGGGCATTATCAGCCGGGCCAGCTGAGCTCAGGTTTTTTAGCGAGCTTGTAACTGCTCCCCTTCCTCCTTTTTAATCCGTGCTTGGGACCGGCAAAGGCAGAGTTGATTAGGTTTGTGAATTGCCAAAATAAGTGAATTCGGGAGAAACAATTAATGAATATTATTCCCAAAACTGTCGAACTTAGATAACTGACTACCTTTCCGAAACCCCCTTAGTTTTAATTGTTCTGTTAAATAGTTTTCCTTGAAATATTTATCGTAGATAAGGATTTTGTTTATTATTTTATTTTCTCCCAACACTACAATAACACCTGCGTACTGAAAGTGTATAGTTCTGTAGTTTTTTGGTAGACTCCGAGCAAGTATAAATAATTAAAAACCATGGTAAGGTCGCGTTCTAAAACAAAATGGATCGGGCAAAAAAAGTTAATCTAAAAGTACTCCTGAGTGATACGGTCAGTGAACGTACTGTTCCATTTAATTGATATTGTTATTTTGTTATGAAGTTTTTAAATAAGTTGATAAAACGGCTGCTTGAACCGGAAATTGTTATTTTCTGTTTTTCTAAAGGTGTGAAACAGTATCAAATAATTTTCTATGGTCTATAAAATGCATCTTATCTTCCTTCAATGCCTTCCTCTACTGAGGGTGGGCAACATGGTCTCTCCATACTTCCTCCTTCAATGCCTTCCTCTACTTAGGGTGGGTCACATGGTCTCTCCATACTTCCTCCTTCAATGCCTTCCTCTAATGAGGGTGGAAAACATGGTCTCTCCATACTTCCTCCTTCAATGCCTTCCTCTACTAAGGGTGGGCCACATGGTCTCTTCATATCTCCCACCTTCAATGCCTTCCTCTTTTGAGGGTGGGCCACATGGCCTCTTCATTTCTCCCTCCTTCAATGCCTTCCTCTAATGAGGGTGGGCCACATGGTCTCTCCATACTTCCTCCTTCAATGCCTTCCTCTACTAAGGGTGGGCCACATGGTCTCTTCATGTCTCCCACCTTCAATGCCTTCTTCTACTGAGGGTGGGCCACATGGTCTCTCCATATCTCCCTCCTTCAATACCCTACTCTACTGAGGTTGAGCCACATGGTCTCTTCATATCTCCCTCCTTCAATGCCTTCCTCTACTGAGGGTGGGCCACATGGTCTCTTCATATCTCCCTCCTTCAATACTTTCCTCTACTGAGGGTGGGCCACATGATCTCTTCATATCTCCCTCCTTCAATGCCTTCCTCTACTGAGGGTGGGCCACATGGTCTCTTAATATCTCGCTCCTTCAATACCTTCCTCTACTAAGAGTGGGCCACATGATCTCTTCATATCTCCCTCCTTCAATGCCTTCCTCTACTGAGGGTGGGCCACATGATCTTTTCATATCTCCCTCCTTCAATGCCTTCCTCTACTGAGGTTGGGCCACATGGTCTCTTCATATCTCGCTCCTTCAATACCTTCCTCTACTAAGAGTGGGCCACATGATCTCTTCATTTCTCCCTCCTTCAATGCCTTCCTCTACTGAGGGTGGGCCACATGGTCTCTTCATATCTCCCTCCTTCAATGACTTCCTCTACTGAGGGTGGGCCACATTGTCTCTTCATATCTCCCTCCTTCAATGACTTCCTCTACTGAGGGTGGGCCACATTGTCTCTCCATATCTCCCTCCTTCAATACCTTCCTCTACTGAGGGTGGGCCACATGGTCTCTTCATATCTCCCTCCTTCAATACCTTCCTCTACTGAGGGTGGGCCACATGGTCTCTCTATATCTTCCTCCTTAAATACCTTCCTCTACTGAGGGTGGGCCGCATGGTCTCCCCATATCTCCCTCCTTCAATGCCTTCCTCTACTGAGGGTGAGCCACATGGTCTCTTCATATCTCCCTCCTTCAATGACTTCCTCTACTGAGGGTAGGCTACATGGTCTCTTCATATCTCCCTCCTTCAGTGACTTCCTCTACTGAGGGTAGGCCACACGGTCTCTCCATATCTCCCTCCTTCAATACCCTACTCTACTGAGGGTGAGCCACATGGTCTCTTCATATCTCCCTCCTTCAATGCCTTCCTCTACTGAGGGTGGACCACCTGGTCTCTTTATTTCTCCCTCCTTCAATACCTTCCTCTACTGAGGGTGGGCCACATGGTCTCTTCATATCTCCCTCCTTCAATACCTTCCTCTACTGAGGGTTGGCCACATGATCTCTTCATATCTCCCTCCTTCAATGCCTTCCTCTACTGAGGGTGGGCCACATGGTCTCTTCATATCTCGCTCCTTCAATACCTTCCTCTACTAAGAGTGGGCCACATGATCTCTTCATATCTCCCTCCTTCAATGCCTTCCTCTACTGAGGTGGGCCACATGGTCTCTTCATATCTCCCTCCTTCAATACCTTCCTCTACTGAGGGTGGGCCACATGGTCTCTCTATATCTCCCTCCTTAAATACCTTCCTCTACTGAGGGTGAGCCACATGGTCTCTCCCTATCTCCCTCCTTCAATACCTTCCTCTACTGAGGGTGGGCCACATGGTCTCTCCATATCTCCCTCCTTCAATGCCTTCCTTTATTGAGGGTGGGCCACATGGTCTCTCCATATCTCCCTCCTTCAATGCCTTCCTCTACTGAGGGTGGGCCACATTGTCTCTCCATATCTCCCTCCTTCAATGCCTTCCTTTATTGAGGGTGGGCCACATTGTCTCTCCATATCTCCCTCCTTCAATGCCTTCCTCTACTGAGGGTGAGCCACATGGTCTCTTCATATCTCCTTTCTTCAATGACTTCCTCTACTGAGGGTGGGCCACAATGTCTCTCCATATTTCCCTCCTTCAATACCTTCCTCTACTGAGGGTGAGCCACATGGTCTCTTCATATCTCCCTCCTTCAATGACTTCCTCTACTGAGGGTTGTTGTGATATGTAAATAACCTTTGTTAAGTGTTATAATTGTTACCTATTGTTGGCTATGCAAAATTATTCCATTTGTCAATTGTTTTAAACTTATGTAAATTATTTCCTTTTTATCTCTATCTTGTATATAAGAAGATTGCTAGATTGAATAAACATTCAGTTCAGCTTGTAAGTCGTAGCGAGTTTGTTCAGACAACTCATACACATTACAACATGGCGCAGTCGACAAAAGTATCGAATTAAAACAGATTAATTCAACATTGAGTAGAATGGAAGGAATCAAGCCGTCGGCGGAATTTGTCCCGTACAGCAACGAGAAAAAATGGGAAACCTGGAGAGAGTCGTTTGAAATTTTTGCAATAGCGGTAAATTTAGAAAGCATGCCGCTGGTGCGTCAGCGAGCAATCTTGAAGCATATTGCTGGTGAGAAAACAGTGATGATATACAAAACATTTCACATAAGTGAAAATGATACCTACCCAAATGTAAAGGAAATGCTTGATATGCTTACGAACCATTTTAAGCCCTTCAAAAATACGATTCAAAGGAGAAATGCATTTTTTACCTGTGTACAAAAGGAAAAGCAGGGAATCATGGAATTCGTCACAGAATTGAAGCATCTGGCACAAGAATGTGAATTCGAGAATTTAACAGAATCTCTCATAAGGGATCGCCTTATAATTGGAATACTTGACCGAGAAGTGAAAAGAAAATTGTTAGAAGATCCACAGTTGACACTACCAAGGGCAATTTCGATAGCTGTGATCTCCGAGTCAACATGTTCACAAGTAGCATCGTTGAATGAGCAAAAAATGATTGAAAAAATTGAAAAACGTAATTGGGTGAAAGATACAATTCGAATGGAAAATGCAGAAGCAGGACCAAGCGGTATAAACCCGAGAAGAGAAAGAATAATAGAACCATGTAAGTGGTGTGGACAACGACACAAGTATGGAAAGTGTCCAGCATATGGGAAGAAATGTAATGCATGCGGAAAAACCAATCATTTCTCAGTAGTTTGCCGAACAAAACGTATAAGAAATCTCTTAGCGGAAAGTGAAGCTGAAGAATCCTGTGACGAGATAAATCTTAATGAGGTTGCTGTAAAGACTGTTCGGTCGGACAAGTGGTCCGCGGTAATAATAATTAATGGCAAGAAGACCACGGTACATTTGGACACTGGCGCACAGATAAATGTGCTTCCTCATAAAGTAATAAACCAATGGCCATCAAGACCAGAAATCAGACCCACGTCATTAAAGGCGTTCGCATATGGAAATACAGAATTGCCTATCGTCGGCAAATGCAATGTGCTATGCCAATATGGTGAAAAGAAAGGAATGTTTGAATTTATCGTAGCCGATGTAGAAGCGCAGACACTTATCACGGGCGATACTTGCGAGAAGCTTGAAATACTAAGGCGAATTAATCATATAAACACGGATGAAATGAAATTGTGTTCTGAAACTCAAAAAATCCTCGAACAATACCACAAGTATTTCAAGGAGTAGGATTAATCAACTCGGAATGTAAGATTTACACAAAGCCTGAATATTCTCCTGTGCAAGTCCCTCCCAGGCGCATCCCAACAAGCCTCGGAGCCGAAGTTCAGTCTGAATTGGAAAAGATGGTGAAGCAAGGAATCGTAACAAAAATATATCATGAAACAGAGTGGTCTCATCCTATGGTCGTTGTAAAAAAAAAATCTGGTCAAATCAGAATATGCCTGGATCCTCGGAAATTAAATGAGGCCCTTGTGGGAAGACATTTCCAGACTCCGGCTCCAGCTGAACTATTGCACGAGATACCCAAAGCTAAGTATTATACCGTGTTAGACGTGAAATCAGCCTATTGGCATATTCCGGTTGCAAAGGAATGCAGAGATCTGTTGGTGATGACCACGCCATTTGGCAAATTCAGATATAACCGATTGCCATTTGGTTTGAAAATATCGGCACAAATTTTTGTTGAGAAAATGACGAATATCTTTAGGGATAGCTTTCAAAATATTACATATGTAGACGATTTGCTGATATATGCGGATACCATTCAAGAGCACAATAAAAAATAAAAGGGAATTCTAGAAAAAGCAAAAGAAAAAAATATCAAATTTGATTTAACAAAGGCTCAAATATGTCTAACGAAAGTTCGTTTCTTGGGCCATGTGATATCACAAAATGGAATTGATCCAGAGCCAAATAAGATTGATAAATTAATTACCTTTAAAAGGCCAGAGGATAAAAAGTCGCTGCAAAGAATCATGGGTCTTTATAATTACTTAGGAAAATTCATTCCAAATTTAGCTGCGTCCACATCCAATATAAGAGGAATATTAAGAAAGAATGTTGTCTGGCATTGGGGGCCTAAACAGGATGGGGAATTCGATCATATTAAGGAATGCGTGAGGAATGCTCCTTCGTTGGCACATTTTGACAAAAGCAAGATGCTGATTTTGCAGTGTGATGCCAGCAAAGATGCAATGGGAGCTGCTCTGCTACAGGAAGATCGACCTCTAGCATTCGCATCCGCGTCATTTAGCGACTCGCAGAAACAGTACTCTCAGATTGAGAAGGAGTTACTGAGTGTTTATTATGGATGCAAAAAGTTCGAATATCTATTGTCAGGACACACTTTCGTTGTCCAGACGGATCACCAGCCCTTATTGCCTCTAGTCAAAAAACCGCTGAGTGATATATCACCGCGTCTACAAAGATTAGTAATGAAGCTTATAGCATTTGACTTCAAATTGCAGTACAAACCAGGAAAATACTTGATTGTGGCTGATACCCTATCCAGGGATACTCACCCCATGGACGAACTACCAACGCCTTTTCTTGAAGACAAAAGAATGGTCAAGATGGTACGTGTTAATATCTCGGACGAAAAACTGGTAGCGATGCAGAAAGATACCCGAGAGGATCCTGCTTTGGTTAAAGTAATCGATTATGTGATTGAGGGATGGCCTATATGCAAAAAAGACGTCGATGAAGATGCCAAAGTATTTTTCGATTTCAGACACCGTTTGTATTTATGGAATGATCTATTATGTATAGGATCGGCCATAGTGATTCCGAAGACACAAAGGAATGCTATGCTTAATTTGTTGCACCAATCGCACCAAGGGATATCTGCAATTCAGGGTTTGGCGCGAGAATCTTTATTTTGGCCGAGAATGTCCATCAACATTGCTGAAAAAGTAAAAAATTGTGAAATTTGTCAAAAACATCAGAAATCAAAAATACGGCAGCCGTTAAAACCTTTCCCAGTTCCAGATTATCCATGGCAGACAGTATCATTGGACATATTTTATATTCAGAAAAAGCCCCATTTGTTAGTGGTCGACAGATATAGTGGCTACCCGGAGGTATTTACATTGGACCCACCTACGGCGATTAATGTAAAAAATAAATTGAGAGAAACATTTGCACGATTCGGGATTCCGGAAACCATGATGTCCGACAATGGACCACCGTTTCGCTCGGGGATTATGACTGACTTCTGTATAAGATGGGGTATAAAACAGCTATTTTCAAGTCCACACCTTCATAGATCTAATGGTCTGGCCGAGAGAAACATTCAAACAATAAAAAATCAACTAATCAAATGTAGAGATGAAGGGTCCGACCCATATCTGGCTATTCTGGCATATAGAAATACACCAAAAAATGACCTACCGTCACCCGCACAGTTATGTTTATCGAGGAGCCTTCGATGTCAGATCCCCAGAATTACACCGCTATATAGACCCTATCAAACTAATTGAAGAAGTATAGAGAATGCCAAAAGAAAAAGACAGAGCTCAATGAAAGAGCAGTATGACAGAAATAGTAAAAGCTATCCCAAGGTCAATGTAGGAGAGGATGCATGGTGTCAAATACATCCAAGGGAGACATGGACACCGGTGAAGATTTCAGCGCAGGCTGATTCTCCTCAGAGCTTTGAAGTTGTGACACCATCGGGAAATAGGTTGATAAGAAATCAACAATTTATTAGGCCAAGGGATGGAGGCTACGAGAAAAGCCAGTTGTCTTCAGAACCAATTACCGCCTCCCCAGAAGCTCAACATCCGCAGTGCTACAGTCCAACGATGGGCGAGTCATCCACAGCCCCGATACAGCGGTCAAGTGAAGAGACCAATATTGACCAGAGGAAGGGCGCGACTACATCCGCTGGGATTGCACCAGAACCATCCGGAAGGCCCCGGTTTTCAAGGTTTGGAAGAGAGTTAAGAAAACCACAAAGATTTGGTTTTTAAACAGAGGGGAGGCATGTCAACCGCCTTTTGATTTGCCTGATCTGTTTGTTGATGGTTGTCTAGATTCGTGACATTCTTTAATTGTTGTGGCAGAGGGGAAACATGTTGTGATATGTAAATAACCTTTGTTAAGTGTTATAATTGTTACCTATTGTTGGCTATGCAAAATTATTCCATTTGTCAATTGTTTTAAACTTATGTAAATTATTTCCTTTTTATCTCTATCTTGTATATAAGAAGATTGCTAGATTGAATAAACATTCAGTTCAGCTTGTAAGTCGTAGCGAGTTTGTTCAGACAACTCATACACATTACAACAAGGGTAGGCCACATGGTCTCTCCATATCTCTCCTTCAATACCTTCCTCTACTGAGGGTGGGTCACATGGTCTCTCCATATCTCCTTCCTTCAATACCTTCCTCTACTGAGGGGTGGCCACATGGTCTCTCCATTTCTCCCTCCTTCAATGCCTTCCTCTACTGAGGGTGGGCCACATGGTCTCTCCATATCTCCCTCCTTCAATGCCTTCCTCTACTGAGGGTGGGCCACATGGTCTCTTCATATCTCCCTCCTTCAATGCCTTCCTCTACTGAGGGTGGGCCACATGGTCTCTCTATATCTCCCTCCTTAAATACCTTCCTCTACTGAGGGTGAGCCACATTGTCTCTCCATATCTCCCTCCTTCAATGCCTTCCTCTACTGAGGGTGGGCCACATGGTCTCTTCATATCTCCCTCCTTCAATGCCTTCCTCTACTGAGGGTGGGCCACATGGTCTCTCTATATCTCCCTCCTTAAATACCTTCCTCTACTGAGGGTGAGCCACATTGTCTCTCCATATCTCCCTCCTTCAATACATTCTTCTACTGAGGGTGGGCCACATGGTCTCTCCATATCTCCCTCCTTCAATGCCTTCCTCTACTGAGGGTGAGCCACATGGTCTCTCCATATCTCCCTCCTTCAATACCTTCCTCTACTGAGGGTGGGTCACATGGTCTCTCCATATCTCCTTCCTTCAATACCTTCCTCTACTGAGGGTGGGCCACATTGTCTCTCTATATCTACCTCCTTCAATACCTTCCTCTACTGAGGGCGGGCCACATGGTCTCTCCATTTCTCCTCCCTTCAATGCCTTCCTCTACTGAGGGTGGGCCACATGGTCTCTCCATATCTCCCTCCTTCAATACCTTCCTCTTCTGAGGGCGGGCCACATGGTCTCTCCATTTCTCCCTCCCTTCAATGCCTTCCTCTACTGAGGGTGGGCCACATGGTCTCTCCATATCTCCCTCCTTCAATGCCTTCCTCTACTGAGGGTGGGCCACATGGTCTCTCCATACTTCCTCCGCCATCCTCTTCAAACACTCGTAGGTGTGTCGACCAGTCCATTGTTTCAGATCGTCTGTGTATCCCTGTCGTCTCTTTCCTCTCGATCTCTTCCCCTGGAGCTTTCACTCCAGCAAAGTCAGTAAATAAAATGCATAAAGTTTTAAATATTTTAAAATTCGATTTACATTCAATCACCATCTTCAATAGAGAGAATTAAGTTCAATCATATATAAACAATAGATGCTTGCTCCAGTTCCAGGACCACCATTGGAACTTAACATGAACAACCGAACCTCTACAGCCCTACAAATGTCCTGGATTGAGCCATTAGAGAAAAATGGAATTTTGGTGAACTACAAGGTGAGATTATTTTACTTTTGTTTCTATAATCGCCCCCAATATCAGGTTCCTGAAGGTAAACGCTTAACCTTTTTAAAGAGTTACTAAGGGGAAATTAGCTAATTGACTAGAACAAACTGTATGTCTCTTTTGAAGAATCTCTGTAAAGATGAGGCCATAGTCTGAGAAAATGGCATTCCTTTTGGATAATTCACTAATTTGGTGGTATAACATATAATAGTATATAATAAAGTGTTTTTTAAAAATGGCTTTGTGTGTGCTACTTTTGAATAAAAAAATAGAATAAAACAACAACAACAAAAAAAGATGAAGCCATTACTTTAATTAAATATGAAATATCAATTACATATCTAAGAAATGTTTGCAATTAGAATCTCAAACATTGAACTAAACTCAATTTTAAAAGGATGCTTCAAGTTTCTTCGGCCTTATAAAGTAAATAATCTTGGTATTGTGATACCAGGTGGAAGTGGTTGCCGTGGAGTCTTTCCTGGAGTCCCACATGGGGTGGAACAGTAGTGAGACGGTGTTACTGGACTCCTACACTGTCACTGGACTGCACCCAGCCTCTCAGTACAACATCAGTGTGAGGGCCTCCACCTCAGTGGGCTATGGCCCAGCTACCACTATCCTGGCATACACCCTCGATGATGGTAAATTCTCACTCTCTTTTTTCAAATATCAGGAAGTGTATGTTTCAAATTTAGAAATATAACATTAATATAAATATATATAGTAATCTGTGATGCGCGCTAGTTGAGGTCAGCGTAGAGTGGAAAGCTGATTAGAAATATGATAATATAAATATATATATAAATTAGATAAACATTAGATGAATATATACAAAAAATGGTTAATATTCCTTAAAATACTGTCCGAGGGAATCTATACAGCGTTTCATTAAAACACTTTTTGAAAAGTTTTTGACTAATACCTCGAACCTTTTGATCATACCTTGTATTTATGTGAAAAAAAAAGGTAAAATCTGATATTGTACTGGGATAAGGTTCATAAATTGAAAAAAGAAAAAAAGGCATCTCCTTATCGTGCAATTGAGTTTGCACCTTCCACAACTTTCAGTTGCCCGATAAGGAGATGCCTTTTTTTTTCTTTTTACAATTTATGACTTTTTATTATCTGACGATTTAAATATGGATTGCTCTATTTTCAAAACAAAATATATTTAAAGTTCAAATATAAATCACATTACCCTCAGCACACACACAATGAGAGAAGAAGAAATATGAACATTCGTGGAACAGAGATAAATCTAAAGTCCAGTAACATACTGATAATTTAATAAAATTTTACTATGTATGAATTGTGTTTATTACTCATTAATTTAGTCTTTTTAAATCCTTATTTTTAGCTCTGTTTGTTTGGCACGTACAGCCAACCACTGACACCCTGGTCATTGGATACACGCAGATTCATCGGTTTTATTATTAATATGGTTGTTGTCAATAACTGCATTTTTGTTTACCCCCCTTTCATATTCTAATTTTATTTAATATTTTCAATATAAACTGTAATACAATATAATGCGGCTTATAATTGTAGAACGACGTTTGACAACAATTCCGCAAATGTTTCTTTTGGACGAAAAATCGAAATTTATTTTAAGGAGAAATATCGATTATTTCTAACCTTAGGGATGAAGTATAAAGGATGATTTGTGAAGAGTAATGATAAACGGAAAAATAAAGTGTCCAGTGTTCCCATCCCTGGACACTTTATTTTTCCGTTTATCATTACACTTCAATATTCATCCTATCATACTTCATCCCTAAGTTTAGAAATAATCGTTATTTCTCCTTAAAATAAATTTCGATTTTTCGTTCAAAAGAAACATTTGCGGTATAATTGTCAAATTTCGTTCTACAATATAAACTGTATTTCAGAGGTTTTTTTATGTACACGTTGTATAGGCCATGATAATCATGGTGAGTAGAAGTTAGCGACTGCTTTTACTATAAGTACACCACATGTCTACACAGATGAAAAGTAGTTACACGTTTGCCCTAACTAATAATTAGTTGCTCGCATTCATTGGTTGGGTTGATTTCAGAGTATGTTTTCTGAGAGCCCATCTACAAGCGCCAGCACCAAATATAAACATCTATATACCACATTCTCAACAGATAAAAACAACAAGAGGTTTGTTCCAGTTCCTGGTCTACCACAGAACTTGAGTATGGACAGTCGAATATCTACATCCATCTACATCTCCTGGGTTAAGCCACTACAGCAAAATGGAGCTCTTCTCAACTACAAGGTGAGAGCCAATTCACACTCTGTAATTCTTGGTTGCCTGAAACATCATATTTTCCTGGATGATACACAGCAATACCTCTTTGAAAGAGCCTCTCAGAGAGAAATTTTCTCTTAGTATACATCTCGGTAATACATCAACGTTTAGTAGATTTTTTGTTCCAATAGCTTGTCCTTCGCCATATAAAGTGCTTATTTGACAGGTGAGGATATGCTGGTTTTGATTTTATATATATACTAGCGGATGTGTACCCGGCTTCGCCCGGGTTTTATCCGAGTGAAAGTTTGCCTAACGAATATTATATATTATGAAGTATAATAAACAATGTTAAAGATTAGTTTTAATTATTAATCAAGATTGTGTGTGAATATGTGAGAAAGATGTAATATCGTTGTTGTTTTCTTGGCCGACTGTTTTACATATGGTGTTATCTTAAAATTGCTTGTTTTGAATATTTTTTTTAGATTGAGTTGAATGAATTGCTGATTTTTTTTCGTATTTATATATAAATAAAATTAACTCTGTTGATTTTTTTGTATTTAATCGATAACAGCGAAGTTACGCATGTTAAAGTTAGGAAAAATATTTTGATGTTAAGCAAAACCTGCTCCATCTCGTTTTACATAAATGTTGAAAATTTGGTCGAAATTGATGCATTGTAACGAAAGTTTTTAGTGAACAACACTTATGAAATTTGCATTTTATTAATATAGATTTTCATATATAAATATTAGTATATCAATTATCATTTTTGTAATCATTAGTATGAATCAAGTTCTTAATTTATCTAAATTAACATTTTTAATAGTTTTATAAAAAATAGGGAAAATGAAGATATGATTTTTTTTTACTTATCCCTAGTACACATAGAACAGGCCATGATAATCATGTTGGGTAGAGTAGACGACTGTTTTGACTGTAAGTGCACTACTTGTCAAAAGCAGTTCAACTTTGCACTTACAAATGTGCCAGAGCCCCGTTCGGTTACTTGCAATCGCTGGTGTGATTGGACTTTTGCAAGAATCGGGGGCCATTGGAGCATTTTTTTTAATCAGAAAAAAGTGCCCAATGCGGGAATCGAACCCGGGTCGTTGCAGTCGAAAACCATCGGTTTAGACCATCCTTCCACCGACCCCCATATATGATTTAGATAAATTAAGAACTCTTAATTTATACGAATGAATACAAATATATAATTTAATTGTTCAATTTTTCAGCTTGCTAAACGGACACTATATTAACAATTCAATATTTCAATAATTTTCAAAGTTTTATTAAAACTCATCTATCTCAAAACAATATATACCTGAATTACATTAAGAATTTAAATTTCTAGTTTCAACTAGTATAGTTTTTTATTGCTGTTATTGTTTTGAAATGTTCTATATTTCTGCCATTGGTTTAGTGGTTGTAATTCTAAGATATATTGGACTTTTGATAATATGTGTGTAAATAATATTTATTTCTTGTATAATTTATTGCTCTAAAATGTAAATTTGAATAACTTTCACTCTCTCTCTTTCTCCCTCTAAAACTATTAATAAATTGTATATATATTTGAAAACTATGTACATAAAATAGATTAAACATTTACATGCAAATATCCACATAGGATATAGCGAGTGTTTTGTAATAAATAAATAAATAACAATATATATATTTTATAAAAACAAATGAGATTTTCTGTTGTATTTTGATCATGTTGAGGATAATGCTATGGAGTTATTTGCTGGTTCTTTTTAGTACTAAATGGTATTGGTGGTACAGTCGTGGCAAGAATCTTGAAAGTAAAATAATAAAAATAGTAAAGATTAGAAATTGTTTTAATTGAGCTAAAATAATATATAAGAACATAATTTGATTAAAATAATGCCTGGCTTAAGGCGTAAAAATAAGGAAAACAAAAGTTATTTACATAATGTACAAAAGATTTGAGCCGGCCAATGGGGAACAACAACAACGAGTTTTTATAGGGGAAGCACGACCTCTGACGGCCGATTTAGCAGTATTTGTAACTATGAAATATATAATTTTAAATATAATAATATTTTAATATTACATATATATATGTCTTTCTATTCATTTTTATTCTATAAGTTTGTTCAACATCAGAATCTAGTTGTGATCCCAGGTGGAAGTGATTGCCGTGGAGTCTTTCCTGGAGTCCCACGTGGGGTGGAACAGTAGTGAGACGGTGTCACTGGATTCCTACACTGTCACTGGACTGCACCCAGCCTCTCAGTACAACATCAGTGTGAGGGCCTCCACCTCAGTGGGCTATGGCCCAGCTACCACTATCCTGGCATACACTCTAAATGAAGGTATAATTCTGTAAACTTTCAATATCTACATTTTTTTTAATACGCATATATTTTATGATGCATTAGCCTGCCATCTATTATTAAAATTCTAAACTAATATAGACGCGAATGATTATTTTAAAAATAAAACAATTTCTACTGCCCTTACTGCAATAAAAAAATTCCCTCCCATTAATTTTTCCATTGCAGTAAGGGCAATAGAAATTGTTTTATTTTTAAAAGAATCATACGTGTCTATAATAGTTTCGAATGCATTTATTTAGTCAATGATTAGACCACTTAAATACAGAATGAAATAACATCTGGTAGGGGGTCAGTGGAAGGATGGTCTAAACCGTTGGTTTTCGACCGCTACGACCCGGGTTTGTTTCCCGCATTGGGCACTTTTTTCTGATTAAAAAAGAAATGCCCCAATGGCACCCGATTCTTTCAAAAGTCCAACCCCACCAGCGAGTGCCACTAACCAAACGGGGCTCTGGCACATTTGTAAGCGCAAAGTCGAACTGCCTTTCACATGGGTAGACATGTGGTGCACTTACAGTAAAATCAGTCGCCAACTTCTACCCACCATGATTATCATGGCCTGTATCACGTGTACTAGGGATAAGCAAAAATAATAATAATAAATTCTGGTATATATAAGCAAAAATACTCGAATTTATTATAATCATTAACTTCAAAACAGATAACCACTAATTATACATTTATAATGATACTTGGTTTGTTATGTATGGTAGACATATCTTTCTGGAATATGCTTGAGCGTGAAAAACAATAGAAAACATCAAATAATCCCTTTAAAATATTATGTGACAGCCCCTCCAGTAGAGCATGCCCCAGAAGTATTGGAGATCATTGGACCTACTGTTGTGATTCGTCTAAGGCTTCGTCCTTCTTATAGCGGTCCATTGACGTGAGTCTTAGTTGACTTGTTGTTTGATATCATAATTGAACATTGAGTCCAGGGGCATATGGATCTTGGTGGCTAAATGCTGTGAAATAATTGATAGTGAAGAACAACTCTTAGAAGTGTCCTCTTCTTCAGACAACATCACAGATGGAATCTACCGTGCTGCATGGATCGACACCAGCAACTGGACGGAAACCTGGGAGTTGAACTTCACTGTTGGGGATGGCCTCTGCTATGGGGACATGTGTAATCCTCCTCTCCAATATGGTCATTCCTACCGCTTTGGTTTAGCAGCCTACAGCTTATTTGTTCCCACTCAGGTAGCTATTGTTTGGACTGTTCAAGTCTTCATTATACAAGGTTGTCCCAAAATTTCGTAAAGACTTTCAAAAATTGAAATACCCATATTATACTATTATCGCTATAATATTATT
>CP092873.1:20552174-20582405 GCA_030710605.1 Cordylochernes scorpioides | reverse complement strand
CTCGCGAGCTATATGCGGTTCTTTGGATGTGAAGCTGCGGCTCTTTATATAGTTCCATACACAAGTATTATTTATACGAGTACTATTTATTGTTGGCATGAAAATATATTTGTGGCTCTTTAAATACTTTGAATGTTTCAAATAGTTTTTTTTTTTTTACTCTTCCGACTCAAAGGTTTGCCGAATCCTGGTCTAGGAACTTTGTTTGGTTTTCACGGCTCAAATTGACGCAGCATATAATAAAGTAGACAGAACTATCGAATCTGAAATTTCATTGAAGGTTCAATTGAACTTTTTCTCGGCTTAAAAACAGGATTCTACAAACTTCCTTCAAAAAAAAAAGGAAAGCGTTAATAATTTTATCATTGAATAATTCCGCGCGGTATAATTTGATTAGGTTTGTCTCTTCTTCTTTTTTTTCATCTCCACTCAATCATATTAGGATATCAAGCTTGTAAAGCTTGAGACTTTCTGCGCGACGGCCGATGCAGTATAGTGGAGAGATTTGACAACTATCATGGCTGGGTGAATATGAAAGCATCAGCCTTTGTCATTAATACTGGAGCACTACTCAGGCGCAGGCCGACTTAGCTCCAAAAGATATGGACGCTTCTGACATGAGGAATAGACCCATGTGCAGCCGCTCCTAACATGGAGTACAAACGCTGCTCATCCTGTATCCCTGGATCAGAAGCCCTTACAGGGTACTATCAGCCGGGCCAGCTGAGCTCAATATTTTAGTGAGCTTGTTACTGATCCCCCTCCTCCTTTTTCATCCGGGCTTGGACCGGCAAAGACGGAGTTGATTAGGTTTGTGAATACCCTAAATAATTTAATTCGGTAGAAACAATTATTATGAATACTGTTTCCAGAACTGTCAAACTTAGATAACAGACTATCATAATGAAACCCCTCTAGTTAAAATTGATCTGTTAAATAGTTTTCCTTGAAATATTTATCGTAGATAAGGACTTTGTAAATTATTTTAGATTCTCCCAACACTATGATAACGCCTGCGTACAGAAAATATATAGTTCTGTAGTTTTTTGGTAGACTCCGAGCAAGTAAGGATAATTAAAAACCGTTGTGAGGTCGTTCTAAAACAAAATGGATCGGGAAATAAAGTTCGTCTAAAAGTACTCCTGAGTGATATGGTCAGAGAACGTGCTGTTCCATTTGATTGGTGTTGTTATTTTGTTATAAATTTTTTTAAATAAGTTGATAAAATGGCTGCTTGAACCGAAAATTGTTATTTTCTGTTTTTCTAAAGGTGTGAAACAGTATCAAATAATTTTCTATGGTCTATAAAATGCATCTTTCTCTCCTTCAATACCTTCCTCTACTGAGGGTGGGCCTAATTGTCTCTTCATACTTCCTCTTCCAATGCCATCCTCTACTGAGGGTGGGCCTAATTGTCTCTCCATACTTCCTCTTCCAATGCCTTCCTCTACTGAGGGTGGGACTAATTGTCTCTCCATACTTCCTCTTCCAATGCCTTCCTCTACTGAGGGTGGGCCACATGGTCTCTCCATACTTCCTCCTTCAATGCCTTCTTCTACTGAGGGTGGGCCACATGATCTCTCCATACTTCCTCCTTCAATGTTTTTCTCTACTGAGGGTGGGCCACATGGTCTCTTCATATTTCCTCCTTCAATGCCTTCCTCTACTGAGAGTTGGCCACATTGTCTCTTGATATCTCCCTCCTTCAATGACTTCCTCTACTGAAGGTGGGCCACATGGTCTCTTGATATCTCCCTCCTTCAATGACTTCCTCTACTGAAGGTGGCCCACATGCTCTCTCCATACTTCCTCCTTCAATGCCTTCCTCTACTGAGGGTGGGCCACATGGTCTCTCCATACTCCCTCCTTCAATGCCTTCCTCTACTGAAGGTGAGCCACATGGTCTCTTGATATCTCTCTCCTTCAATGCCTTCCTCTACTGAGGGTGGGCCACATGGTCTCTCCATACTTCCTCCGCCACCCTCTTCATCTCCTCGTAGGTGTGTCGTCCAATCCATTGTTTTAGATCGTCTGTGTATCCCTGTCGTCTCCCCTCCCCTCGATCTCTTCCCCTGGAGATTTCCCTCCAGCAATGTTAATAATAATATGCATAAAGTTTTAAATATTTCAAAATTCGATTTAAATTCAATTACCATCTTCAATAGAGAGAATTAAGTTCAATCATATATAAACAATATATGTTTGCTCCAGTTCCAGGACCACCGTTGGAACTTAACATGAACAACCGAACCTCTACAGCCCTCCAGATGTCCTGGAATGAGCCATTAGAGAAAAATGGAATTTTGGTGAACTACAAGGTGAGATTATTTTACTTTTGTTTCTATAATCGCTCCCAATATCAAGTCCTGAAGGTAAACGCTGTAACCTTTTTAAAGAGTTACTAAAGGAAATTAGCTAATTGACTAGAACAAACTGTATGTCACTTTTGAAGAATCTCTGTAAAGATGAGGCCATAGTCTGAGAAAATGGCAATCCTTTTGGATAATTCACTAATTTGGTGGTATAACATATAATAGTATATAATAAAGTGTTTTTTAAAAATGGCTTTGTGTGTGCTACTTTTGAATAAAAAAATAGAATAAAACAACAACAACAAAAAAGATGAAGCCATTACTTTAATTGAATATGAAATATCAATTACATATCTAAGAAATATTTGCAATTAGAATCTTAAACATTGAACTTAACTCAATTTTAAATGGATGCTACAAGTTTCTTCGACCTCAGTAAGTCCATAATCTTGGTATTGTGATCCCAGGTGGAAGTGGTTGCCGTGGAGTCTTTCCTGGAGTCCCACATGGGGTGGAACAGTAGTGAGACGGTGTTACTGGACTCCTACACTGTCATTGGACTGCACCCAGCCTCACAGTACAACATCAGTGTGAGGGCCTCCACCTCAGTGGGCTATGGCCCAGCTACCACTATCCTGGCATACACTCTGGATGATGGTAAATTCTCATTCTCTTTTTTTTCAGCCTACAAAGGATTTTATGTTCAATATCCTAACCCTGTAATCCTATACCACACAAGAAAGCGATACGCTACACATGTGAAATTTACACTATGGGAGAAAAATACTGTGTTATGCAAATTATCAAATTTTCAAAGCATTTATGCAAAATAGGTGCCGGTAGTGACATCAACAATGTGTTTAAATAAGAGATTTTACATTAGGTATCACATACACAAATTGTATTCGAAACGTTACTCCATTGTGTAAATTTGTCATATAATTGTATAAGAAGAACGAATGATTGCTAAAACGTTGCTGAATTTGATAGTCAGAATTGTGTGTGTTACCATGATTACAGTTTATCGTGCCATAATATTGCTGAACACGTGGTTCAAATCACATGACTGTAGAACCATTTTGAACCCAGGTAATTGGTCAACCTATATTTCCAACAGAGTAATTATTTGAAGATGTGTGTGACATCCATGATGCATCCAGTTTAAACCAGAATTTCGGCTAAAAGCCTAAATTTAAACAAGAATTTTGGCCAATAATGTGATATGACCGCGAGACATGTCTAGAATGTATTTCTTCTGAAAATTTCCAAAAGAAAAATTACTTGAAGATGTGTATGGCTGTTACCTGAATGGGCCGATGCATCCAGTTTAAACCAGAATTTCGGCTAAAAGCGTAACATTAAACAAGAATTTTGGCCAATAACGTGATATGACAAGAGACATGTCTAGGTTGTATTCCTTCTGAACTAGACATTTGCCAATAAGGTGATTTTGCTGCGAATTTTGAAATTATTGATAGATCAAAACTCTAAATATGAACCATATTTTGGTTGTTTAGGTATAGCCTGCACCATGCTAATGAGGATCAAAGCCCTGTAACGTGCTTTTGGTTTTTCTTTTCTTGATTTAGCAAGAAATAATTAGTCAAATATTATGGAACAAGCCTAAATCAACGTTTAGTTTATTCATGTTTTACTAGATGGCGTTCTGCCATATAAAATGCTCAAATGAGCGGTCAGGAGATATAGCTTTTTTATTTTTAATATAGTGTCACGTAGAAAATTAGGAAGGACAAACTTCAGAATGATACGGGAAATTTATTTAAGGTAAGAAAAAAACATTTTTAAGATACAGAAAAATAAATAAGGGATATTTCCAGAGTAGCAAAATATGAATAATATAAATATAAATAATAATCTGTACATAAAATATAATAAATACTTTGCTACATAGCCCCTTTCTACATTGTAGATACTGACATGGATCTAACATGTTCTGCCAAGGATTCCTTCAGTCTTGAAACTTTTTCCCTAGTAGCTTGGCATATTTTCTCTTGCGGCGTGAAGAGCGGCTTCGGCGTCGTATCGTCAATAGGGACATCGTCTTCTTGTAGGGAAGTCTTGACTTTGACACGACGGTGGAATCCTGGAGCCAGTCTTGGAAAATTTGATCACAGCAGCCATGGCCTCAAGGTCTTCTCGGCAATCCTCAGTTTGTCTTCCCTAATCTACCTAGCATCTCCACCAAATGTCACGTAGAAAATTAGGAAATACAAACTTCAGAATGACACGGCATTTTATTTAAGGCAAAAACAAAAACAACATTTATAAGATACAAGATAAGCAACAAGAAAAAGTTTCCAAAGTAGCAAAATATAAATAATATAAATATAAAAATTATAATCTTCACATAAAATATAATAAATAATTTTTGCTACCATATATAATATAAAAAAGTATATATTAAAAATAAAGAAGGTATATCCTGACCAGGAGCACATGTGCTTTTTAGATGGCAGAGCTCCATCTAGTAGAACAGAAATTAACTGAACATTGATTTAACCTGTTCCCTGATATTTAGCCAACCCATTTTCTTGAAATATCAAGAAAAGCCATTCAAGAACGCATTTCGCGCTGTTGGCGCTCGTCAGCGTGGAGTAGGCTGTACCATATATTATTAGTCATTTGTGTTGTAAGTAAACAATCCTCGCTTTTTTTTTTGTGAAATTGAATTTAAGACATATGTTAAAAACTTTGAAAATAGTTCATTCCTGTTTCTTCTTTGTTAGAGAGCTTTCAAAGTTGAGATAAGCAATCGTTGGGCAATTTATTATTGTCCATGTTCAAATTTCGTAGTTAGAAGGTCGAAGTAAGTTTTATGAATGCAACTTCCAGTGAATTCTACCATCTGAGGTAGTATGTTTTGGTTAATTTAAGAAATATGTTTTGTGTTATTGGTTTAGGACAGAGGTCGGTAAACTGCGGCTCGCGAGCTATATGCGGTTCTTTGGATGTGAAGCTGCGGCTCTTTATATAGTTCCATACACTAGTATTATTTATACGAGTACTATTTATTGTTGGCAAGAAAATATATTTGTGGCTCTTTAAATACTTTGAATGTTTCAAATAGTTTTTTTTTTTTACTCTTCCAACTCAAAGGTTTGCCGAATCCTGGTCTAGGAACTTTGTTTGGTTTTCACGGCTCAAATTGACGCAGCATATAATAAAGTAGACAGAACTATCGAATCTGAAATTTCATTGAAGGTTCAATTGAACTTTTTCTCGGCCTAAAAACAGGATTCTACAAACTTCCTTCAAAAAAAAAAAGGAGCGTTAATAATTTTATCATTGAATAATTCCGCGCGGTATAATTTGATTAGGTTTGTCTCTTCTTCTTTTTTTCATCTCCACTCAATCATATTAGGATATCAAGCTTGTAAAGCTTGAGACTTTCTGCGCGACGGCCGATGCAGTATAGTGGAGAGATTTGACAACTATCATGGCTGGGTGAATATGAAAGCATCAGCCTTTGTCATTAAGACTGAACACTACTCAGGCGCAGGCCGACTTAGCTCCAAAAGATATGGACGCCTCTGACATGAGGAATAGACACCATGTGCAGCCGCTCCTAACATGGAGTACAAACGCTGCTCATCCTGTATCCCTGGATCAGAAGCCCTTACAGGGTACTATCAGCCGGGCCAGCTGAGCTCACGTTTTTAGTGAGCTTGTTACTGCTCCCCCTCCTCCTTTTTCATCCGGGCTTGGAGACCGGCAAAGGCGGAGTTGATTAGGTTTGTGAATACCCTAAGTAAGTTAATTCGGTAGAAACAATTATATGAATAATGTTCCCAAAACTGTCAAACTTAGATAACAGACTATCATAATGAATCCCCTCTAGTTAAAATTGATCTGTTAAATAGTTTTCCTTGAAATATTTATCGTAGATAAGGACTTTGTAAATTATTTTAGATTCTCCCAACACTACGATAACGCCTGCGTACAGAAAATATATAGTTCTGTAGTTATTTTGGTAGACTCCGAGCAAGTAAGGATAATTAAAAACCGTTGTGAGGTCGTTCTAAAACAAAATGGATCGGGAAATAAAGTTCGTCTAAAAGTACTCCTGAGTGATACGGTCAGAGAACGAGCTGTTCCATTTGATTGGTGTTGTTATTTTGTTATAATTTTTTTAAATAAGTTGATAAAACGGCTGCTTGAACCGAAAATTGTTATTTTCTGTTTTTCTAAAGGTGTGAAACAGTATCAAATAATTTTCTATGGTCTATAAAATGCATCTTTCCCTCCTTCAATGCCTTCCTCTACTGAGGGTGGGCCTAATTGTCTCTCCATACTTCCTCTTCCAATGCCTTCCTCTACTGAGGGTGGGCCTAATTGTCTTTCCATACTTCCTCTTCCAATGCCTTCCTCTACTGAGGGTGGGCCTAATTGTCTCTCCATACTTCCTCTTCCAATGCCCTTCTTCTACTGAGGGTGGGCCTAATTGTCTCTCCATACTTCCTCTTCCAATGCCTTCCTCTACTGAGGGTGGGCCACATGGACTCTCCATACTTCCTCCTTCAATGCCTTCTTCTACTGAGGGTGGGCCACATGATCTCTCCATACTTCCTCCTTCAATGTCTTCCTCTACTGAGGGTGGGCCACCTGAACTCTCCATACTTCCTCCTTCAATGTCTTCCTCTACTGAGGGTGGGCCACATGGTCTCTCCATACTTCCTCCTTCAATGCCTTCTTCTACTGAGGGTGGGCCACATGATCTCTCCATACTTCCTCCTTCAATGTCTTCCTCTACTGAGGGTGGGCCACATGGTCTCTTCATATTTCCTCCTTCAATGCCTTCCTCTACTGAGGGTGGGCCACATGGTCTCTTGATATCTCCCTCCTTCAATGACTTCCTCTATTGAAGGTGGGCCACATGATCTCTCCATACTTCCTCCTTCAATGTCTTCCTCTACTGAGGGTGGGCCACATGGTCTCTTCATATTTCCTCCTTCAATGCCTTCCTCTACTGAGGGTGGGCCACATGGTCTCTCCATACTCCCTCCTTCAATGCCTTCCTATACTGAGGGTGAGCCACATGGTCTCTTGATATCTCCCTCCTTCAATGACTTCCTCTACAGAGGGTGGGCCACATGGTCTCTCCATACTTCCTCCGCCACCCTCTTCATCTCCTCGTAGGTGTGTCGTCCAATCCATTGTTTTACATCGTCTGTGTATCCCTGTCGTCTCCTCCTTCCCCTCGATCTCTTCCCCTGGAGATTTCCCTCCAGCAATGTCAATAAATAATATGCATAAAGTTTTAAATATTTCAAAATTCGATTTAAATTCAATTACCATCTTCAATAGAGAGAATTAAGTTCAAACATATATAAACAATATATGTTTGCTTCAGTTCCAGGACCACCGTTGGAACTTAACATGAACAACCGAACCTCTACAGCCCTCCAGATGTCCTGGAATGAGCCATTAGAGAAAAATGGAATTTTGGTGAACTACAAGGTGAGATTATTTTACTTTTGTTTCTATAATCGCTCCCAATATCAAGTCCTGAAGGTAAACGCTGTAACTTTTTAAAGAGTTACTAAAGGAAATTAGCTAATTGACTAGAACAAACTGTATGTCACTTTTGAAGAATCTCTGTAAAGATGAGGCCATAGTCTGAGAAAATGGCAATCCTTTTGGATAATTCACTAATTTGGTGGTATTACATATAATAGTATATAATAAAGTGTTTTTTAAAAATGGCTTTGTGTGTGCTACTTTTAAATAAAAAAATAGAATAGAACAACAACAACAACAAAAAAGATGAAGCCATTACTTTAATTGAATATGAAATATCAATTACATATCTAAGAAATATTTGCAATTAGAATCTTAAATTTTGAACTAAACTCAATTTTAAATGGATGCTACAAGTTTCTTCGACCTCAGTAAGTCCATAATCTTGGTATTGTGATCCCAGGTGGAAGTGGTTGCCGTGGAGTCTTTCCTGGAGTCCCACATGGGGTGGAACAGTAGTGAGACGGTGTTACTGGACTCCTACACTGTCACTGGACTGCACCCAGCCTCACAGTACAACATCAGTGTGAGGGCCTCCACCTCAGTGGGCTATGGCCCAGCTACCACTATCCTGGCATACACTCTCGATGATGGTAAATTCTCATTCTCTTTTTTTCAGCCTACAAAGGATTTTATGTTCAATATCCTAACCCTGTAATCCTATACCACACAAGAAAGCGATAGGCTACACATGTGAAATTTACACTATGGGAGAAAAATACTGTGTTATGCAAATTATCAAATTTTCAAAGCATTTATGCAAAATAGGTGCCGGTAGTGACATCAACAATGTGTTTAAATAAGAGATTTTACATTAGGTATCACATACACAAATTGTATTCGAAACGCTACTCCATTGTGTATATTTGTCATATGACTTGTATAAGAAGAACGAATGATTGCTAAAACGTTGCTGAGTTTGATTGTCAGAATTGTGTGTGTTACCATGATTACAGTTTATCGTGCCATAATATTGCTGAACACGTCGTTCAAATCACATGACTGTGGAACCATTTTGAACCCAGGTAGTTGGTCAACCTATATTTCCGACAGAGTAATTATTTGAAGATGTGTGTGACATCCGTGATGCATCCAGTTTAAACCAGAATTTCGGCTAAAAGTCTAAATTTAAACAAGAATTTTGGCCAATAATGTGATATGACCGCGAGACATGTCTAGAATGTATTTCTTCTGAAAATTTCCAAAAGAAAAATTACTTGAAGATGTGTATGGCTGTTACCTGAATGGGCCGATGCATCCAGTTTAAACCAGAATTTCGGCTAAAAGCGTAACATTAAACAAGAATTTTGGCCAATAACGTGATATGACAAGAGACATGTCTAGGTTGTATTTCTTCTGAACTAGACATTTTGCCAATAAGGTGATTTTGCTGCGAAATTTGAAAATATTGATAGATCAAAACTAAATATGAACCATATTTTGGTTGTTTAGGTATAGCCTGCACCATGCTAATGAGGATCAAAAGCCCGTAACGTGCTTTTGGTTTTTCTTTCTTGATTTAGCAAGAAATAATTAGTCAAATATTATGGAACAAGCCTAAATTAACGTTCAGTTTATTCATGTTTTACTAGAAGGCGTTCTGCCATATAAAATGCTCAAATGAGCGGTCAGGAGATATAGCTTTTTTTATTTTTAATATAGTGTCACGTAGAAAATTAGGAAGGACAAACTTCAGAATGATACGGGAAATTTATTTAAGGTAAGAAAAAAACATTTTTGAGATACATAAAAATAAATAAGGGATATTTCCAGAGTAGCAAAATATGAATAATATAAATATAAAAAATAATCGGTACATAAAATATAATAAATACCTTGCTACATAGCCCCTTTCTACATTGTAGATACTGACATGGATCTAACATGTTCTGCCAAGGATTCCTTCAGTCTTGAAACTTTTTCCCTAGTAGCTTGGCATATTTTCTCTTGCGGCGTGAAGAGCGGCTTCGGCGTTGTATCGTCAATAGGGACATCGTCTTCTTGTAGGGAAGTCTTGACTTTGACACGACGGTGGAATCCTGGAGCCAGTCTTGGAAAATTTGATCACAGCAGCCATGGCCTCAAGGTCTTCTCGGCAATCCTCAGTTTGTCTTCCCTAATCTACCTAGCATCTCCACCAAATGTCACGTAGAAAATTAGGAAATACAAACTTCAAAATGACATGGCATTTTATTTAAGGCAAAAACAAAAACAACATTTCTAAGATACAAGATAAGCAACAAGAAAAAGTTTCCAAAGTAGCAAAATATAAATAATATAAATATAAAAATTATAATCTTCACATAAAATATAATAAATAATTTTTGCTACCATATATAATATAAAAAAGTATATATTAAAAATAAAGAAGGTATATCCTGACCAGGAGCACATGTGCTTTTTAGATGGCAGAGCTCCATCTAGTAGAACAGAAATTAACTGAACATTGATTTAACCTGTTCCCTGATATTTAGCCAACCCATTTTCTTGAAATATCAAGAAAAGCCATTCACGAACGCATTTCGCGCTGTTGGCGCTCGTCAGCGTGGAGTAGGCTGTACCATATATTATTAGTCATTTGTGTTGTAAGTAAACAATCCTCGCTTTTTTTTTTGTGAAATTGAATTTAAGACATATGTTAAAAACTTTGGAAATAGTTTATTCCTGTTTCTTCTTTGTTAGAGAGCTTTCAAAGTTGAGATAAGCAATCGTTGGGCAATTTATTATTGTCCATGTTCAAATTTCGTAGTTAGAAGGTCGAAGTAAGTTTTATGAATGCAACTTCCAGTGAATTCTTCCATCTGAGGTAGTATGTTTTGGTTAATTTAAGAAATATGTTTTGTGTTATTGGTTTAGGACAGAGGTCGGTAAACTGCGGCTCGCGAGCTATATTCGGTTCTTTGGATGTGAAGCTGCGGCTCTTTATATAGTTCCATACACAAGTATTATTTATACGAGTACTATTTATTGTTGGCAAGAAAAGATATTTGTGGCTCTTTAAATACTTTGAATGTTTCAAATTGTTTTTTTTTTTACTCTTTCAACTCAAAGGTTTGCCGAATCCTGGTCTAGGAACTTTGTTTGGTTTTCACGTCTCAAATTGGCGCAGCATATAATAAAGTAGACAGAACAATCGAATCTGAAATTTCATTGAAGGTTCAATTGAACTTTTTCTCGGCTTAAAAACAGGATTCTACAAACTTCCTTCAAAAAAAAAAAAAAGCGTTAATAATTTTATCATTGAATAATTCCGCGCGGTATAATTTGATTAGGTTTGTCTCTTCTTCTTTTTTTTTCATCTCCACTCAATCATATTAGGATATCAAGCTTGTAAAGCTTGAGACTTTCTGCGCGACGGCCGATGCAGTATAGTGGAGAGATTTGACAACTATCATGGCTGGGTGAATATGAAAGCATCAGCCTTTGTCATTAATACTGGAGCACTACTCAGGCGCAGGCCGACTTAGCTCCAAAAGATATGGACGCCTCTGACATGAGGAATTGACACCATGTGCAGCCGCTCCTAACATGGAGTACAAACGCTGCTCATCCTGTATCCCTGGATCAGAAGCCCTTACAGGGTACTATCAGCCGGGCCAGCTGAGCTCAATATTTTAGTGAGCTTGTTACTGCTCCCCCTCCTCCTTTTTCATCCGGGCTTGGGACCGGCAAAGACGGAGTTGATTAGGTTTGTGAATACCCTAAATAATTTAATTCGGTAGAAACAATTATTATGAATACTGTTCCCAGAACTGTCAAACTTAGATAACAGACTATCATAATGAAACCCCTCTAGTTAAAATTGATCTGTTAAATAGTTTTCCTTGAAATATTTATCGTAGATAAGGACTTTGTAAATTATTTTAGATTCTCCCAACACTATGATAACGCCTGCGTACAGAAAATATATAGTTCTGTAGTTTTTTTGGTAGACTCCGAGCAAGTAAGGATAATTAAAAACCGTTGGGAGGTCGTTCTAAAACAAAATGGATCGGGAAATAAAGTTCGTCTAAAAGTACTCCTGAGTGATATGGTCAGAGAACGTGCTGTTCCATTTGATTGGTGTTGTTATTTTGTTATAAAATTTTTTAAATAAGTTGATAAAACGGCTGCTTGAACCGAAAATTGTTATTTTCTGTTTTTCTAAAGGTGTGAAACAGTATCAAATAATTTTCTATGGTCTATAAAATGCATCTTTCTCTCCTTCAATGCCTTCCTCTACTGAGGCTGGGCCTAATTGTCTCTCCATACTTCCTCTTCCAATGCCTTCCTCTACTGAGGGTGGGCCTAATTGTCTCTCCATACTTCCTCTTCCAATGCCTTCCTCTACTGAGGGTGGGCCTAATTGTCTCTCCATACTTCCTCTTCCATTGCCTTCCTCTACTGAGGGTGGGCCACATGGTCTCTCCATACTTCCTCTTTAAATGCCTTCTTCAACTGAGGGTGGGCCACATGATCTCTCCATACTTCCTCCTTCAATGTTCTTCTCTATTGAAGGTGGGCAACATGGTCTCTTCATATTTCCTCCTTCAATGCCTTCCTCTACTGAGGGTGGGCCACATTGTCTCTTGATATCTCCCTCCTTCAATGACTTCCTCTACTGAAGGTGGGCCACATGGTCTCTTGATATCTCCCTCCTTCAATGACTTCCTCTACTGAAGGTGGCCCACATGCTCTCTCCATACTTCCTTCTTCAATGCCTTCCTCTACTGAGGGTGAGCCACATGGTCTCTTGATATCTCTCTCCTTCAATGCCTTCCTCTACTGAGGGTGGGCCACATGGTCTCTCCATACTCCCTCCTTCAATGCCTTCCTATACTGAGGGTGAGCCACATTGTCTCTTGATATCTCCCTCCTTCAATAACTTCCTCTACTGAGGGTGGGCCACATGGTCTCTCCATACTTCCTCCGCCACCCTCTTAATCTCCTCGTAGGTGTGTCGTCCAGTCCAATGTTTTAGATCGTCTGTGTATCCCTGTCGTCTCCCCTCCCCTCGATCTCTTCCCCTGGAGATTTCCCTCCAGCAATGTCAATAAATAATATGCATAAAGTTTTAAATATTTCAAAATTCGATTTAAATTCAATTACCATCTTCAATAGAGAGAATTAAGTTCAATCATATATAAACAATATATGTTTGCTCCAGTTCCAGGACCACCGTTGGAACTTAACATGAACAACCGAACCTCTACAGCCCTCCAGATGTCCTGGAATGAGCCATTAGAGAAAAATGGAATTTTGGTGAACTACAAGGTGAGATTATTTTACTTTTGTTTCTATAATCGCTCCCAATATCAAGTCCTGAAGGTAAACGCTGTAACTTTTTTAAAGAGTTACTAAAGGGAAATTAGCTAATTGACTAGAACAAACTGTATGTCACTTTTGAAGAATCTCTGTAAAGATGAGGCCATAGTCTGAGAAAATGGCAATCCTTTTGGATAATTCACTAATTTGGTGGTATAACATATAATAGTATATAATAAAGTGTTTTTTAAAAATGGCTTTGTGTGTGCTACTTTTGAATAAAAAAATAGAATAAAACAACAACATCAAAAAAGATGAAGCCATTACTTTAATTGAATATGAAATATCAATTACATATCTTAGAAATATTTGCAATTAGAATCTTAAACATTGAACTTAACTCAATTTTAAATGGATGCTACAAGTTTTTCGACCTCAGTAAGTCCATAATCTTGGTATTGTGATCCCAGGTGGAAGTGGTTGCCGTGGAGTCTTTCCTGGAGTCCCACATGGGGTGGAACAGTAGTGAGACCTTGTTACTGGACTCCTACACTGTCACTGGACTGCACCCAGCCTCTCAGTACAACATCAGTGTGAGGGCCTCCACCTCAGTGGGCTATGGCCCAGCTACCACTATCCTGGCATACACTCTCGATGATGGTAAATTCTCATTCTCTTTTTTTCAGCCTACAAAGGATTTTATGTTCAATATCCTAACCCTGTAATTTTATACCACACAAGAAAGCGATACGCTACACATGTGAAATTTACACTATGGGAGAAAAATACTGTGTTATGCAAATTATCAAATTTTCAAAGCATTTATGCAAAATAGGTGCCGGTAGTGACATCAACAATGTGTTTAAATAAGAGATTTTACATTAGGTATCACATACACAAATTGTATTCGAAACGTTACTCCATTGTGTAAATTTGTCATATGACTTGTATAAGAAGAACGAATGATTGCTAAAACGTTGCTGAGTTTGATAGTCAGAATTGTGTGTGTTACCATGATTACAGTTTATCGTGCCATAATATTGCTGAACACGTCGTTCAAATCACATGACTGTGGAACCATTTTGAACCCAGGTAGTTGGTCAACCTATATTTCCGACAGAGTAATTATTTGAAGATGTGTGTGACATCCATGATGCATCCAGTTTAAACCAGAATTTCGGCTAAAAGCCTAAATTTAAACAAGAATTTTGGCCAATAATGTGATATGACCGCGAGACATGTCTAAAATGTATTTCTTCTGAAAATTTCCAAAAGAAAAATTACTTGAAGATGTGTATGGCTGTTACCTGAATGGGCCGATGCATCCAGTTTAAACCAGAATTTCGGCTAAAAGCGTAACATTAAACAAGAATTTTGGCCAATAACGTGATATGACAAGAGAAATGTCTAGGTTGTATTCCTTCTGAACAAGACATTTTGCCAATAAGGTGATTTTGCTGCGAAATTTGAAATTATTGATAGATCAAAACTCTAAATATGAACCATAATTCGGTTGTTTAGGTATAGCCTGCACCATGCTAATATGGATCAAAAGCCCGTAACGTGCTTTTGGTTTTTCTTTCTTGATTTAGCAAGAAATAATTAGTCAAATATTATGGAACAAGCCTAAATCAACGTTTAGTTTATTCATGTTTTACTAGATGGCGTTCTGCCATATAAAATGCTCAAATGAGCGGTCAGGAGATATAGCTCTTTTTTATTTTTAATATAGTGTCACGTAGAAAATTAGGAAAGACAAACTTCAGAATGATACGGGAAATTTATTTAAGGTAAGAAAAAACATTTTTAAGATACAGAAAAATAAATAAGGGATATTTCCAGAGTAGCAAAATATGAATAATATAAATATAAATAATAATCTGTACATAAAATATAATAAATATTTTGCTACATAGCCCCTTTCTACATTGTAGATACTGACATGGATCTAACATGTTCTGCAAAGGATTCCTTCAGTCTTGAAACTTTTTCCCTAGTAGCTTGGCATATTTTCTCTTGCGGCGTGAAGAGCGGCTTCAGCGTCGTATCGTCAATAGGGACAATCGTCTTCTTGTAGGGAAGTCTTGACTTTGACACGACGGTGGAATCCTGGAGCCAGTCTTGGAAAATTTGATCACAGCAGCCATGGCCTCAAGGTCTTCTCGGCAATCCTCAGTTTGTCTTCCCTAATCTACCTAGCATCTCCACCAAATGTCACGTAGAAAATTAGGAAATACAAACTTCAGAATGACACGGCATTTTATTTAAGGCAAAAACAAAAACAACATTTATAAGATACAAGATAAGCAACAAGGGAAAGTTTCCAGAGTAGCAAAATAAAAATAATATAAATATTTAAAAAATTATAATCTTCACACAAATATAATAAATACTTTCTGCTACCATATATAATATATAAAAGTATGTTTTAAAAATAAAGAAGGTATATCTTGACCAGGAGCACATGTACTTTTTAGATGGCAGAGCGCCATCTAGTAGAAGAGAAATCAACTGAACATTTATTTTACCTATTCCCTGATATTTAGCCAACCCATTTTCTTGATAAATCAAGAAAAGCCATCCACGAACGCGTTTCGCGCTGTTGGCGCTCGTCAGCGTGGAGTAGGCTGTATCATATATATTATTAGGCATTTGTTTTGTAAGTAAACAATCCTCGCTTTCTTTTTGTGAAATTGAATTTAAGACATATGTTAGAAACTTTGGAAATAGTTCATTCCTGTATCTTCTTTGTTAAAGGGCTTTCAAAGTTGAGTCAAGCAATTGTGAGGCATTTTTTTTATTGTCCATGTTCAAATTTCGTAGTTAGAAGGTCGAAGTAAGTTTTATGACTGCAACCCCCAGTGAATTCTACCACCTGAGGTAGCATGTTTTGGTTAATTTAAGAAATATGTTTTGTGTTATTGGTTTTGGACAGAGATCGGTAAACTGCGGCTCGCGAGCTATATGCGGCTCTTTGGGTGCGAAGCTGCAGCTTTTTATATACACTGGTCCGCAAAATTAAAGGAACAACATATATTTTTCATTTATCTCAAATTTTATTGAACATTTATTAATGAAATTTTATATACAAATTTATTATTATTCCATTATTGATTAGAATACCCGAAATCAAAAAATTGTAACACGTAATTTATGCAAATTAGCAGGTCAAACAATGATCCTCTTGCAGTCAGTGTATAAATATCTTGGAAATTGTTGTTAATATGGGGTGTGATTGCCTTTAACTGATAGACAGGCTCTACATCGGCGACCCATACTAAGAATTAGAGAGTTTATCAGCTCCTGTGGAATTAACGCCCACTCTTGTGTTAAGGCTGTTTCTAGCTCATGAGTGTTTCTAGGAGGGGGTTGGAGGGATGAGAATCGTCGTCCTAGGTTGTCCCATACATGCTCAATGGGATTTAGATCTGGGGATCGAGCTGGCCAATTTATCTGTGCAATTGCATGGTTTTGGAGAAAAGTGTCGACCACATCATCCCTATGTGGACGGACATTATCATCCATTAGAATAAAGTTTTCTCCCCTTTCAACTGATACAATACGCAGAAGGCTTCACATGAAAGGCCCCTATGCTCAACGACCCATAATTTGTGTGCCGTTAACACCACCTCAAAAGAGAGCAAGGAAACTTTGGCGCAGACAACATGTCGCCTGGAATCCAGATGAATGGAGACTTGTAATGTTCACTGATGAGTCCAGATTCTCTCTAAACAGCTATTATCGTCGTGTCTTTGTCTCGAGAGAGGTAGGAACCATAAATAAATCCCGAAATATGGTTGAAAGGGATCCATACAGAAGCCAATGTTTTATGGTCTGGGCTGGAATCTTCTTGGGCGGTCGCACAGCACTCCATATTTTTCGGCAAAGAACCCTGACTGCAAAGAGGTATCGGGACGAGATCTTGGCAGCATATGTGATGCCTCAAGCATTGGAAATGGGAGAAAACTTTCTTCTAATGGATGATAATGCCCGTCCACATAGAGCTGGTGTGGTCGACTCTTTTCTCCAAAACCATGCAATTGCTCGGATAAATTGGCCAGCTCGATCCCCAGACCTAATTCCCATTGAGCATGTTTGGGACAACCTAGGACGGCGGATTTCATCCCTCCAACCCCCTCCTAGAAACACTCATGACCTAGAAACAGCCTTAACACAAGAGTGGGCGTTGATTCCACAGGAGCTGATAAACTCCCTAATTCTTAGTATGGGTCACCGATGTAGAGCCTGTCTATCAGTTAAAGGCGATCACACCCCATATTAACAACAATATCCAAGATATTTATGCACTGACTGCAAGAAGATCATTGCTTGACCTGCTAATTTGCATAAAATACGTGTTAGAATTCTTTGATTACGGGTATTCTAATCAATAATGGAATAATAAATTTGTGTATAAAATTTCATTGATAAATGTTCAATAAAATTTGAGATAAATGAAAAAAATATGTTGTTCCTTTAATTTTGCGGACCAGTGTAGTTCCATACACAAATATTATTTATGCGAGTGCTATTTATTGTTAGAAAAAAGGTGTGTCTCTTTAAAAATTCTGAAATTTTGTAAATTGTAATTTTTGACTCTTCCGACTCATTGGTTTGCCGAATCCTGGTCTAGGAACTTCATTTGGTGTTCACTGCTCAAATTGACGCCGCATATAATAAAGTAGACAGAACTATCGAATCTGAAATTTCATTGAAAATTCAATTGAACTTTTTCTCGGCCTAAATACAGGATTCTACAAACTTCATTCAAAAAAAGGAAAAAAGCGTTAATAATTTTATTAATGAAAAATTCTGCGCGGTATGATTGGTTGAATTTAAATAGGTTTGTTTTTTCTTCTTCTTTCTCATCTTCATTCAATCATATTAGGATATCAAGCTTGTAAAGCTTGAGACTTTTTGCGCATAGATTTGACAACTATCATGACTGGGTGAATATGAAAGCATCAGCCTTTATCATTAAGACTGGGGCACTACTCAGTGGCAGACCGACTTAGCTCCAAAGGAAATGACCGCCTCTGACATGAGGAACAGACACCATGTGCAGCCGCTCCTAACATGGAGTACAAACGCTGCTCATCTTGTATCCCTGGATTAGGAGCCCTTACAGGGCATTTTCAGCCGGGCCAGCTGAGCTAAGGTTTTTAGTGAGCTTGTTACTGCTCCTCCTTCCTCCTTTTTCATCCGGGCTTGGGACCGGCAAAGGCAGAGTTGATTCGGTTTTTGAATAGCCTAAATAAGTTAATTCAGTAGAAACAATTAATGAATATTGTTCCAAAACTGTCAAACTTAGATAACAGACTATCATTACGAAACCCCTTTAGTTAAAATTGATCTGTTAAATAGTTTTCCACGAAATATTTATCATAGATAAAGGTTTTGTTAATTATTTAATATTCTCCCAACACTACAATAACGCCTGCGTTCCAAAAATGTATAGTTTTTTAGTTTTGTCGGTAGACTCCGAGCAAATAAGGCTCATTAAAAACCGTGGTAACGTCGTTCTAATACAAAATGGATAGGACAAAAAAGGTTCATCTAAAAGGACTCCTGAGTGATATGGTCAGTGAACATGCTATTACATTTAATTGATGTTGTTATAAATGTTTTTAAATAAGTTGATAAAACGGCTGCTTAAACCGAAAATTGTTATTTTCTGTTTTTCTAAAGGTGTGAAACAGTGTCAAAGAATTTTCTAAGGTCTATAAAATGCATCCTTCCTTCCATGTCTTCCTCTACTGAGGGTCGGCCACGTGGTCTCTCCATATCTCCCTCCTTCATTGCCTTCCTCTACTGAGAGTGGGCCACATGGTCTCTATATCTCACTCCTTCAGTGTCTTCCTCTACTTAGGGTGGGCCACATGGTCTCTCCATACTTCCTTCTTCAATTCCTTCCTCTACTGAGGGTGGGCCACATGGTCTCTATATCTCACTCCTTCAGTGTCTTCCTCTACTGAGGGTGGTCCACATGGTCTCTCCATACTTCCTCCTCCATCTTCTTCATCTCCTCGTAGGTGT
Organism: Cordylochernes scorpioides; assembly: GCA_030710605.1. Classification (NCBI taxonomy): domain Eukaryota; kingdom Metazoa; phylum Arthropoda; class Arachnida; order Pseudoscorpiones; family Chernetidae; genus Cordylochernes; species Cordylochernes scorpioides. The sequence goes on along the minus strand of CP092873.1, from coordinate 20,563,275 downwards.
GTCGTCCAGTCCATTGTTTCAGATCGTCTGTGTATCCCTGACGTCTCTTTCCTCTCGATCTCTTCCCCTGGAGCTTTCCCTCCAGCAATGTCAGTAAATAAAATGCATAAATTAATAAAAAGGCATCTCCTTATCGTACAACTGAAAGTTGCTAATGGCTTGCGCCATCTATCGGAATAAATATCAACTATTCTCGTTGATTTTTAATTATTCCAGAATTGGCCAAATACCCATTTTTGATTAATCAAGAAAAGCTAACCACGGACGTGTTATATTACATTTGTACTATTTTTTTCAAAATGCATAAAGTTTTGAATATTTTAAAATTCGATTAACATACAGTTACTATCCACAATAGAGAGAATTGAGTTCAATCCTATATAAACAATAGATGTTTGCTCCAGTTCCAGGACCACCGTTGGAATTTAACATGAACAACCGAACCTCTACAGCCCTCCAGATATCCTGGATTGAGCCATTAGAGAAAAATGGAATTTTGGTGAACTACAAGGTGAGATTATTTTACTTTTGTTTCTATAATCGCCCCCAATATCAAGTTCCTGAAGGTAAACGCTGTAACCTTTTTAAAGAGTTACTAAGGGGAAATTTTTTAATTGACTAGAACAAACTGTATGTCTCTTTTGAAGAATCTCTGTGAAGATAAGGCCATAGTCTGAGAAAATGGCATTCCTTTTAGATAATTCACTAATTTGTTGGTGTAAAGTTTTTTTAAATGGCTTTGTGTGTGCTACTTTTGAATAAAAAAAAAATAGAATAAAACAACAACAAGAAAAATATGAAGCCATTACTTTAATTATATATGAAATATCAATTACATATCTAAGAAATCTTTGCAATTAGAATCTTAAACATTGAACTTAACTCAATTTTAAATGGATGCTACAAGTTTCTTCGACCTCAGTAAGTCCATAATCTTGGTATTGTGATCCCAGGTGGAAGTGGTTGCCGTGGAGTCTTTCCTGGAGTCCCACGTGGGGTGGAACAGTAGTAGGACGGTGTTACTGGACTTCTACACTGTCACTGGACTGCACCCAGCCTCTCAGTACAACATCAGTGTGAGGGCCTCCACCTCAGTGGGCTATGGCCCAGCTACCACTATCCTGGCATACACTCTCGATGATGGTAAATTCTCAATCCTTTTTTTTTTCAAATTTCAGGAAGTTCATGTTTCAAATTTAAAAATATAACATTAATATAAATATATATATATGTAGTAATCTGTGATGCGCGCCAGTCGAGGTAAGCGTAGAGTGGAAAGCTGATTAGAAATATGATAATATAAATATATATATACAAGGTATGATCATGAAATTCGCGGAATTGGTTCATTAAAGATTTATTATAGATGAATATATACAAAAATGCTTAATAATCCTTAAAATACTGTCCGAGGGAATCTATAACAGCGTTTTCATTAAAACCCTTTTAGAAAGGTTTTTGACTAATACCCCAAACCTTTTGATCATACCTTATATATATATATATGAAAAAAATTGTAAAAATCTGAAATTGTACTGGGATAAGGTTCAAATTTGAAAAAAGAAAAAAAGGCTTCTCCTTATCGTGCAACTGAGTTTGCGCCTTCCATAACTTTCAGTTGCCCGATAAGGAGATGCCTTTTTTTTCTTTTTCTTTTTACAATTTATGTATTTTTATTATCTGACGATTTAAATATGGATTGCTGTATTTTCAAAACAATATAAATTTAAAGTTCAAATATAAATCACATTACCCTCAGCACACACACAATGAGAGAAGAAGAAATATGAACATTCGCGGAACAGAGAAATATCTAAAGTCCAGTAACATACTGACAATTTTTAATGAATTGTGTTTATTACTCATTTATTTAGTCTGTTTAAATCCTTATTTTTAGCTCTGTTTGTTTGGCACGTACAGCCAACCAGTGACACCCTGGTCATTGGACACACGCAGATTCATCGGTTTTATTATTAATATGGTTGTTGTCAATCGCTGCATTTTTGTTTACCTTTCATATTCTAATTTTATTTAATACTAGCGGATGTGCCCTGCTTCGCCCGGGTTTTACCCGAGTGAATGTTTGTCTAACGAACATTTGTTAAAACAATTGTCTTTAAACTTATAAAACGTACTCGGCTTCGCCCGGGGTTTTACCCGAGTAAAGGTTTGTCTAGCGAACATTTGTTAAAACAATTCTCTAAAAACTTATTAAAAAATAAAAAAAGATATATTTTAATAATTTGAAACTCGTAAATTTGAATCTCTCGATAAAGTGAACATTTTTTCCCGGTCCCTGTGTGCCGTGTCATCCTGAATTCTGTCTTTCCTAATTTTCTACATTAGAAAATCATAGTTTTATCTAGTGAACATTTTTTCCCGTGTCACATTGCCGTGTCACCCTGAGATAATCTTACTTTTGATAAATAATATTTAAGATAACAAACTTAGTGATAAGAAAACTTGTTAACATCGTCACAATGGGGGCGCTGCTTGCGAGTTAAATCTACAAATCTGCAAATAATTCTAAGGATATTCAAGATATTCATGAAATTATTTTTCAAAAACCTTCCCGGTGATATACCTAATAATATCCCAAATTTCACGGCGATTGGATGTATGGTTTTTGAATCTATAGAGTACAAACAAACAGACAGACAAACAGACAGACATTCAATTATATATATATAGATTACTCTTCTTTGTTGGCTTTTTATCATACATTCATTCTTCATTGTTGGCTTTTTATATTACATTTACTCTTCATTGTTGGCTTTTTATCTTACATTCACTCTTCATTGTTGGCTTTTTATCTTACATTCATTCTTCATTGTTGGCTTTTTATATTACATTCACTCTTCATTGTTGGCTTTTTATCTTACATTCATTCTTCATTGTTGGCTTTTTATCTTACATTCACTCTGTTGGCTTTTTATATTACATTTACTCTTCATTGTTGGCTTTTTATCTTACATTCACTCTTCATTGTTGGCTTTTTATATTATATTTACTCTTCATTGTTGGCTTTTTTATCTTACTTTCATTCTTCATTGTTGGCTTTTTATATTATATTAACTCTTCATTGTTGGCTTTTTATCTTACATTCATTCTTCATTGTTGGGTTTTTATATTACATTTACTATCCATTGTTGGCTTTTTATCTTACATTCACTCTTCATTGTTGGCTTTTTATCTTACATTCATTCTTCATTGTTGGCTTTTTATCTTACATTCACTCTTCATTGTTGGCTTTTTATCTTACATTCATTCTTCATTGTTGGCTTTTTATATTACATTCACTCTTCATTGTTGGCTTTTTATTTTACATTCATTCTTCATTGTTGGCTTTTTATATTACATTCACTCTTCATTATTGGCTTTTTATCTTGCATTCACTCTGTTGGCTTTTTAAATTACATTTACTCTTCATTGTTGGCTTTTTTATCTTACATTCAATTTTCATTGTTGACTTTCTATATTATATTTACTCTTCATTGTTGGCTTTTTATCTTACATTCATTCTTCATTGTTGGCTTTTTATATTATACTAGCGGGTGTACCCGGCTCCGCCCAGGTTTTACTCGAGGGAAGTTGTTTTCTTGGCCGACTGTTTTACATATGGTGTTATCTTAAAATTGCTTGTTTTGAATATTTTTTTAGATTGAGATTATTAGCTAGTATGTAAAAAAATTAACTCTGTTGAAAATTAATTTTGTATTTTATATAAAAAAAATTAACTCTGTTGATTTTTTTTGTATTTAATCGATAACAGCGAAGTTACGCATGTTAATGTTAGGAAAAATATTTTTATGTTAAGCAAAACCTGCTCCATCTCGTTTTACATAAATGTTGAAAATTTGGTCGAAATTGATGCATTGTAACGAAAGTTTTTTAGCGAACACCACTTATGAAATTTCCATTTTATTAATATAGATTTATTCTTCATTGTTGGCTTTTTATCTTACATTCATTCTTCATTGTTGGCTTTTTATATTACATTTACTATTCATTGTTGGCTTTTTATCTTACATTCACTCTTCATTGTTGGCTTTTTATCTTACATTCATTCTTCATTGTTGGTTTTTTTATCTTACATTCACTCTTCATTGTTGGCTTTTTATCTTACATTCACTCTGTTGGCTTTTTATATTACATTTACTCTTCATTGTTGGCTTTTTATCTTACATTCATTCTTCATTGTTGGCTTTTTATATTATATTTACTCTTCATTGTTGGCTTTTTATCTTACATTCATTCTTCATTGTTGGCTTTTTATATTACATTTACTCTTCATTGATGGCTTTTTATCTTACATTCACTCTGTTGGCTTTTTATATTACATTCACTCTTCATTGTTGGCTTTTTATCTTACATTCATTCTTCATTGTTGGCTTTTTATATCATATAGAAAATCATAGTTTTATCTAGTGAACATTTTTTCCTGTGTTACATTGCCGTGTCATCCTGAGATAATCTTACTTTTGAAAAATAATATTTAAGATAACAAACTTAGTGATAAGAAAACTTGTTATCATCGTCACAATGGGGGCGCTGCTTGCGAGTTAAATCTACAAATCTGCAAATAACTCTAAGGATATTAAAGATATTCAAGATATTATTTTTCGAAAACCTTTCCGGGGATATGCCTAATAGTATCCCAAAATTTCACGGCGATTGGATGTACGGTTTTTGAATCTATAGAGTACAAACAAACAGACATTCAATTTTATATATATAGATTTTCAATATAAACTGTACTACAATATAATGCGGCTTATGATTGTAGAACGAAATTTGACAATTATACCGCAAATGTTTTTTTTTTTTTTAACGAAAAATCGAAATTTATTTTAAGGAGAAATAACGATTGTTTCTAAGCTTAGGGATGAAGTATAAAAGGATGAATTGTGAAGAGTAATGATAAATGGAAAAATAAAGTGTCCAGTGTTCCCATCCCTGGACACTTTATTTTTCCATTTATTATTACACTTCAAAATTCATCCTTTTTACTTCATCCCTAAGTTTAGAAATAATCGTTATTTCTCCTTAAAATAAATTTCGATTTTTCGTCCAAAAGAAACATTTGCGGAATAATTGTCAAACGTCGTTCTACAATATAAACTGTATTTCAGAGGTTTTTTTTTATGTACACGTTGTATAGGCCATGATAATCATGGTGAGTAGATGTTAGCGACTGCTTTTACTATAAGTACACCACATGTCTACACAGGTGAAAATAAGTTACACTTTTGCCTTTACTAATGTGCCAGAGCCCTGTTTAGTTGCTCGCATTCACTGGTGGGGTTGATTCCAGAGTATGTTTTCTGAGAGCCCATCTACAAGCAGCAGCACCAAATATAAACATCTATATACCACATTCTCAACAGATAAAAACAACAAGAGGTTTGTTCCAGTCCCAGGTCTAACACAGAACTTGAGTATCGACAGTCGAATATCTACATCCATCTACATCTCCTGGGTTAAGCCACTGCAGCAAAATGGAGCTCTCTCAGCTACAAGGTGAGAGCCAATTCACACTCTGTAATTCTTGGTCGCCTGAAACATCATATTTTCCTGGATGATACACACAAAATACCTCTTTCAAAGAGCCTCTCAGAGAGGAAAATTACTTCTTAGTATACATCTCAGTAATAAATCAACGTTTAGTAGATTTTTGTTCCAATAGCTTGCCCTTTGTCATATAAAATGCTTATATGACAGGTGAGGATATGCTGGTTTTGATTCTATATATTTATTTTTAAATATAAATATTAGTATATAAATTATAATTTTTGTAATCATTAGTATGAATTAAGTTCTTAATTTATCTCAATTAACATTTTAAAAATAGTTTTAGAAAAAAAATAGGGAAAATGAAGATATGATTTTTTTTTTACTTATCCCTAGTACACATAGAACAGGCCATGATAAGCATGGTGGGTAGAAGTTGGCGACTGTTTTTACTGTAAGTGCACTACATGTCAAAAGCAGTTCAAATTTGCACTTACAAATGTGCCAGAGCCCCGTTGGTTACTTGCAATCGCTGGTGTGATTGGACTTTTGCAAGAATCGGGGGCCATTGGAGCATTTTTTTTTAATCAGAAAAAAGTGCCCAATGCGGGAATCGAACCCGGGTCGTTGCAGTCGAAAACCATCGGTTTAGACCATCCTTCCACCGACCCCCAGATATGATTTAGATAAATTAAGAACTCTTAATTTATTCGAATGAATACAAAAATATATAATTTAATTGTTCAGTTTTTCAGCTTGCTAAACGGACACTATATTAAAACCTTTTTGGATCATATATTGCATATATTGTGGTGGGGTTACATCTAGTTATATACAAATTATGGCAGATGCGCCCCCTACATGTGAAGAATTCAAAAAGGGGTAGCCTGAAGTGAATTCTGTAAGGGAAAAATAATTTTGTGGGGAAAAAAATAATTATGGTTACTGGGAGGCTATATACAAACATTGTTGGTGACATAAAAGATAAAAGAGAATGGTGTTGGTGAGATATTGGTTGAGTATAAGTAAGAGAAATCAAAATATTTAATTATAAGAAATCAAAGTGAATGCTATGGTGCATTGTTGAGTAAAAAAGAAAAAGGTGCCTAAATATTCAGCTCGAGATGGGGAAAACAAAATCGAGGGATTTTTTTTGTTAGGGCTTTTGAGAAATCAAAAATAAAATTTAGTTGTGAGAAATCAAAGTGAATGCGCCTTGGTGCATTGTTGAGTGGGAAAAAAAGAAATAATGTCTACACAATATTCTACTCGAGATGGGGAAAACAAAATCGAGGGAATTTTTCTGTTAAGGCTTTTGAGAAATCAAAAATAAAATAAAAATATAAAATTTTAGAAGAGAACCAGTGAGTTTTCGTTGAGAGAAATTTGTTTAGTGGTTGAGAAAATAATTGGTTTATAAACAAAATAAAAGAAGTTGTTATATAAATGGTAAATATTTGATTAAGATAAATGGTAAATATTTGATTAAAAAATAAATGGTAAATTTTATTAAGAATTTTGATTTCAAAAAAAAAAAGTAAATGAATGGGATAAGGAAAATGTAAAGATAGAGACTCGCAAACTCTCTTTGTGATAAAAGTTACATGCCAATGTATCTAGGTCACGCGGCGCAACCAGCTCTTTTTATTTGCCTCGTAGATTTTTTGTCCCTGTACGACTCGTGAGTAGAAACATGATCTATCCCAAAAGTACGCTTACATTGTGTTTACAGAAGACACGGGAATCTAGCTAACCTTAAGTGTGTATGGTGTGTTTTGTGGCTGTATTGTCTTCAAGATCTCAAGGCCGAGTGTATTATGTTAATATGTCCCGAGCCTTAATGCGTTCTAGGGATTTTTATGCAGTTCCCTAGGGCACTTAAGATATGCTCGCCCGATATCCACTTCTTTTATCGGGAGGTCGTAACCGGAATCGGATCTCTGAATACAGGGTTCGAGGAAAGTCCTCGACCCTTCTAAATTGGTTGTTTATTTCTTTCGGAAGAAACGTAAGCTCGAAAGCTTTGCTACCTAATTTTTCCTATCCTTTAAGTGGTAATGTGCGTGTTTTTTTCGTATTTGACCTTGAGATCTGAATGTTGTGCACTTGTTTTATGTGGGTGCCATGTAATGTTGTTTAGAAATGTTAGTAAAATAAACAAATTTGGTCGGCAATTCATTTGGAAGTTGTTTGGAAATGTTACAAGTTTTGTGTGAGAAATGTAAAAAATGAATTTATGTGTTGTCAAAATCCTAAAGTCTGTTGTGTTTGTGGGTGTTGGATACGTGCCTAGTGTGGGTAAATGTAAAAGTTTTTTAGAAGTCTTGGAAGAAGAAGAATATAGATTGTGAATTCATTGGGAATATTCTGAGAATTAAATTTGTTTATTAATATATAATATTAATATAATGATATTAATATAATTGAATTGTGTTTTTGTAAGAATCGGGAAGTGAGCTCGTATTGGAATGGATCCAATTTGGTGACTGTTAAAATGGCGGACGTGGGGGGGAACACGGTGAGAACAAGTTGACCTCGATCGAATTGGGGACGTCCTCCATTTTAAGCACCGGAAATTGCGAAGGACCACTCGGGGTTCTAAATCTGTCCAGCTTGAGCGAAACTGCAATTTGGTGACATGTAGATGGCGGCGTCTTTGTGTCGCGGGGGAGAAAATGACCTCCATCTTACTTCCAGCAACCTGATGCCTGCTTGGGGAATTCTAAATCTATCCCCCCCCTCTGTAATTGATTCTTCCTGCCGCCTAATTGATTCAGATGGTGTCAGGCCCGCTGGACCTTCTTAATTAGGTTGGTTGGGGCGCCCCTAATTGTTCTCTGGAAGTTTTCTTCTATTATTTCCCATATAAGAGTTAGAAATTCAAAAATTGCATTGCCTGTATGGAAGATGGCTTTTAGGACGGAACTTCCTATATGGAAGATGGCTTTTAAGACGGAACTTTCTATATGGAAGACGGCTTCCTGCAGCTGGTAAAGCTTTTGGGTCTGTAGGGTATACAGTCCAAGGTAGATTACTATGGTAAATGGGGCGAGTTTTATAGGGCATAATTAGAAGACAGATAAGAAATATTAAGTGAAAAATGGGAAATTGGCACATTTTCTCCTATATCTTCTCCACGAGTTGGGTTTTTTTGGGTATCGTGTTGTAATTCTATGGGTTGTGGCGAACTTGAAATTGGATGTATTTGTGGATGGGCGATGTCGCGTTCTTTGTTTTTATGGGTGAGTGGTGTAAATCGTGTTTTAAGCGGAAACGTGGAATCGTTCCTTTGTCATAGGTGGTGTATTTTTGTTATTGTTGGTGTTGTGTGTGTGGTATTTTTTGTGTACGGGTTTTGTTTGGTTATGTGGACTGTATCGGTGTCTCTTTGTAGAGGTTGGTTGGATTCATCGATACGTTTTGTCAATTGGCAGGTTGGACAGGTTTTTACCTGTTGTGCAATGTCTTGTGTCATGTTCTGCAAATAATATTGAGCGGATGAGTCTCGTCATCTTTGAGATGTTTGGATGGTTGTATTGGGTGTGTACTGATTGTAGCAGTTTGTTGGTGAGTGTTTTGGGAATTATAATTTTGGTTACACCTTTGCGGGAAACGGTATGAAGTCCATTGTGATCAATGGTCAAGCTAGAATTTCCCGATGGGGAAGGCTGATGGTTCTTAATGAAGGAGGCGTCTAAGAAACCACAGAACGGGTTACGAGTTATGACGTCCGTTTCATATTGTTGTACTCCGTTTATGTAACGAACCTCATATTCGTATCTCGATAGCCTTAATCTCCATCGAAACAATCTGCCTGACGGGTTTTTGATCGTTTTCAGCCACTGCAGTGCGTGATGGTCAGAAAATATAGTAAATTTTCTGTCCATCAAACAGACGAGGAATTTATCCACACTCTCAAAGATTGCTAGGCATTGTAGTTCAGAGTTGGAATAGTTCCGTTCGTGTGAACGCAGGGAGCGACTGAAATACTTGACTGGGTAGGTCTTCCCATCAGGGTGGACCTGTTTGAGGACGCCTGCGATGCCGAATGGCGTTAAGTACACTTGGCATGGCAGACCTTCCTGGTAAAGGTGTAAAGTGGGGTGTGTTGTAAGGCTTTCTTTCAGGCTAGTGAACACTTTCTGACATTTGTCATCCCAGACCCACGTGACATCCCTTTTGAAAAGGTTGTTAAGTGGCGTCTGCAAGCGGGCGTAGTCCGGAATGAACTTTTTATAAGCATCCACAGCGCTTAAGAAAGATCGCAATGTTTTGCGATTGTGTGGTTGTTGGATGGCGTGAATTGTTTCAATGTTTCGTGTAGATGGTGTGGTTGTACTGCTAGTGGTTGTGCATGTGTTTGCGTGGTGTTGTTGTCGCCTTTTGGAGCGAGTGTCGCGCTTGTTGCGATGTACACGTGCGTGACGGTTGTGTGGTGACGTGTGGTCACGTGTGTGCCTAGTGTGAGAGTTGTCCTGTTGGAGGGACACATTTTTTGCATTGTTGTTGTGAGTTGGGGCCGTTGTGGCCTTGTGCATTGAGGGCATATAATAAAGACAATTGGCCTTAGTGAAAAAATTGTGTTGTGCGTGGGCGTGACTAGGTTGGCATGTTGGCAATTGGGTTTTGACCAATGGATGCGCGTATTGGGTGCCATGTGCGGAGGTTTGTGTGCATTGTGAGTCCTTTGTGACACCGCTTGGCACTCCCAATACCTGCATTCATTGGGTACATGGTTAAAGTGGTAGGTAGTGGAAGACAATGGAGCGTCAAGTTGGAACATAGTGCCTTGGTTAAAGTCTATTGTTAGTTTAAATTTCGGAGGGTATTTATACTGAGAATTCCAAATGGTAGAGGTTGCTTCCACCACATGGAAATTCTTCTCTTTGGTTAATTTACCTATTGTAAGGGGGAGGGTTATTTTGCCTATTGTCGGTACAAAACCGTTTATGGCCTGTAGGTCTATAGACTGTTTTTTAAGTTTTAATTGCGGTAGGTTACATTTTATCTTTTTATATAGGTTATAAGGCACTATGTTCAAGCTTGCGCCTGTGTCAATGAGAAAAGGGGGTGACAGTTCAGGCGTAAGGGACAGTTTTCATCGTCAACTGACTGACGAAAGGGGTGTGGTGCCTTCCTACTGGTTGGCGAAAAGCTGGGGCGTCTTGGGCGTGCTGTGGAGGTGGGGCTGTTTGCACTGCCCGTGCTCTTGCGTGTTGAGTTTGTTTGTATGGTGCAGTCCGCATACTTGTTTTTCTTTGGTTTCTGACGTATGGGTCCTGCATGGTGGGTGGTGGCTCCTCGGGGTAGCGCGTCAGGTAGTCAGGTAACCTGGCGGGGGTGGCTCCGTCCATCTCCCGGTCGCAGGCTCGAAGAGTCGGTGGGCGGCGTATGTCACGTCGGAGGGGGCCCGGTCCGTCTCCGCGCGTCGGGTCGAATTTACTTGCGTGAGGGCGACGGTCAACTTGCGCAAAATCTCCGCTAGGGTGCGGCGTGCGATCTCCTTTCTCTCCCTTACCACGCCGCCGCTCTGTTTCGTTTCTTGGTCTCGTTCGTTTTCCAATTAATCCTGTCGACTCACTGTAATATT
>CP092873.1:20527721-20552074 GCA_030710605.1 Cordylochernes scorpioides | reverse complement strand
AGAACGACCTCACAACGGTTTTTAATTATCCTTACTTGCTCGGAGTCTACCAAAAAACTACAGAACTATAATTTTCTGTACGCAGGCGTTATCATAGTTTGGGAGAATCTAAATAATTTACAAAGTCCTTATCTACGATAAATATTTCAAGGAAAACTATTTAACAAGATCAATTTAACTAGAGGGGTTTCATTATGATAGTCTGTTTCTAAGTTTGACAGTTCTTGAAACAGTATTCATAAAATTGTTTCTACCGAATTAACTTATTTAGGGTTATTCACAAACCTAATCAACTCCGTCTTTGCCGGTCCCAAGCCCGGATGAAAAGGAGGTGAGGGGATCAGTAACAACTCACTAAAAATGAAGCTCAGCTGGCCCGGCTGATAGTACCCTGTAAGGGCTTCTGATCCAGGATTACAGGATTAGCAGCGTTTGTACTCCATGTTAGGAGCGCTGCACATGGTGTTATTCCTCATGTCAGAGGCGTCCATATCTTTTGGAGCTAAGTCGGCCCTTCGCTGTGTAGTGATAAGTCTTAATGACAAAGGCTGATGCTTTCATATTCACCCAGCCATGCTGATAGTTGTCAAATCTCTCCACTATACTGCATCGGCCGTCGCAGCAGAAAGTCTCAAGCTTTACAAGCTTGATATCCTAATATGATTGAGTGGAGATGAAAAAAAGAAGAAGAAGGACAAACCTAATCAAATTATACCGCGCGGAATTATTCAATGATAAAATTTTTAACGCCTTTTTTTTTTGAAACGAAGTTTGTAGAATCCTGTTTTTAGGCCGATAAAAAAGTTCAATTGAACCTTCAATAAAATTTTCAGATTCGATAGTTCTGTCACTTTATATATGCTGCGTCAATTTGAGCCGTGAAAACAAACAAAGTTCCTAGACCAGGATTCGACAAACCTTTGAGTTGGAAGAGTAAAAAAAAAAACAATTTGAAACATTCAAGTATTTTAAAGAACCACAAATATATTTTCTTGCCAACAATAAATAGTACTCGTATAAATAATACTTGTGTATGGAACTATAAAAAGCCGCAGCTTCACATCCAAAGAACCGCATATATCTCGCGAGCCGCAGTTTACCGACTCTGTCCTAAACCAATAACACAAAACATATTTCTCAAAATTAACCAAAACATAATCTACCTCAGATGGTAAATTCACTGGAAGTATGCATTCATAAAACTTACTTCGACTTCTAACTACGAAATTTGAACATGGACAATAATAAATTTGCCCAACGATTGCTTCTCAACTTTGAAAGCTCTCTAACAAAGAAGAAACAGGAATGACTATTTTCAAAGTTTTTTAACATATGTCTTGAAATTCAATTTCACAAAAAAAAAACGAGGATTGTTTACTTACAAACAAAAGACTAATAATATATGGTACAGCCTACTCCAACGCTGACGAGCGCCAACAGCGCGAAAAATGCGTTTCTTGGATGGCTTTTCTTGATATTTCAAAAGAAATGGGTTTGGCTAAATATCAGGGAACAGGTTAAATCAATTTTCAGTTAATTTCTGTTCTACTAGATGGAGCTCTGCCATCTAAAAAGCACATGTGCTCCTGGTCAGGATAAACCTTCTTTATTTTTAATATATACTTTTTATATTATATATGGTAGCAAAAAATTTATTATTATATTTTATGTGAAGATTATAACTTTTTTATATTTATATTATTTATATTTTGCTACTTGGAAACTTTTCTTGTTGCTTATCTTGTATCTTAAAATGTTGTTTTGTTTTTGCCTTAAATAAAATGCGTGTCATTCTGAATTTTGTATTTCCTAATTTTCTACGTGACATTGGTGGAGATGCTAGTAGATTAGGGAAGACAAACTGAGGATTGCCGAGAAGACCTTGAGGCCATGGCTGTTGTGATCAAATTTTCCAAGACTGGCTCCAGATTCCACCGTCGTGTCAAAGTCAAGACTTTCCCTACAAGAAGACGATGTCCCTATTGACGATACGACGCGAAGCCGCTCTTCACGCCGCAAGAGAAAATATGCAAGCTACTAGGGAAAAAGTTTCAAGACTGAAGGAATCCTTGCAGAACATGTTAGATCCATGTCAGTATCTACAATGTAGAAAGGGGCTATGTAGCAAAGTATTTATTATATTTTATGTACAGATTATTATTTATATTATATTATTCATATATTGCTACTCTGGAAATAATCCCTTATTTATTTTTCTGTATCTTAAAAATGTTTTTTTCTTACCTTAAATAAATTTCCCGTATCATTCTGAAGTTTGTCCTTCCTAATTTTCTACGTGACACTATATTAAAAATAAAAAAGCTATATCTCCTGACCTCTCATTTGACATTTTATATGGCAGAACGCCATCTAGTAAAACATGAATAAACTAAACGTTGATTTAGGCTTGTTCCATATATTGACTAATTATTTCTTGCTAAATCAAGAAAAGAAAACCAAAAGCACGTTACAGGCTTTGATCCTCATTAGCATGGTGCAGGCTATACCTAAACAACCAAAATATGGTTCATATTTAGAGTTTTGATCTATCAATAATTTCAAAATTCGCAGCAAAATCACCTTATTGGCAAATGTCTAGTTCAGAAGGAATACAACCTAGACATGTCTCTTGTCATATCACGTTATTTGGCCAAAATTCTTGTTTAATGTTACGCTTTTTAGCCGAAATTCTTGGTTTAAACTGGATGCATCGGCCCATTCAGGTAACAGCCATACACATCTTCAAGTAATTTTTCTTTTGGAAATTTTCAGAAGAAATACATTCTAGACATGTCTCGCGGTCATATCACATTATTGGCCAAAATTCTTGTTTAAATTTAGGCTTTTAGCCGAAATTCTGGTTTAAACTGGATGCATCATGGATGTCACACACATCTTCAAATAATTACTCTGTTGGAAATATAGGTTGACCAATTACCTGGGTTCAAAATGGTTCTACAGTCATGTGATTTGAACGACGTGTTCAGCAATATTATGGCACGATAAACTGTAATCATGGTAACACACACAATTTCTGACTATCAATTCAGCAACGTTTTAGCAATCATTCGTTCTTCTTATACAATTATATGACAAATTTACACAATGGAGTAACGTTTCGAATACAATTTGTGTATGTGATACCTAATGTAAAATCTCTTATTTAAACACATTGTTGATGTCACTACCGGCACCTATTTTGCATAAATGCTTTGAAAATTTGATAATTTGCATAACACAGTATTTTTCTCCCATAGTGTAAATTTCACATGTGTAGCGTATCGCTTTCTTGTGTGGTATAGGATTACAGGGTTAGGATATTGAACATAAAATCCTTGTAGGCTGAAAAAAAGAGAATGAGAATTTACCATCATCCAGAGTGTATGCCAGGATAGTGGTAGCTGGGCCATAGCCCACTGAGGTGGAGGCCCTCACACTGATGTTGTACTGTGAGGCTGGGTGCAGTCCAATGACAGTGTAGGAGTCCAGTAACACCGTCTCACTACTGTTCCACCCCATGTGGGACTCCAGGAAAGACTCCACGGCAACCACTTCCTCACCTGGGATCACAATACCAAGATTATGGACTTACTGAGGTCGATAGAAACTTGTAGCATCCATTTAAATTGAGTTAAGTTCAATGTTTAAGATTCTAATTGCAATATTTCTTAGATATGTAATTGATATTTCATATTCAATTAAAGTAATGGCTTCATCTTTTTTGTTGTTGTTGTTTTATTCTATTTTTTTATTCAAAAGTAGCACACACAAAGCCATTTTTAAAAAACACTTTATTATATACTATTATATGTTATACCACCAAATTAGTGAATTATCCAAAAGGATTGCCATTTTCTCAGACTATGGCCTCATTCTTTACAGAGATTCTTCAAAAGTGACATACAGTTTGTTCTAGTCAATTAGCTAATTTCCTTTAGTAACTCTTTAAAAAGGTTACAGCGTTTACCTTCAGGACTTGATATTGGTGAGCGATTATAGAAACAAAAGTAAAATAATCTCACCTTGTAGTTCACCCAAAATTCCATTTTTCTCTAATGGCTCATTCCAGGACATCTGGAGGGCTGTAGAGGTTCGGTTGTTCATGTTAAGTTCCAACGGTGGTCCTGGAACTGGAGCAAACATATATTGTTTATATATGATTGAAACTTAATTCTCTCTATTGAAGATGGTAATTGAATTTAATCGAATTTTGAAATATTTAAAACTTTATGCATATTATTTATTAACATTGCTGGAGGGAAATCTCCAGGGGAAGAGATCGAGGGGAGGGGAGACGACAGGGATACACAGACGATCTAAAACAATGGATTGGACGACACACCTACGAGGAGATGAAGAGGGTGGCGGAGGAAGTATGGAGAGACCATGTGGCCCACCCTCAGTAGAGGAAGGCATTGAAGGAGAGAGATATCAAGAGACCATGTGGCTCACCTTCAGTAGAGGAAGGCATTGAAGGAGGGAGTATGGAGAGACCATGTGGCCCACCCTCAGTAGAGGAAGGCATTGAAGGAGGAAGTATGGAGAGAGCATGTGGGCCACCTTCAGTAGAGGAAGTCATTGAAGGAGGGAGATATCAAGAGACCATGTGGCCCACCTTCAGTAGAGGAAGTCATTGAAGGAGGGAGATATCAAGAGACAATGTGGCCAACTCTCAGTAGAGGAAGGCATTGAAGGAGGAAATATGAAGAGACCATGTGGCCCACCCTCAGTAGAGAAAAACATTGAAGGAGGAAGTATGGAGAGATCATGTGGCCCACCCTCAGTAGAAGAAGGCATTGAAGGAGGAAGTATGGAGAGACCATGTGGCCCACCCTCAGTAGAGGAAGGCATTGGAAGAGGAAGTATGGAGAGACAATTAGTCCCACCCTCAGTAGAGGAAGGCATTGGAAGAGGAAGTATGGAGAGACAATTAGGCCCACCCTCAGTAGAGGATGGCATTGGAAGAGGAAGTATGAAGAGACAATTAGGCCCACCCTCAGTAGAGGAAGGTATTGAAGGAGAGAAAGATGCATTTTATAGACCATAGAAAATTATTTGATACTGTTTCACACCTTTAGAAAAACAGAAAATAACAATTTTCGGTTCAAGCAGCCATTTTATCAACTTATTTAAAAAAATTTATAACAAAATAACAACACCAATCAAATGGAACAGCACGTTCTCTGACCATATCACTCAGGAGTACTTTTAGACGAACTTTATTTCCCGATCCATTTTGTTTTAGAACGACCTCACAACGGTTTTTAATTATCCTTACTTGCTCGGAGTCTACCAAAAAAACTACAGAACTATATATTTTCTGTACGCAGGCGTTATCATAGTGTTGGGAGAATCTAAAATAATTTACAAAGTCCTTATCTACGATAAATATTTCAAGGAAAACTATTTACACGATCAATTTTAACTAGAGGGGTTTCATTATGATAGTCTGTTATCTAAGTTTGACAGTTCTGGAAACAGTATTCATAATAATTGTTTCTACCGAATTAAATTATTTAGGGTATTCACAAACCTAATCAACTCCGTCTTTGCCGGTCCCAAGCCCGGATGAAAAAGGAGGAGGGGGATCAGTAACAAGCTCACTAAATATTGAGCTCAGCTGGCCCGGCTGATAGTACCCTGTAAGGGCTTCTGATCCAGGGATACAGGATGAGCAGCGTTTGTACTCCATGTTAGGAGCGGCTGACATGGTGTCTATTCCTCATGTCAGAAGCGTCCATATCTTTTGGAGCTAAGTCGGCCTGCGCCTGAGTAGTGCTCCAGTATTAATGACAAAGGCTGATGCTTTCATATTCACCCAGCCATGATAGTTGTCAAATCTCTCCACTATACTGCATCGGCCGTCGCGCAGAAAGTCTCAAGCTTTACAAGCTTGATATCCTAATATGATTGAGTGGAGATGAAAAAAAAGAAGAAGAGACAAACCTAATCAAATTATACCGCGCGGAATTATTCAATGATAAAATTATTAACGCTTTTCCTTTTTTTTTTGAAGGAAGTTTGTAGAATCCTGTTTTTAAGCCGAGAAAAAGTTCAATTGAACCTTCAATGAAATTTCAGATTCGATAGTTCTGTCTACTTTATTATATGCTGCGTCAATTTGAGCCGTGAAAACCAAACAAAGTTCCTAGACCAGGATTCGGCAAACCTTTGAGTCGGAAGAGTAAAAAAAAAAAACTATTTGAAACATTCAAAGTATTTAAAGAGCCACAAATATATTTTCATGCCAACAATAAATAGTACTCGTATAAATAATACTTGTGTATGGAACTATATAAAGAGCCGCAGCTTCACATCAAAGAACCGCATATAGCTCGCGAGCCGCAGTTTACCGACCTCTGTCCTAAACCAATAACACAAAACATATTTCTTAAATTAACCAAAACATACTACCTCAGATGGTAGAATTCACTGGAAGTTGCATTCATAAAACTTACTTCAACCTTCTAACTACGAAATTTGAACATGGACAATAATAAATTGCCCAACGATTGCTTGTCTCAACTTTGAAAGCTCTCTAACAAAGAAGAAACAGGAATGAACTATTTCCAAAGTTTTTAACATATGTCTTAAATTCAATTTCACAAAAAAAAAGCGAGGATTGTTTACTTACAACACAAATGACTAATAATATATGGTACAGCCTACTCCACGCTGACGAGCGCCAACAGCGCGAAATGCGTTCTTGAATGGCTTTTCTTGATATTTCAAGAAAATGGGTTGGCTAAATATCAGGGAACAGGTTAAATCAATGTTCAGTTAATTTCTGTTCTACTAGATGGCGCTCTGCCATCTAAAAAGCACATGTGCTCCTGGTCAGGATATACCTTCTTTATTTTTAATATATACTTTTATATATTATATATGGTAGCGCAAAAATTATTTATTATATTTTATTTGAAGATTATAACTTTTTATATATTTTTTATTTATATTTTGCTACTCTGGAAACTTTCCCTTGTTTCTTATCTTGTATCTTATAAATGTTGATTTTGTTTTTGCCTTAAATAAAATGCCATGTCATTCTGAAGTTTGTATTTCCTAATTTTCTACGTGACATTTGGTGGAGATGCTAGGTAGATTAGGGAAGACAAACTGAGGATTGCCGAGAAGACCTTGAGGCCATGGCTGCTGTGATCAAATTTTCCAAGATTGGCTCCAGGATTCCACCGTCGTGTCAAAGTCAAGACTTCCCTACAAGAAGACGATGTCCCTATTGACGATACGACGCTGAAGCCGCTCTTCACGCCGCAAGAGAAAATATGCCAAGCTACTAGGGAAAAAGTTTCAAGACTGAAGGAATCCTTGGCAGAACATGTTAGATCCATGTCAGTATCTACAATGTAGAAAGGGGCTATGTAGCAAAGTATTTATTATATTTTATGTACAGATTATTATTTATATTTATATTATTCATATTTAGCTACTCTGGAAATATCCCTTATATTTTTTCTGTATCTTAAAAATGTTTTTTTCTTACCTTAAATAAATTTCCCGTATCATTCTGAAGTTTGTCCTTCCTAATTTTCTACGTGACACTATATTAAAAATAAAAAAGAGCTATATCTCCTGACCGCTCATTTGAGCATTTTATATGGCAGAACGCCATCTAGTAAAACATGAATAACCTAAACGTTGATTTAGGCTTGTTCCATAATATTTGACTAATTATTTCTTGCTAAATCAAGAAAGAAAAACCAAAAGCACGTTACGGGCTTTTGATCCTCATTAGCATGGTGCAGGCTATACCTAAACAACCAAAATATGGTTCATATTTAGAGTTTTGATCTATCAATAATTTCGAAATTCGCAGTAAAATCCACCTTATTGGCAAAATGTCTAGTTCAGAAGGAATACAACCTAGACATGTCTCTTGTCATATCACGTTATTGGCCAAAATTCTTGTTTAATGTTACGCTTTTAGCCGAAATTCTGGTTTAAACTGGATGCATCTGCCCATTCAGGTAACAGCCATACACATCTTCAATTGATTTTTCTTTTGGAAATTTCCAGAAGAAATACATTCTAGACATGTCTCGCGGTCATATCACATTATTGGCCAAAATTCTTGTTTAAATTTAGGATTTTAGCCGAAATTCTGGTTTAAACTGGATGCATCATGGATGTCACACACATCTTTAAATAATTACTCTGTCGGAAATATAGGTTGACCAACTACCTGGGTTCAAAATGGTTCCACAGTCATGTGATTTGAACGACGTGTTCAGCAATATTATGGCACGATAAACTGTAATCATGGTAACACTCACAATTCTGACTATCAAACTCAGCAACGTTTTAGCAATCATTCGTTCTTCTTATACAAGTCATATGACAAATTTACACAATGGAGTAACGTTTCGAATACAATTTGTGTATGTGATACCTAATGTATAATCTCTTATTTAAACACATTGTTGATGTCACTACCGGCACCTATTTTGCATAAATGCTTTGAAAATTTGATAATTTGCATAACACAGTATTTTTCTCCCATAGTGTGAATTTCACATGTGTAGCGTATCGCTTTCTTGTGTGGTATAGGATTACAGGGTTAGGATATTGAACATAAAATCCTTTGTTGGCTGAAAAAAAGAGAATGAGAATTTACCATCATCGAGAGTGTATGCCAGGATAGTGGTAGCTGGGCCATAGCCCACTGAGGTGGAGGCCCTCACACTGATGTTGTACTGAGAGGCTGGGTGCAGTCCAGTGACAGTGTAGCAGTCCAGTAACACTGTCTCACTACTGTTCCACCCCATGTGGGACTCCAGGAAAGACTCCACGGCAACCACTTCCACCTGGGATCACAATACCAAGATTATGGACTTACTGAGGTCGAAGAAACTGGTGCATCCATTTAAAATTGAGTTAAGTGTAATGTTTAAGATTCTAATTGCAAATATTTCTAAGATATGTAATTGATATTTCATATTCAATTAAAGTAATGGCTTCATATTTTTTGTTGTTGTTTTATTCATTTTTTTATTCAAAAGTAGCACACACAAAACCATTAAAAAAAACACTTTATTATATACTATTATATGTTATACCACCAAATTAGTGAATTGTCCAAAAGGAATGCCATTTTCTCAGACTATGGCCTTATCTTCACAGAGATTCTTCAAAAGAGACATACAGTTTGTTCTAGTCAATTAGAAAATTTCCCTTTAGTAATTCTTTAAAAAGGTTACAGCGTTTACCTTCAAGAACTTGATATTGGGGGCAATTATAGAAACAAAAGTAAAATAATCTCACCTTGTAGTTCACCAAAATTCCATTTTTCTCTAATGGCTCAATCCAGGACATCTGGAGGGCTGTAGAGGTTCGGTTGTTCATGTTAAGTTCCAACGGTGGTCCTGGAACTGGAGCAAACATCTATTGTTTATATATGATTGGACTCAATTCTCTCTATTGTGGATGGTAACAGTATGTAAATCGAATTTTAAAATATTCAAAACTTAACTTAATACTTACTTAATAATTAAAAATTAACGAGAATAGTTGATATTTATTCCGATAGATGGCACAAGCTATTAGCAACTTTCAGTTGAACGATAAGGAGATGCCTTTTTCTTAATGTATGCATTTTATTTACTGACATTGCTGGAGGGAAAGCTCCAGGGGAAGAGATCGAGGGGAAAGAGACGTCAGGGATACACAGACGATCTGAAACAATGGACTGGACGACACACCTACGAGGAGATGAAGAAGATGGAGAAGGAAGTATGGAGAGACCATGTGGCCCACCCTCAGTAGAGGAAGACACTGAAGGAGTGAGATATAGAGACCATGTGGCCCACCCTCAGTAGAGGAAGGAATTGAAGAAGGAAGTATGGAGAGACCATGTGGCCCACCCTAAGTAGAGAAAGACACTGAAGGAGTGAGATATAGAGACCATGTGGCCCACCCTCAGTAGAGGAAGGCAATGAAGGAGGGAGATATGGAGAGACCATGTAGCCCACCCTCAGTAGAGGAAGACATGGAAGGAAGGATGCATTTTATAGACCTTAGAAAATTCTTTGACACTGTTTCAGACCTTTAGAAAAACAGAAAATAATCATTTTCGTTTTAAGCAGCCGTTTTATCAACTTATTTAAAAACTTTTATAACAACATCATTTAAATGTAATAGCATGTTCACTGACCGTATCACTCAGGAGTCCTTTTAGATGAACCTTTTTTGTCCTATCCATTTTGTATTAGAACGACCTTACCACGGTTTTTAATGATCCATATTTGCTCGGGGTCTACCGACAAAACTACAAAACTATACATTTTTGGAACGCAGGCGTTATTGTAGTGTTGGGAGAATATTAAATAATTAACAAAACCTTTATCTATGATAAATATTTCGTGGAAAACTATTTAACAGATCAATTTTAACTAAAGGGGTTTCGTAATGATAGTCTGTTATCTAAGTTTGACAGTTTTGGAACAATATTCATCAATTGTTTTTACCGAATTAACTTATTTAGGCTATTCAAAAACCTAATCAACTCTGCCTTTGCCGGTCCCAAGCCCGGATGAAAAAGGAGGAAGGGGAGCAGTAACAAGCTCACTAAAAACCTGAGCTCAGCTGGCCCGGCTTATAATGCCCTGTAAGGGCTCCTAATCCAGGGATACAAGATGAGCAGCGTTTGTACTCCATGTTAGGAGCGGCTGCACATGGTTTCTGCTCCTCATGTCAGAGGCGGTCATTTCCTTTGGAGCTAAGTCGGTATGCCACTGAGTAGTGCTCCAGTCTTAATGACAAAGGCTGATGCTTTCATATTCACCCAGTTGAGAGTTGTCAAATCTTTCCACTATGCTACATCGGCTGTCACGCAAAAAGTCTCAAGCTTTACAAGCTTGATATCCTAATATGATTGAGTGGAGATGAGAAAGAAGAAGAGACAAACCTAATAAAATAAACCAATCATATCACGCAGCATTTTTCATTAATAAAATTATTAGCACTTTTTCTTTTTTCGAATGAAGTATGTAGAATCCTGTATTTACGCCGAGAGAAAGTACATTTGAACCTTCAATGAAATTTCAGTTTCGATAGTTCTGTCAACTTTATTATATGCGGCGTCAATTTGAGCAGTGAACACCAAATACATTTCTTAGACCAGAGGTCGGCAAATTTTGAGTCGGAAGAGTCAAAAATTTTCATTTATTCAGATAGTTCAGATTGCTCGAAGCATATTATATATTTATAATTGTATGTAATTCTGCTGTCCTCAAATCTTATGTCCATAGTTCATCTAAAACACCCATTCCAAGAATATATAGTATCACTATAAAAGGAAGTTCCAAAAATGCAATATAACAGCGTTATGGTAGATCAAACTGGCTAAACCGCTGGGAGGGTTCACCACTGATGAGCCAGGCCCTCCCCTTAATTTTTACATTGCAGTAAGGGCAGTAGAAATTGTTTTATTTTTATAAGAATCATACGCGTCTATAATAGTTTCAAATTTTTGATAACAGATGGCGCGCTAATTCATCATAATATTCAGATAATGGGCAGGTTTATTTAGAGAGAAATATCATACTATCTGGACAGATGGATACCTACCTGTTTCTGCAGATAGAAAATGAAGAGTGGCTGGTGGGCTGTAATCGAAAATCTTCAGAAAGGCACTGATGGTCCAGTTGGTATAGGGAGGAGTATTAAAGGTAAAAGATGTACTTCCCGTGACATTGTACATTCCATAATCAACATCTACATTTGTCTTTTTGAGTCCAATAACAACGTTCAGCGTCTCACAATTCCAGTAGCTTGGATCAGGAAGCTATACACAAATTTCTTATGAATATCATGTATATTCGACTTTCACATGATAAACTTGTGAAAAACAGTTAAAATTACAAAATATTTCCTCACAATGAGTTTCTTTTTATTTTAAATTGCTAGCTTTCATCTATATCATATAAATCTCTATCCATGGTAAAATTGTGAAAAACATTCAAAATTACAAAATATTTAAGCCCGTTGAAGAGCGATTTTCGCTTGAAAGCAATTTGAAATAAAAAGAAACTGAATGTGATGAAATATTTTGTAATTTTAGTCGAAATTATTTGAGCCTGAATGAAAATCTAGAAGTTGGTTATATGTGATTTATTTTGTCAATTTGTTTAATCATAGGAAATATTAATGTTATTCTCTATTTTATATGGAATAGCGGACGTACCCGGCTTCGCCCGGGTTTTACCCGAGTAAAGGTTTGTCTAACGAATCTCTCGATAAAGTGAACATTTTTTCCCGGTCCCTTTAAAAATACTCGAAAAGTTGAATAAATATCAATATTAATTGGTTCCCTCGGTAATTGGAAGTTAAAGGAATAGTATCTTGCCTTGGAATTGTATCATTATTCTTGTCTCAAATAAATTGCCGTGTCATCCTGAATTTTGTCTTTCCTAATTTTCTACATTACAAAATCATCGTATCATCATGATAATATTTATAGCAGATTGTTGAATTATAACAGATAAATTAGAATATTTATCTTGATTATTTTAAAGCGAAAAGTTATTTCAAAAATTTTATTTGCTAGAAACCTTCCCAGTACTATACTAAATAACTTCCCAAAGTTTCATGGCGTTCCAATGAGTGGTTTGGTCAGGCATAAAGGACAAAAAGACCACACACACACACATACATTCATTTTTATATATATAGATATATGAGAGAGGTTTGATTATCATAAAGATATAGGTTGCCTGGCTGGCATTCATAGTTCTTAAAATTAAAGATACTTCGGCCAGTAAATCTTTTTATTACCTTGACGTTTAGACAAAAAAATCTTTTGTCCTCGTCAGGAGCAAACAAAAAATTAAAACATTTGGCAATGCGTTAAAAATTATTCTAAGGCTACAAAGGCGTTCACACGCGATATTTATAAATTTTGTACAACATCTAAAGCACGAGTCAAATTCTTCCTTGCGAGGAAAAAATATTTTTGTCGAAACGTCGACATAATAAAAAAGATTTACTGGCCGAAGTATCTTTAATTCTAAGAGGGGTGATCATACCCAGGAAAATTCTATTCATTTCTTTTTACAATCTTAAATTCTGTGAGTACGAGGGATAAACAAAAAATAATAATCTTTTACATATCCCTTCCTAACTAAAATATTGAAAATTCAAAGACTGTCTCAATAATTTTAGAAGTGAAAGTCTTTCAATGATCATATTCCCTTCATATCGCTTCTCGGCCTTTTGGCTAAGATTAAAGTGTACTCCCTTCATATCTATCTCAAACTCTATTTAAACATCTAGAAATGGGAGTTTTTCTTAATAAAGAGATAAGTTGGTCAGTTAGAAGAGTAGAAAGAATTTTTTACCTTCCAGGAGACGGTAATAATCCCAATTTGACTTTCAACCACGGTTAGATTCTGTGGAGGAAGGCTAGGTGCTGCACATATAACTCACTTACACATACAGCAGTAAACATTCGCATTGTTTGCTATGAAGTTATCCCAAAAGTTCGAGAACACCTGAAACATTTTACCTTGGACAGAACGTAGTATATCAATACTATCACCACTATCGATTCAGGAAGATGACCGACTTCTGTACAACGGAATTGTTTGATATTCTTTGGTCACATCGCGCGACACAGGGGAATGGAGTACACCATGCTGACTGGAAAGACGTCTGGGCGACGTATACCTGGACTCCGCAGACACGCTTCGTGGACCAATTAAAGAAACTCACTGGCTTAACGGTCGCCGAGATGGTACATCGAGCTCAAGACAGAGATGGCTGGCATCGTGTTTGGGATTTAATACTATGTACATTGGGCCACAGTGTTCTATCGCGAATAAAATGATATTACTATGCATATTATATATACAGTTAAACCTGTCTATAACGCCCCCTCTTGGGACTCACAAAAATAGGGTGCTATAGAGAGGGGGTGATATAGACAGGTCAATTTTAATGTAAATCGTATCGTACTACATATTTAAAATCGGGCGCTATAGAGAGGGAGGCGCTATTTAGAGGGGGCGCTATAGACAGGTTTAACTGTATATCCAAATTCAATTTTTTGCAAGTGTTTACGAACTTTTGGGACAACCTTGTATTTAACACACATCTCAATTATATTGTCTCGTTTGTGAATTTTATAATTAATTGTTTTTTCATTGATTTTTGTATATTAAATTAAGAAGTCATTTGTTATCATCATCACCGCACGTAATGTATTAAAAAAAAAAACAAATAAACAATCCTAAACAACAACAATGTAATTTGCATCTTCATTATTATAAAACAACAAAAAAGTTAAATTAACAATGTATAAGCATATTTTAACATTTAACATAAAAACGTTACAAAATATTTATATAAATATACACCTTGTTCTACCGAAATGTTATCTTCTACACAGTCCTTATCTCGAAAATCCCGCCGTCTTTAGCACCCGACGCTTAAAACGGTTCAAAGACTTTATTAATGAGAACGGTGATATGCGCGAAATACACGACTTTTTCTCTTATGCCACGCGGAACATAAAGAAGGATTTTGAAAGCTTAACTGAGCTCTACAACAAAACAAAAAATACGAATTTTAAAGCGAGAGATAATGATTCCTGCATGCACCTGCTCATCACCCACAAATCACGACTCTTCTCCCGATTCACGAGCAGCGCACTACGCGAGATAATTATCTCGACTTACTTTGATCTCAAATTTGCAAACGAAAAGGCTTCGAAATGGCTCTTTAACTGCGCACCCAGCTGGCACAAAAAAACGAAACATTTATGATGACATAGCATGGCGCCTGAAAATACGAGCCTTGCCCTACCCGACCAGGAATGGAAAACAAGCGTGCTCCGCCTGCCTAGGACCGCCGGACATTTTACACCGCTACGTAGAGTGCCCTGAGATACGGCATTTGATCGAACAAATGAAGAACGACTGCCGAAACACCGACTCTTTATACAGATACCGCCCCGCCGACTTCGTCATGGACCGCGCCAAGCCAGAGCTCCGACGGTTTTTTAATAAGACTAAATACGACATTTACAAATTCTTCATAAGAAAAGATTTTGAATGTACCCCCTCCCTTACTAACACTTAAAACTGTATCGTCGTTTATATGACTAAATAAAGATCGATCTTGTTGAAAAAAAAATATTTATATAAATATATATATATATATATTTTGTATTATCTTTCCAAATTTACACTGAAAATAAAAAACTGAAAACTACAGATTTGTCAATTTCATTTACTTATTTTTATTTTATGCTAAAAAAGTTGTACTGTTTCTTTTGAGAAGTGCCCAAAATGAATGTTTGGCAAATCGAAATTGTTTTTCAAAAATAATCATCCCTGAAAACTTATTTTTTTCCGTTTATCATTACTCTTCACAATTCATCCTTTCATACTTCATCTCTAAGTTTGGAAATAATCGTTATTTCTCCTTAAAATTAATTTCGAAATTTCGTTTTAAAAGAAACAGATGCGGGATAAATATCAAATGGCGTTCTACAATTATAACCCGCAATTATATTGTATTATAAATCATTATTTGTAAGAGTAGAATATAAATGATATATAGCCTGTTGTTTACTTGCTGAGTAAGACTCACTCAGTTCAATGAACAATGCAAGTTTACACATTTTCAGACTTCTGGGTGGTACGGAATAGCCAGGAATGAACATCTATATTTATTTTTGTATTTTCCTTTTTAGTATATTTAAATAAAAAGCTATTTAAAATGTATTTTTACTATTATTAAAATTTGAAGTTTGAATTTTTTTTCGATAATTGTTGGAGTCAAATACAAGTAAAATCGAAAAAAATGTATCAGACGAGATGTAAATCAGTAATCTTTAATCTGAAGAGGTGATATGACTCAGAATATTCAACACTATGCAAATCAACAAAAACTTATAGAAAGGTAAAATAAAGTATTTAATGTTAATGATATTATAGCGTAGAAATTAGGTCTTTGTATATCTTAAGATGTGAGCGTATTTATTGATGATGTTACGGCGACCAGTCGACAATTATCAACAAATCATCCAAACTATCTACAGCTAGAGAATATCGAGCAAGCAAGCTAGGCAACTAAATGATAATTTAGAAAATGTAAAATTTTAAATCTGTTTCCAAATATTTTCATTGATTAATTAAATTGAATAATAAATGATTTCTTCTCCACAATATATTTACTGTGTCAGAGTAGATAAAATTATTTCCCTAGTTAATTTATAATAGAGAAAATGTTGATTTTGACCTACCTACACAATTTGATTTGAAGGTGAGATTTCCAGAAGACTCTATAGATCTTGCCTTTCCATATGCAACATAGTAGGAATAGTGGTACAAGGTATTAGGCTGTAGAGATCTCAAGGTTAAGCTCCTTTTAAAGTCAGAAACAATCAGGTTTGGTATCATTTTCCCTTCCTGGAAACAACATTTCTGATGTTAGAGTAATAAGATAAACCTCATTTCAATTTTTCCATTGCAGTAAGGACAGTAGAAATTGTTTTGTTTTTAAAAAATTCATACGCGTCTATAATAGTTTCGAATTTTCATAACAGATGGCGCGCTAATGCATCATAATATAAATGTTATAATAAAAGACACAAATTGATATTTGCGGAAGAGCGATTGCTCGAAACATATCATGTATTTATAATTATATGTATTTCTGCTGTACTCAAAACTTAAGTCCATAGTTCATCTAAAATACCCATTCCAAGAGTCTAGCAACAGTATCACTATAAAAGGAAGATCGAAAAATGCAATATAACGTCGGTATGGTAGATTAAACTGGCGAAACCGCTGGGAGGGTTTACCACTGATGAGTAAGTCCCTCCATTAATTTTTCCATTGCAGTAAGGTCAGTAGAAATTGTTTTGTTTTTAAAATAATCATACGTGTCTATAATAGTTTCGAATTTTCATCATTTCAAGTGTTCCTGAAAATGATGATACAAAGTTAGGTGCACAATTTCTGGATGGATTTTGATCTGTGAGTCGATTCTCCCGTCAAAATATTCGCTAAATTAAATGTCATTCATTAGCTGTTGCCGCTAATTAGCGGCGGAATCGGTTCTGTGACAAAACCATAACACCATCTTTGGTAAATTGAGATGCGTCTACCTCAAGAACATGGTTTCTGGCTTAGGGCCTTTTTTTATTTGATCTCTTTTGGATCTCATGAAATCTCAAAACCCGCCCTGGACTGGTGAGAGAATCATCATTTACTAGTTTATTATCCAGAAACATGTTTTATCGCTTCAGTTTAATTTATTATCATCAAATCATAGACGCGTTATCCCCCACAAGGAATGCTTACGTCAAGCAACAACACTAAATTCAGAGAACTATTTCACATAAACAATTGGTGAATTACAAGGTTTGAGTAGAAGTTTAAAGAAGAAAAGGAAGGACATTAAAATCATGTTTGATTCCACATCCTACTTAGAAACAACCAATGAAATAAATACAAATACATAGTTTAGCAATTACAGTTTTTTAACCACGAGAGAAAATCATAAATATATTTACAGAATTTTCTAAATTTTAAATATAAGTCCTTATTATTTATAAACATAAAAATAGTCTTGTATTCAATGTTTTCCCGATTTCTGTAGTTCTGGAGGATTGGACATTCAATAAGCAGGTGACTGGAATCCTGCCTTCTCTCTCCACATATAACCCGTGGGTCGTCTATAGCTCCTATTCGAAACAGAAAATCTTCTAAGTTTCCATGGCTTCAGTTTAGATCATTGAATCATGTGTCAAAAATAAATAGATAAATAAAACAACCATGATATCTAAGGTATCTGGAAATGAATACTATTTCTACCTGGATGGGTTAGTTACATTTTAAAAAACAACTGGCTAAGATTCAAAATTTTAAAATTTCAGTTGCGCGCGTATATATGTAAAAATTTCTTGTAAGATATAGTTGATGTTTTAATTAAGCCTGTTAAAGAGCGATTATCACTTGAAAGCTTGCATTTTAAAATAAAAGAAACTCATTTAGAGAAATTATTCGCAATTTTATAAACTTCCACTGTCCTATAAGCTTATATTTATAGTTTTCCTGAAAACCATTTCTGAAATTCCATCCTTCAGTGCTGCGTATATAATCAGAATCGTCCAATACAGTATTAGAGCTCTAAGAAGCGGTCTTGTGGATTAAATTGACGAAACCGCTGAGAGGGTTCACTACTGATGTGTTGAGCCCTCCCAATATATCTTTTCATCGCAGTAAGGACAGTAGATGTTTGTATTGTATATAAAAGAAACATCCGCGCTTAAATCCTTTCATTTTATGTGTATAGAATGCATGTTATTGCTTTGTGTAAATAGGTTTTATGCTGAGATAAAAGCTTACCTCTTTGTACTTGATGCGATAGGTGGGGTGTTCTGTTAGGAGAGGAGGTGGGTTCTCCACTTGGAAAGTTACTGAATTAGAAGTCGTCCTGGTGACGATAAGTGTGGGCAGTTTGATGTCCACTATACAAATAACACAACTGTCTGAATACTTGCCTCAATTGCAAATAATAAAATTTTAGAATTTAAATGTTTTTTTTTTTTTTTTAGTTTGAAAAATTCTCATTCTGGCTCTATACACAGAAAACATTTTATTTTTTTAGAGATGGGACTTCGGACATGGCCTGAATGATGACACCATCCTGGCGTCTACCAATACACACATCTATAGGTACTCCTCGGTGTGGAACTGAAGAGTGAAGACCTTGTCTGGAGGAGAACTCTCTCAAGGTGGGGAAACCTCCCTTTCTGAAGGAATTTGTATACATATACAACTGTTGAGTAAAAATTAAACATTCTTTCAAAATAAATTGTATTTTCAAAGCATTTTTATTTTTCTCTAGCTTCTACGCCCTTCTACAGGAGAAAACCTGGTATAATAATTCGCCAATAGAACACGAGTTGAATATGATCGGATGCTATTTTACATAATTCAATAAAGTTCTATAGATAAATAAGGATTAAAAGATCACATGAGGAGCTTCTTTTTATAATAAAAAGAATCTCCTCATGTGATTTTTTAATCCTTATATTTTTAAACTAAATTCTACTGAGTTCATGTTGCCGAAATTCTATAGATATAAAAATATCTTTTATATTAGCTATTATACAAATTGAGACAAAATATTTTTAAAATATATATCTCTAATAAGAGGACAAACAAATAAATAAATATAGGCCACTAGAAATAACTAAGGAAGCAAGGAATACATAGTTAGGCTGTAGTTATCATTATTAGGAGATGTCTATCACACCGTTGCTATTCAGAGGCGATTTCTGTATTTGGATGATTTGGGGTGAGCTCAGGGAATAGTATGCCATAAACATCCGGAATGTCTATTCTTCTGTAGAAGGGCGTCCGTGCCCGAAAGCTAGAGAATAATAAAAATATTTTGAAAAGACACTTTTCCCTGGAGGAATGATTGATTTTACTCGATATTTATGCAAGACATTGTTTCATAGAATATACAACTGTGTATGCAACTGTATATTCTATAAAATGATCCCATTCCTCAATATTGAATAAGATTAAGCATTCCTCCCTGGAGGGTCTTCCCTGATTTTCCACGTGGCATTTTGGTGGAGATGCTGGGTAAATTAGGGAAGACAAACTGAAGATCGCCGAGAAGACCTAGAGGCCATGGGCGCTGTGATCTACATTTTCGGAGACTGACTCCAAGATTCCACCGCCGTATCAAAGCAAAGACTTCCTTCCAAGATGACGATGTCCTTCTAGACGTCGATACGACGACAACGCAGCAAGAAAAAGGACGCAAAGATACTAGGGACATTGTTCCAAGACTTCCCTGAGGCATGATTAATTTTACTCAACTACTGTATATACAAGTATTTGTATTTCCCTATATTTTATCTATACCTTATTTATTATTTTTATTATATATTATCATTTATTTTGTCTTTTCTTTTTCTGTAGAAATTGATTGGAGGAATAAATAAAATTGTTCACATTTTTTTAGTAACTATGTTTTAAAGAATAAATAAAATTAACGTTTTAACTTAAGCGTAAAATACCTTTAAAGAATAGTTTGATAAATATGCATATTTTCTTATGAGACTGAACGAGAAATTCATTAGCAATCCAAAACGCCAGAGAAAAAATACCTTTACCAGAACAAGATCTAAAAGAGCGATTATCGCTTGAAAGCTAGCGTTTTGAAATAAAAAGAAACTCATTGTGGAAAAATATTTTGTAATTTTAAAATTTTTTTCAACATATCATCGTGAATAGAGAATAAGATCTAATGGAAACTGAGATTCCGGAGTAATGAGATTGATAAAATAATATTTTTGTAAATGACTGCTTATATTCAACCTCCACACGTTGTTTTCGAATTGATGATCTGGGTTGATCTTTAGAGTTCTCTCTCTACCTAACAATCGACAGAAAACAAGATCATTCTGTGTGAATTCCTCAACATGGCAATTGAACATATTGGGGACTAAAACTACTTTAAAACCAAAGGCCTATCTAAATTCAAGGTGTCTTGTAACCCTTGATTTGAACTTGACGTTCTTTCAGAGAAGGCTTCGAGTTTAATGTAAATATACATATTTGTATTTAATAAAAAAAAATATTTTGGATCAAAAAATCATTTATTCAACCAATATTTCAGTTGGCTGAACGCCAACCTTTATCAAGGTATTATAACATTGTATAAATTATATTGTGTATAACTATAATTTTATTAGATTTTTTTTGTTTTCTGCCTTATAATCCTAATTCAAACTGGAACTGAATTCCTTATCGACCATTATAAGAGTTCTATCTCCAAAGAACCAATCATATAATATGAGATAGTATTAGAATATATTAGAGTTTTTGTAACACAAATTAAATAAGGACTATTAAACTGTGGTGATTATTCAATTAAAGTTCAATAGTTTCTACACAAATATTACCAACACTATTTTTCATTAACAAAAAGCAATAGCACGCAATCTATATTGTAGCAAGGTATTTATTATATTAACAGAGTATTATTTCTTATGTTTATATTTTGCTACTCTCTGTAAACTTCCCTCATTGCTTATCTTTTGTTTATTATTCATAGTTTGTTCTTGGCTTAAATAAATTGCTGTGTCTCCCGAAGTTTGTCTTTCCTAATTTTCCACGTGGCATTTTGGTGTAGATGCTGGGTAAATTAGGAAGACAAACTGAAGATCGCCGAGAAGACCTAGAGGCCATGGGCGCTGTGATCTTCATTTTCGGAGACTGGCTCCAGGATTCCACCGCCGTGTCAAAGCCAAGACGTCCCTCCAAGATGACGATGTCCCTATAGACGTCGATACGACGACAACGCAGCAAGAAAAAGGACGCAAAAGTTCTAGGGACAAAGTTCCAAGACTTCGATGGAATCCTTGGTAGAAGCACGTTAGATCCATGTCAGTAACTACAATAATTGCAAGTTGTGGGTCACAATTCCAATAGGTTAAGGATCAATGCAGCAAAGTGTTTATTATTTTATTAACAGAGTATTATTTCCTATGTCTATAATTTGCTACTCTGTAAACTTTCCTCGATGCTTATCTTTTGTTTATTATTATTCATAGTTCGTTCTTGCCTTAAATAAATTGCTGTGTCTCCCGAAGTTTGTCTTCCAAATTTTCCATGTGGCAATATAGAAGTAATGAACTCCTTTAGTGTGATTTTATTCTTATAAATCAGATTCTAAATAAATCAGATTTCTATTGATATTACTGAAATAGTATAGAGGAGTGGTGGATTAAATTGGCCAAATCGCTGGGAGGGTTCACCTACTGATAAGCCAACCTCTACCAACATTTTTTCGTATATTTCAGGAATATCATTTTTAGCTTTATTATGGTGGTGGTGGTGCTTATCTCCATGGTTTTAAACCAATTCCTGAAGTTCACTCCTCTCCAATTTTGCGATTGCAGCATTATAGAGAGGAGAAGAATTTATTGGAGTATTTAGATGGGTTTGCTGTTGATGGGACATCTGATGTAGGTAGAAATACGACTGCTAACATTTAGCTGGACATAGTGGGATTCATGCCTTAGGTACAGGAGTTCAGAACTCCAGACATACTTCACCTGTCCCTTTATTTATGCTTTATTATACTTGGCTTCTGCTGATCAGATTACCTATTTTCTTTTATTTCACTTTAATACATGGTGAAACAATT
The DNA here is from genome assembly GCA_030710605.1 of Cordylochernes scorpioides. NCBI lineage: Eukaryota > Metazoa > Arthropoda > Arachnida > Pseudoscorpiones > Chernetidae > Cordylochernes > Cordylochernes scorpioides. The sequence continues at coordinate 20,529,877 of CP092873.1, read as the reverse complement.
TTTGTTAGAATATTTAAATAACGTTAGTACACCTTTAAACAAAAACTTGTAAAAATTCATAGGTGAACTCGCGCATGCGTCTGGCCAACCAATCAGCAGCAGAATGGGTACCTTACTTGGGCGGCAGTATTTTCTTGCTTCTGGAAGGGACACATTCCATTCTTCTTTAAGAGAGGATGGTTGCTATTAAATGAGCAATATTAATTCGCTGCTTGAGGCAAAAGAACAAGATAATAAAACAAAAAATACTTAGAAGTATATTATAGTAGATGATATTGCCAACTTCAGGATGGTGGCAGCAATTTATTTCAGGCAAGGGCAAACTATGAATGGCAAACAAAAGATAAGTCACAAGGGAAATTTACAGAGAGAGAGAGTAGCAAAATATAAACATAAAATGATTACTCTGTTAATAAAAATAATAAAATTAATAAATACTTTGTTACATATCTTCTTCCCTATGGGAGCTGTGACCCACAGCTAGCAATTATTGTATATACTGACATGGATCTGACGTGCTTCTGCCAAGGATTCCATCGAAAGTCTTGGAACTTTGTCCCTAGTACCTTTGCGTATTTTTTCTTGCGGCGTGAAGAGCGGTTTTGTCGTCGTATCGTCTATAGGGACATCGTCATCTTCGAGGGAAGTCTTGGCTTTGACACGGCGGTGAAATCCTGGAGTCAAGACTGATTAGTAGATCACAGCACCCATGGCTTCAAGGTTTTCTCGACGGTCTTCAGTTTGTCTTCCCTAATTTACCTGGCATCTCCACCAAAATGCCACGTGGAAAATTAGGGAAGTCAAAAATTTCAGGAGGAGACAACAATTTATTTAAGGCAAGGACAAACTATGAATGGTAAACAAAAGATGAGCCACGAGGGAAATTTACAGAGTAGCAAAATACAAACATAAAAATGACCACTCAGTTAATAAAAATAATAAAATTAATAAAAACGTTGTTACAAATATTGTTAGCCATATGTGGCAGATAATCTCTCTCAATCGCCCTAAAATAAAATATCGGAAATGCAGAAATTTTTCAAATACACTGAAATTGTTTTTACCGATGTCACAGTCCAGCCCAGACAAGCCTCGGTAGCAGGAACATCCAAATGGTCTCGGCAAGCAGATCCTTTGTCGAGCACATGGGGGAGATCTGGTGTCGTTCGGGCACGCGAAAAGACAATGGGACCCCGAAATATCCGAGCGGGCACTCTAAACAAAGACAAGGCCGTTTGACACTGGTATTATTATATATATGTCATAATATATTCTCTTCCAGGAATAATAAAGCCAAACTACAGACAACCCAGACAGGAGGGTAAAGTCCGGTCACTTGAGACACCATCGACATTCCAAGGGGCGCGACTACACGTCAGTTAACACCTCGGGACTTTTAAGACAGTTGGAGATTGTGTGCGACACGAACCGCCGCCAGGCTGTGGCCGGTCCGGCTACCTTCCACCTGAAAACACCATCGGCCGGCCTGCAGGCGCGGTTTGGCGCCTTCGTGTGGGGTACGAGCCGAGTCTCGTGGCTCCCCGGGCGCCATCCCTGGCCTCGTCCAGTCTCCGATTGTGGGCGTCGCCTGCTTGACATCGCGGGCCAGCTTCGGCTCGCCTGCCTGAAGGGGGGTACAGGCCTCTCTTCTAGGCGCCGCCAACGGCTACTCTTGGCTACGGTCCGCAGCCGGGCGTGACTGACACCGCGGCTCTGACGTCTGGCAACTCGCCTAGGAGGAGGAGCTTGCTGAGCCTGAGGGAGGCGCGTCCAGCGTCCTCGAGCTTGACCACCAGGTTCTTCATCCCGCCAGCCTGAGGTCCCCTGCGTCTTCGAGGTGACAACATGTTCTGCGGCCGCCAGACCTGCTGGCTCCCGAGCGCTGGCTACAGGCGACTGTCGGGACTTCTCCGATGGCGCCCCTGCACTTGCGCGCTCAACGCGGGCCGCGCTCCCTAGATGCGCAGCACCTGGGGGCCTCTCTGCCAACGTCTTCTGCGGTAAAACGCCAGCTCAGCTATCATGCGGAGTACGAGGCGGAGACCCATCGTCCTGCGGGGATCGGCGCGACCCCCATCACCCGCCTACCCAGCCGAGGGCGTCGGGCATTGGAATCGGCACGGCTCCAGCCCATCCTACGCAGAGACTGGGCAGAC
>CP092873.1:20407705-20527621 GCA_030710605.1 Cordylochernes scorpioides | reverse complement strand
TCGACTGGCGCGCATCAGAGATTACTACATACACTGCGTGACATTGAAAATGGAACACCAAGAAATAGTGGCCAGAAAATTATGCAAATTTCAGGGTAGACGCGCCTAACCGAGTTATTCAAATGATGTAAAATGCGCAGCCCTCGTGCGCACATGGAGTAAGATATAAGGGAAGGAACTTGCAGAAAGGACAGTATTCGTGTCGTTATTTCTTCAAGGAAAATCATTGTAGAAATTTTGTTCTTGTGTCAAAAGACACGTGTAATAACAGAGAATGCCAGGTCATCGTAAACGGAGGCAGATCAAGCAGACAGACGCTTTTACGAGGGGCATGGTGATCGGACTGAAAAGGGCAGGTTGGTCCATACGTCAAATCGCAGCTGATACACACCTTGGTGCGTCCACGGTGCACCGACTGTGGAGAAGATGGTTGGAACAAGGAAAGGTGGCAATTTATAGGAATGCCGGTGCAACCAGAGTGACGTCAGCACGTGTGGATCGGCGTATCCTTCGACAAGCAGTGGCGGCCGCACAAGCCACTTGTACCGCCATCCTGCAACATGTGCAAGACACCCTAGATCATTCCATCTCGACCAGAACCATTTCCCGTCGATTGGTTGCTAATGGCTTGCACTCATGCCGTCCGCTAACGTTTGGAATGGTGCAGGGCTAGATCGACGTGGATGACGGAATGGCACAGGGTCGTGTTCTCAGATGAGTCGCGTTTCTGCTTGTCCAGTGATAGTCGCCGTGTACGCGTTTGGCCTCGACGTGGAGAAAGGTCCAATCCGGCAGCAATTGTGGAACGCCCCACCGTGCGACAACGTGGAACCATGGTTTGGGGCGCAATCGCGTATGATTCCAGGTCACCTTTACTTCGTATTCAGGGCACTATGACGGCCCAACGATACGTTGATGATGTGCTGCGACCGGTGACACTCCCCTACCTTCAGGGGGTACCCAATGCCCTTTATCAGCAGGATAACGCCCGACCGCACACTGCTCGCATTAGCCAACAAGCTCTGCAATATGTACAGATGCTTCCCTGGCCACCGTACTCTCCTGATCTCTCACCAATCGAGCACGTCTGGGACATCATTGGACGCCGTTTGCATGCCTTGCCACAGCCGCGTTCAGAAGACAAACTGTGGCAAATGGTTGAGAGGGAATGGAGAGCCATCCCTCAGGACGCCATCCGTACTCTGATTGACTCTCTACCTAGACGTGTTGCTGCGTGCATCGCCGTCCGCGGTGGTCCTACTTGCTACTAAGCCGACGCCGTTCTCGCTCTGTATTATGACTATCATTTTGAAATAAAGATCACTTATTGTTCGTCCCTGTCTCTCTCTGTCTGCCGAGTTTCATCACTTTCTGGCCACTATTTCTTGGTGTTCCATTTCCAATGTCACGCAGTGTATATTTATATTTATATTAATGTTATATTTTTAAATTTGAAACATACACTTCCTGATATTTGAAAAAAGAGAGTGAGAATTTACCATCATCGAGAGTGTATGCCAGGATAGTGGTAGCTGGGCCATAGCCCACTGAGGTGGAGGCCCTCACACTGATGTTGTACTGAGAGGCTGGGTGCAGTCCAGTGACAGTGTAGACGTCCAGGAACACCGTCCTACTACTGTTCCACCCCACATGGGACTCCAGGAAAGGCTCCACGGCAACCACTTCCACCTGGGATCACAATACCAAGATTATGGACTTACTGAGGTCGAAGAAACTTGTAGCATCCATTTAAAATTGAGTTAAGTTCAATGCTTAAGATTCTAATTGCAAAGATTTCTAAGATGTGTAATTCATATTTCATATTTAATTAAAGTAATGGCTTCATATTTTTCTTGTTGTTGTTTTATTCTATTTATTTTATTAAAAAGTAGCACACTAAAAGCCATTTAAAAAAAACTTTACACCAACAAATTAGTGAATTATCTGAAAGGAATGCCATTTTCTCAGACTATGGCCTTATCTTCACAGAGATTCTTCAAAAGAGACATACAGTTTGTTCTAGTCAATTAAAAAATTTCCCCATAGTAACTCTTTTAAAAGGTTACAGCGTTTACCTTCAGGAACTTGATATTGGGGGCGATTATAGAAACAAAAGTAAAATAATCTCACCTTGTAGTTCACCAAAATTCCATTTTTCTCTAATGGCTCAATCCAGGACATCTGGAGGGCTGTAGAGGTTCGGTTGTTCATGTTAAGTTCCAACGGTGGTCCTGGAACTGGAGCAACATCTATTGTATATATATGATTGGACTCAATTCTCTCTATTGTGGATGGTAACTGTATGTAAATCGAATTTTAAAATATTCAAAACTTTATGCATTTTGAAAAAATAGTACAAATGTAATATAACGCGTCCGTGGTTAGCTTTTCTTGATTAATCAAGAATGGGTATTTGGTCAATTCTGGAATAATTAAAAATCAACGAGAATAGTTGATATTTATTCCGATAGATGGTGCAAGCCATTAGCAACTTTCAGTTGAACGATAAGGAGATGCCTTTTTCTTAATTTATGCATTTTATTTACTGACATTGCTGGAGGGAAAGCTCCAGGGGAAGAGATCGAGGGGAAAGAGACGTCAGGGATACACAGACGATCTGAAACAAGGGACTGGACGACACACCTACGAGGAGATGAAGAAGATGGAGGAGGAAGTATGGAGAGACCATGTGGCCCACCCTCAGTAGAGGAAGACACTGAAGGAGTGAGATATAGAGACCATGTGGCCCACCCTTAGTAGAGGAAGGAATTGAAGAAGGAAGTATGGAGAGACCATGTGGCCAACCCTAAGTAGAGGAAGACACTGAAGGAGTGAGATATAGAGACCATGTGGCCCACCCTCAGTAGAGGAAGGCAATGAAGGAGGGAGATATGGAGAGACCATGTGGCCGACCCTCAGTAGACGAAGACATGGAAGGAAGGATGCATTTTATAGACCTTAGAAAATTCTTTGACACTGTTTCACACCTTTAGAAAAACAGAAAATAACAATTTTCGGTTTAAGCAGCCGTTTTATCAACTTATTTAAAAACTTTTATAACAACATCAATTAAATGTAATAGCATGTTCACTAACCATATCACTCAGGAGTCCTTTTAGATGAACCTTTTTTGTCCTATCCATTTTGTATTAGAACGACCTTACGGCGGTTTTTAATGATCCTTATTTGCTCGGAGTCTACCGACAAAACTACAAAACTATACATTTTTGGAACGCAGGCGTTATTGTAGTGTTGGGAGAATATTAAATAATTAACAAAACCTTTATCTATGATAAATATTTCGTGGAAAACTATTTAACAGATCAATTTTAACTAAAGGGGTTTCGTAATGATAGTCTGTTATCTAAGTTTGACAGTTTTGGGAACAATATTCATTAATTGTTTTCACCGAATTAACTTATTTAGGCTATTCAAAAACCTAATCAACTCTGCCTTTGCCGGTCCCAAGCCCGGATGAAAAAGGAGGAAGGGGAGCAGTAACAAGCTCACTAAAAACCTGAGCTCAGCTGGCCCGGCTAATAATGCCCTGTAAGGGCTCCTAATCCAGGGATACAAGATGAGCAGCGTTTGTACTCCATGTTAGGAGCGGCTGCACATGGTGTCTGCTCCTCATGTCAGAGGCGGTCATTTCCTTTGGAGCTAAGTCGGTCTGCCACTGAGTAGTGCTCCAGTCTTAATGACAATGGCTGATGCTTTCATATTTACCCAGTCATGATAGTTGTCAAATCTCTCCACTATGCTGCATCGGCCGTCACGCAAAAAGTCTCAAGCTTTACAAGCTTGATATCCTAATATGATTGAGTGGAGATGAGAAATAAGAAGAAGAGACAAACCTAATCAAATTCAACCAATCATATCACGCAGCATTTTTCATTAATAAAATTATTAGCACTTTTTATTTTTTCGAATGAAGTTTGTAGAATCCTGTATTTAGGCCGAGAGAAAGTACATTTGAACCTTCAATGAAATTTCAGTTTCGATAGTTCTGTCTACTTTATTATATGCGGCGTCAATTTGAGCAGTGAACACCAAATAAATTTCCTAGACCAGAGGTCGGAAAATTTTGAGTCGGAAGAGTCAAACATTTTCATTTATTCAGATAGTTCAGATTGCTCGAAGCATATTATATATTTATAATTGTATGTATTTCTGCTTTCCTCAAAGCTTATGTCCATAGTTCATCTAAAACACCCATTCCAAGAATCTAGCATCAGTATCACTATAAAAGGAAGTTCCAAAAATTCAATATAACAGCGGTATGGTAGATCAAACTGGCGAAACCGCTGGGAGGGTTCACCACTGATGAGCCAGGCCCTCCCCTTAATTTTCCATTGCAGTAAGGGCAGTACAAATTGTTTTATTTTTATAAGATTCATACGCGTCTATAATAGTTTCGAATTTTGATAACAGATGGCGCGCTAATGTATCATATTATTCAGAAAATGTGCAGGTTTATTTAGAGAGAAATATCATACTATCTGGACAGATGGATACCTACCTGTTTCTGCAGATAGAAAATGAAGAGTGGCTGGTGGGCTGTAATCGAAAGTCTTCAGAAAGGCACTGATGGTCCAGTTGGTATAGGGAGGAGTATTAAAGGTAAAAGATGTACTTCCCGTGACATTGTACATTCCATAATCAACATCTTCATTTTTCTTTTTGAGTCCAATAACAACGTTCAGCGTCTCACAATTCCAGTAGCTTGGATCAGGAAGCTATACACAAATTTCTTATGAATATCATGTCTATTCGACTTTCACATGATAAACTTGTGAAAAACATTTAAAATTACAAAATATTTCCTCACAATGAGTTTCTTTTTATTTTAAATTGCTAGCTTTCATCTATATCATATAAATCTCTATCCATGGTAAAATTGTGAAAAACATTCAAAATTACAAAATATTTAAGCCCGTTGAAGAGCGATTTTCGCTTGAAAGCAATTTGAAATAAAAAGAAACTGAATGTGAGGAAATATTTTGTAATTTTAGTCGAAATTATTTGAGCCTGAATGAAAATCTAGAAGTTGGTTCTATGTGATTTATTTTGTCAATTTGTTTAATCATAGGAAATATTAATGTTATTCTCTATTTTATATGGAATAGCGGACGTACCCGGCTTCGCCCGGGTTTTACCCGAGTAAAGGTTTGTCTAACGAATCTCTCGATAAAGTGAACATTTTTTCCCGGTCCCTTTAAAAATACTCGATAAGTTGAATAAAATCAATATTAATTGGTTCCCTCGGTAATTGGAAGTTAAAGGAATAGTATCTTGCCTTGGAATTGTATCATTATTCTTGTCTCAAATAAATTGCCGTATCATCCTGAATTTTGTCTTTCCTAATTTTCTACATTACAAAATCATCGTATCATCATGATAATATTTAGAGCAGATTGTTGAATTATAACAGATAAATTAGAATATTTATATTGATTATTTTAAAGCGAAAAGTTATTTCAAAAATTTTATTTGCTAGAAACCTTCCCAGTACTATACTAAATAACTTCCCAAAGTTTCATGGCGTTCCAATGAGTGGTTTGGTCAGGCATAAAGGACAAACAGACCACACACACACACACACACATACATTCATTTTTATATATATAGATATATGAGAGAGGTTTGATTATCATAAAGATATAGGTTGCCTGGCTGGCATTCATAGTTCTTAAAATTAAAGATACTTCGGCCAGTAAATCTTTTTATTACCTTGACGTTTAGACAAAAAAATATTTTGTCCTCGTCAGGAGCAAACAAAAATTAAAACATTTGGCAATGCGTTAAAAATCATTCTAAGGCTACAAAGGCGTTCACACGCGATATTTATAAATTTTGTACAACATCTAAAGCACGAGTCAAATTCCTCCTTGCGAGGAAAAAATATTTTTGTCGAAACGTCGACATAATAAAAAAGATTTACTGGCCGACGTATCTTTAATTTCAAGAGGGGTGATCATATCCAGGAAAATTTTATTCATTTCTTTTTACAATCTTAAATTCTGTGAGTACGAGGGATAAACAAAAAATAATAATCTTTTACATATCCCTTCCTAACTAAAATATTGAAAATTCAAAGACTGTCTCAATAATTTTAGAAGTGAAAGTATTTCAATGATCATATTCCCTTCATATCGCTTCTCGGCCTTTTGGCTAAGATTAAAGTGTACTCCCTTCATATCTATCTCAAACTCTATTTAAACATCTAGAAATGGGAGTTTTTCTTAATAAAGAGATAAGTTGGTCAGTTAGAAGAGTAGAAAGAATTTTTTACCTTCCAGGAGACGGTAATAATCCCAATTTGACTTTCATCCACGGTTAGATTCTGTGGAGGAAGGCTAGGTGCTGCACATATAAATCACTTACACATACAGCAGTAAACATTCGCATTGTTTGCTATAAAGTTATCCCAAAAGTTCGAGAACACCTGGAACATTTTACCTTGGATAGAACGTAGTACATCAATACTATCACCACTATCGATTCAGGAAGATGACCGACTTCTGTACAAAGGAATTGTTTGATATTCTTTGGTCACATCGCGCGACACAGGGGAATGGAGTACACCATACTGACTGGAAAGACGTCTGGGCGACGTATACCTGGACTCCCGCAGACACGCTTCGTGGACCAATTAATGAAACTCACTGGCTTAATGGTTACTGAGATGGTACATCGAGCTCAAGACAGAGATGGCTGGCATCGTGTTTGGGATGTAATACTATGTACATTGGGCCACAATGTTCTATCGCGAATAAAATGATATTACTATCCATATTATATATACAGTTAAACCTGTCTATAACGCCTCCTCTTGGGACTCACAAAAATAGGGTGCTATAGAGAGGGGGTGCTATAGACAGGTCAATTTTAATGTAAATCGTATCGTACTACATATTTAAAATCGGGCGCTATAGAGAGGGAGGCGCTATTCAGAGGGGGCGCTATAGACAGGTTTAACTGTATATCCAAATTCAATTTTTTGCAAGTGTTTACGAACTTTTGGGACAACCTTGTATTTAACACACATCTCAATTATATTGTCTCGTTTGTGAATTTTATAATTAATTGTTTTTTTCATTGATTTTTGTATATTAAATTAAGAAGTCATTTGTTATCATCATCACCGCACCTAATGTATTTTTAAAAAACAAATAAACAATCCTAAACAACAACAATGTAATTTGCATCTTCATTATTATAAAACAACAAAAAAGTTAAATTAACAATGTATAAGCATATTTTAACATTTAACATAAAAACGTTACAAAATATTTATATAAATATACACCTTGTTCTACCGAAATGTTATCTTCTACACAGTCTATATCTCGAAAATCCCGCCGTCTTTAGCACCCGACGCTTAAAACGGTTCAAAGACTTTATTAATGAGAACGGTGATATGCGCGAAATACACGACTTTTTCTCTTAGGCCACGCGGAACATAAAGAAGGATTTTGAAAGCTTAACTGAGCTCTACAACAAAACAAAAAATACGAATTTTAAAGCGAGAGATAATGGTTCCTGCATGCACCTGCCCATCACCCACAAATCACGACTCTTCTCCCGATTTACGAGCAGCGCACTACGCGAGATAATTATCTCGACTTACTTTGATCTCAAATTTGCAAACGAAAAGGCTTCGAAATGGCTCTTTAACTGCGCACCCAGCTGGCACAAAAAACGAAACATTTATGATGACATAGCATGGCGCCTGAAAATACGAGCCTTGCCCTACCCGACCAGGAATGGAAAACAAGCGTGCTCCGCCTGCCTAGGACCGCCGGACATTTTACACCGCTACGTAGAGTGCCCTGAGATACGGCATTTGATCGAACAAATGAAGAACGACTGCCGAAACACCGACTCTTTATACAGATACCGCCCCGCCGACTTCGTCATGGACCGCGCCAAGCCAGAGCTCCGACGTTTTTTTAATAAGACTAAATACGACATTTACAAATTCTTCATAAGAAAATATATTGAATGTACCCCCTCACTTACTAACACTTAAAACTGTATCGTCGTTTATATGACTAAATAAAGATCGATCTTGTTGAAAAAAAATATATTTATATAAATATATATATATATATTTTGTATTATCTTTCCAAATTTACACTGAAAAAAAAACTGAAAACTACAGATTTGTCAATTTCATTTACTTATTTTTATTTTATGCTAAAAAAGTTGTACTGTTTCTTTTGAGAAGTTCCCAAAATGAATGTTTGGCAAATCGAAATTGTTTTTCAAAAATAATCACACACACATCCCTGAAAACTTATTTTTTTTCCGTTTATCATTACTCTTCACAATTCATCCTTTCATACTTCATCTCTAAGTTTGGAAATAATCGTTATTTCTCCTTAAAATTAATTTCGAAATTTCGTTTAAAACAAACAGATGCGGGATAAATATCAAATGGCGTTCTACAATTATAACCCGCATTATATTGTATTATAAATCATTATTTGTAAGAGTAGAATATAAATGATATAAAGCCTGTTGTTTACTTGCTGAGTAAGACTCACTCAGTTCAATGAACAATGCAAGTTTACACATTTTCAGACTTCTGGGTGGTCGGAATAGCCAGGAATGAACAAATATCTATATTTCTTTTTGTATTTTCCTTTTTAGTATATTTAAATAAAAGCTATTTAAAATGTATTTTTACATATTATTAAAATTTGAAGTTTGAATTTTTTTCGATAATTGTTGGAGTCAAATAGAAGTAAAATCGAAAAAAAAATGTATCAGACGAGATGTAAATCAGTAATCTTTAATCTGAAGAGGTGATATGACTCAGAATATTCAACACTATGCAAATCAACAAAAACTTATAGAAAGGTAAAATAAAGTATTAAATGTTAATGATATTGTAGCGTAGAAATTAGGTCTTTGTATATCTTAAGATGTGAGCGTATTTATTGATGATGTTACGGCGACCAGTCGACAATTATCAATAAATCAACCAAACTATCTACAGCTAGAGAATATCGAGCAAGCAAGCTAGGCAACTAAATGATAATTTAGAAAATGTAAAATTTTAAATCTGTTTCCAAAATTTTCATTGATTAATTAAATTGAATAATAAATGATTTCTTCTCCACAATATATTTACTGTGTCAGAGGAGATAAAATTACTTCCCTAGTTAATTTATAATAGAGAAAATGTTGATTTTGACCTACCTACACAATTTGATTTGAAGCTGAGATTTCCAGAAGACTCTATAGATCTTGCCTTTCCATATGCAACATAGTAGGAATAGTGGTACAAGGTATTAGGCTGTAGAGATCTCAAGGTTAAGCTACTTTTAAAGTCAGAAACAATCAGGTTTGGTATCATTTTCCCTTCCTGGAAACAACATTTCTGATGTTAGAGTAATAAGATAAACCTCATTTCAATTTTTCCATTGCAGTAAGGACAGTAGAAATTGTTTTGTTTTTAAAAAATTCATACGCGTCTATAATAGTTCCGAATTTTCATAACAGATGGCGCGCTAATGCATCATAATATAAATGTTATAATAAAAGACACAAATTGATATTTGCGGAAGAGCGATTGCTCGAAACATCATATATTTATAATTATATGTATTTCTGCTGTCCACAAAGCTTATGTTCATAGTTCATCTAAAATACACATTCCAAGAGTCTAGCATCAGTATAACTATAAAAGGAAGATCGAAAAATGCAATATAACATCGGTATGGTGGATTAAACTAGCGAAAGCGCTGGGAGGGTTTACCACTGAGTAAGTCCTTCCCATTAATATTTCCATTGCGCTAAGGGCAGTAGAAATTGTTTTGTTTTTAAAAGAATCATACGTGTCTATAATAGTTTCGAATTTTCATCATTTAAAGTGTTCCTGAAAATGATGATACAAAGTTAGGTGTACAATTTCCGGATGGATTTTGATCTGTGAGTCGATTTTCCCGTCAGAAATTCGCTAAAATTAAATGTCCTTCATTAGCTGTTGCCGCTAATTAGCGGCGGAATCGGTTCTGTGACAAACCATAACACCATCTTTGGTAAATTGAGATGCGTCTACCTCAAGAACATGGTTTCTGGCTTCTTTTATTTGATCTCTTTTGGATCTCATGAAATCTCAAAACCCGCCCTGGACTGGTGAGAATCATCATTTACTAGTTTATTATCCAGAAAAAAATGTTGTATCGCTTCATTTTATTTATTATCATCAAATCATAGACGCGTTATCCCCACAAGGAATGCTTATGTCAAGCAACAACACTAAATTCAGAGAACTATTTCACATAAACAATTGGTGAATTACAAGGTTTGAGTAGAAGTTTAAAGAAGAAAAGGAAGGACATTAAAATCATGTTTGATTCCACATCCTACTTAGAAACAACCAATGAAATAAATACAAATACATAGTTTACCAATTACAATTTTTTAACCACGAGAGAAAATCATAAATACACTGCGTGACATTGAAAATGGAACGTCAAGAAATAGTGGCCAGAAAGTGATGAAACTCGGCAGACAGAGAGAGACAGGGACGAACAATAAGTGATCTTCATTTCAAAATGATAGTCATAATACAGAGCGAGAACGGCGTCGGCTTAGTAGCAAGTAGGCCCACCGCGGACGGCGATGCACGCAGCAACACGTCTATGTAGAGAGTCAATCAGAGTACGGATGGCGTCCTGAGGGATGGCTCTCCATTCCCTCTCAACCATTTGCGACAGTTCGTCTTCTGAACGCGGCTGTGGCAAGGCATGCAAACGGCGTCCAATGATGTCCCAGACGTGCTCGATTGGTGAGAGATCAGGAGAGTACGGTGGCCAGGGAAGCATCTGTACATATTGCAGAGCTTGTTGGCTAATGCGAGCAGTGTGCGGTCGGGCGTTATCCTGCTGATAAAGGGCATTGGGTACCCCCTGAAGGTAGGGGAGTGTCACCGGTCGCAGCACATCATCAACGTATCGTTGGGCCGTCATAGTGCCCTGAATACGAAGTAAAGGTGACCTGGAATCATACGCGATTGCGCCCCAAACCATGGTTCCACGTTGTCGCACGGTGGGGCGTTCCACAATTGCTGCCGGATTGGACCTTTCTCCACGTCGACGCCACACGCGTACACGGCGACTATCACTGGACAAGCAGAAACGCGACTCATCTGAGAACACGACCCTGTGCCATTTCGTCATCCACGTCGATCTAGCCCGGCACCATTCCAAACGTTGGCGCCTATTCGGTGGGGTCAATGGCAGTCTTCTTAGCGGACGGCATGAGTGCAAGCCATTAGCAACCAATAGACGGGAAATGGTTCTGGTCGAGATGGAATGATCTAGGGTGTCTTGCACATGTTGCAGGATGGCGGTAAAAGTGGCTTGTGGGGCCGCCACTGCTTGTCGAAGGATACGCCGATCCACACGTGCTGACGTCACTCTGGTTGCACCGGCATTCCTATAAATTTCTAAACGTTAAAATCTTCCCAATTACATGCGTGGTAAGGATAAAATACTCAGGAGATAAGTTTCTTCATTGATTTATTAAGCTTGATGTCTTATTAAATCAATGAAGAAACTTATCTCCTGAGTATTTTATACTTACCACGCATTCCTATAAATTGCCACATTTCCTTTTTCCAACCATCTTCTCCACAGTCGGTGCACAGTGGACGCACCAAGGTGTGTATCAGCTGCGATTTGACGTATGGACCAACCTGCCCTTTTCAGTCCGATCACCATGCCCCTCGTAAAAGCGTCTGTCTGGTTGAACTGCCTCCATTTACGATTTCCTGGCATTCTCTGTTATTACACGTGTCTTTTGACACAAGAACAAAATTTCTACAATGATTTTCCTTGAAGAAATAACGACACGAATACTGTCCTTTCTGCAAGTTCCTTCCCTTATATCTTACTCCATGTGCGCACGAGAGCTGCGCATTTTACACCATTTGCATAACTCGGTTAGGCGCGTCTACCCTGAAATTTGCATAATTTTCTGGCCACTATTTCTTGGTGTTCCATTTTCAATGTCACGCAGTGTATATTTACAGAATTTTCTAAATTTTAAATATGAGTCCTTATTATTTATAAACATAAAACTAGTCTTGTATTCAATGTTTTCCCGATTTCTGTAGTTCAGGAAGATTGGACATTCAATAAGCAGGTGACTGGAATCCTGCCTTCTCTCTCCACATAAAACGCGTGGGTCGTCTATAGCTCCTATTCGAAACAGAAAATCTTCTAAGTTTCCATGGCTTCAGTTTAGATCATTGAATCATGTGTCAAAAAAAATAAATAGATAAATAAAACAACCATGATATCTAAGGTATCTGGAAATGAATACTGTTTCTACCTGGATGGGTTAGTTACGTTTTAAAAACAAATGGCTAAGATTCAAGATTCAAAACTTTAAAATTTCAGCTGTAAATATCCCCGATGCGCGCGTATATATGTAAACATTTCTTGTAAGATAAAGTCGATGTTATAATTAAGCCTGTTGAAGAGCTATTAACACTAGAAAGCTAGCGTTTTAAAATAAAAATAAACTCATTTATAGAAATTATTCGCAATTTTCAAACTTCTACTGTCCTATAAGCTTATTTTATAGTTTCCTTGAAAACCATTTCTGAAATTCCATCCTTCAGTGCTGGGTATATAATCAGAATCGTCCAATACAGTATTAGAGCTCTAAGAAGCGGTCTTGTGGATTAAATTGACGAAACCGCTGAGAGGGTTCACTACTGATGTGCTAAGCCCTCCCAATATATCTTTTCATCGCAGTAAGGACAGTAGAAGCTTGTATTGTATATAAAAGAAACATCCATGCTTATATCCTTTCATTTAATGTGTCTAGATGGTACGTTATTGCTTTGTGTAAATAGGTTTTATGCTGAGATTAAAGCTTACCTCTTTGTACTTGATGCGATAGGTGGGGTGTTCTGTTAGGAGAGGAGGTGGGTTCTCCACTTGGAAAGTTACTGAATTAGAAGTCGTCCTGGTGACGATAAGTGTGGGCAGTTTGATGTCCACTATACAAATAACACAACTGTCTGAATACCTGCCTCAATTTCAAATAATCAAACTTTAGAATTTAAATGTTTTTTTTTTTAGTTTGAAAAATTCTCATTCTGGCTCTATACACAGAAAACATTTTATTTTTTTAGGGATGGGACTTCGGACATGGCCTGAATGATAACACCATCCTGGCGTCTACCAATACACGCATCTATAGGTACTTCCTCGGTGTGGAACTGAGGAGTGAAGACCTTGTCTGGAGGAGAACTCTCTCAAGGTGGGGAAACCTCCCTTTCTGAAGATATTTGTATACATATACAACTGTTGAGTAAAATTAAACATTCTTTCAAGGAAAATTGTATTTTCAAAGCATTTTTATTTTTCTCTAGCTTTTGGACGCGGACGCCCTTCTACGGGAGAAAACCTGGTATAATAATTCGCCAATAGAACACGAGTTGAATATGATCAGATACTATTTTACATAATTCAATAAAGTTCTATAGATATATAAGGATTAAAAGATCACATGAGGAGCTTCTTTTTATAATAAAAATAATCTCCTTATGTGATTTTTTAATCCTTATATTTTTAAACTAAATTCTACTGAGTTCATGTTGCCGAAATTCTATAGATATAAAAATATATTTTATATTAGCTATTATACAAATTGAGACAAAATATTTTTAAAATATATATCTCTAATAATAGGACAAACAAATAAATAAATATAGGCCACTAGAAAATAACTAAGGACAACAAGGACTAATAACAAGGAATACATAGTTAGGCTGTAGTTATCATTATTAGGAGATGTCTATCACACCGTTGCTATTCAGAGGCGATTTCTGTATTTGGATGATTTGGGGTGAGCTCAGGTAATAGTATGCCATAAACATCCGGAATGTCTATTCTTCTGTAGAAGGGCGTCCGTGCCCGAAAGCTAGAGAATAATAAAAATATTTTGAAAAGACACTTTTCCCTGGAGGAATGATTGATTTTACTCGATATTGATGCAAGGCATTGTTTCATAGAATATACAACTGTGTATGCAACTGTATATTCTATAAAACAATCCAATTCCTCAATATTGAATAGAATTAATCATACCTCCCTGGAGGGTCTTCCCTAATTTTCCACGTGGCATTTTGGTGGAGATGCTGGGTAATTTGGGAAGACAAACTGAAGATCGCCGAGAAGACCTAGAGGCCATGGGCGCTGTGATCTACATTTTCGGAGACTGACTCCAGGATTCCACAGCCGTTACAAAGCAAAGACTTCCTTCCAAGATGACGATGTCCTTCTAGACGTCGATACGACGACAAAGCAGCAAGAAAAAGGACGCAAATATACTAGGGACAAAGTTCCAAGACTTCCCTGAGGCATGATTAATTTTACTCAACTACTGTATATACAAGTATTTGTATTTCCCTATATTTTATCTACACCTTATATTCAACCTCCACACGCTGTTTTCGAATTGATGACCTGGATTGCTCTTTAGAGTTCTCTCTCTACCTAACAATCGACAGAAAACAAGATCATTCTGTGTGAATTCCTCAACATGGCGACTGAACATGTTGGGAACAAAAACTCCTTTAAAACCAAAGGCCTATCAAAATTCAAGATATCTTGTAACCCTTGATTTGAACTTGACGTTCTTTCAGAGAAGGCTTCGAGTTTGAAGTAAATAAATATATGTCATAATTTGTATATAACTGGATATAACCCCACCACAATATGTATGCAATGTATGGTCTAAAGATTTTAATAAAAGCTAGGCTTAGCGAATCTGAGAGAAAGGCCATCAGAGAAGAAACGATCATTAGCAGGTTTTCATTATCCAGGAAGCAAAAGTTATTACCCAGAAACTCATAAAACTGAGTTCAAGAACCTTTTCTTCTGGGAGCATGTTAAAACAAGACAAAGACAAAGGATTAGCTAAGATCCAATCAGAGTCCAGCAGGACTAGCTAAAGGCCAATGAGAGACGGCCTCGACACGACTATCATCCAATGAGAGCCCTGAGGAGTTAACGAGTTAAATCTCGGACTCAGGTTAATCAGTTAGCATCTGGACCTGCCAAGGAAAAAGTTAGGAACTCGGCACCATCGGAACGAGTTAGGACCTCGGCACTATCGCAACAAGTTGGAGCTCGCCACCATCTTCTCAGTACTCAGATAAGTCCAATGTTCAGTATGTAAATCGCCTAACCACGTTAGTCAAGAAACGCCAACAACAATCATCAATCAATCAATCAAACAACTCAATCAACCACCACCAAATAGAACCGTATTTTACATTTATATATATATATATATATATATCGTATATTTTAAACTGTATGCCACTTTTAGTATAAGTCACATATCTTCCAATTAGTTAAAGCCGATATCTTATAATATCCTACCCTTCTATTAAAATGTACACTATTTCTATTTACTACCACCCCATATTTCGTATATAAACTATATGTATTTTAACCCCTACTTGTATATAAAACTAAAAATGTTGACGTCAAAATAAAGATACAAAGAGTGTTCGGTCAGCTGGTGGCAGGGACAGAGGGGAGGAAAAAAGCCAAGGCCCAGCCCATGTGGGGCCCCCAGGGACTCTTTATAGACGACCCCTGAGAACAGGACAGGTTTTGGCGTGGGGTCAGCAGCAGATGTTCTAGGGTGTGGCCATCGACAGACTGCTTCGGTCTTGCAAACAGTCTCTCTTTCCATGTCTCGGTGATAGCATTCAAGTTTGTGTCATGGCCTCTACCTCTGTCCCGTGGGCTGTCCCCGATCACCCTCGGTGTTAACATCTAGCCCTGCCTTTGCTTCTTGTTGTTCGCCTGTGGGAAGAGCATCAACACTCGCCTCACGTACACGACTGCCAGCTTATCCATACATCGACATTTGCAACAATATTACATATATATTTGTATTTAATAAAAAAGCATATTTTGAATAAAAAATAATTTATTTAACCAATATTTCAGTTGGCTGAACGCCAACCTTTATCAAGGTATTATAACATTGTATAAATTCTATAGTTTATAACTATAATTTTATTAGAATTTTTTCTGTATCTGTTGTGTTCCTTACCTAACAAAAATAGCACTTGACGAACACTATAAGGTATAAACCCTTTATTTCTATAAATAAGATACTTTCACTCTCCTCTTACACTCTATATACAACTAATCATTTTACATATTTAATTTTCTATCAGAAAATTAATACATATCTACATATGTATATGCTGCATTCTTTCTTTAAGAAAAAAATTTGCATATGGAATCATCACAGCACCCGCCACCGAAGATCCATCATCACTCCTGAGATGATTTTATTTACACGGTGGTTCCCTTTGTCCGGATGTTGAAAAGCTGGACATTGGATATGTGAGCGGTTCTGGTCTGACGATTATGGAAATAATATTCTATGTACTTAACCAGACAGTCCATTTCAGTTACACGACAGACTTCATGTGGTCCAGTCTGGTGCCATTCTTTTCCTTTCCTTTGATGACGTACCAGCACATAATCTCCAACTTTTAGCTGAGGTAGTGAATCAATGGGAGATCTGTGGGAGAATCAATGGCTAATCTCGACAAGTGTCGGCATCTTGTAATTCCTTTCCGGATCGGTGATTAATATTCATTTCAAACGAACTAAGGAACAGTTGCCATCTGGCAAGTCTGTCTCTGAGATTTCCGCAGGAAAGCGGTTGAGTCAACGCGCGGTGATCGGTGTGGACTGTAAAAGGTTTACATTCCAAATATGCGCGGAAATGTTTAACTGCTTTCAACACAGCAAGACATTCCTTTTCGGTAACAAAATAATTCTGTTCCGCTCTTGTAAACGTATATGAATAATAACTTATTACTTGTAATTGTCGGTTTTTCTTTTCGGTAATATCTCGTTGGTATAATACTGCTCCCGTTCCATAGTAAGAAGCGTCGGTAGACAGCTCGTATTGAAGGGAACCATCGGGAATCCTTAAAATCGGGTTGGATGTAATCAGGGTAAGTGATTTCAAATACGACTCCTCACATTCTTCTGTCCATGTAAAAATGGAGTCTTTTCTTTTCAAGGCATCCAATGGTCTTATTATCATAGCATAATTCGGTATATACGGCCTGAAATGCCCAGTTAAGCCAGTGAAACATTGTAGGGATTTCAAATTGTAAGGCCTCCTCATATTCTTCACCTTTTCAATCACCTGATTCCTCATGTGTTTGAAATCGCCATTTATTATTCTTCCTAGTAACTCCACTTGAGGAACGCAAAACTGACATTTCCCCGGGTTAATGGTCATATCAAATTTGGCCAGTCTAGTGAGAATCTTGTAGGATAGGGCTGCACATTCTTCTTTAGTGGGTGCACCACAACAGATGTCATCAATATAGACAACTACTCTTTGATCTAGCAGATCCTCCAATATTTCAGTCATTATGCGTTGGAATTTTGGAGGAGAATTTTTTCAACCAAACGGTAACCTCGTGAATTCTTCCCGGCCTTCTTGTGTTACAAACGCAGAACATTTTCTGGATTATCTAGTTAGTCCTATTTTCCAAAATCCGTCTCGTAAATCAATTTTTGTAAAATAATGGCAACCCCCAAATCGATCTATAATCCTATCAATGCTGGGAAAGGGATCTAAATGAGTTTCCTGATTGAGCCTTCGATAGTCCTGACAGAGTCTAAAGGAGGAATCCTTCTTTGGTACAAGTACGCATAGTGATGCAAACTCTGATGTAGATGGAACAATGATTCCCCGGTCAAGAATTTCTTTAATTTTATAAGATATCCATTTTCTTTTGTATTCAGACGTTGAATATGGTTTAGACCGAATAACATTGCAATCAGGTTTCAACAAAAAGTCCACCTCAAATTTTGGGACCCTAATCCGAGAAAATCACAAAGACTTGGGAAGTTTTCCTGAACATCATTAATCGTAAATGCATATTCATTAGCATTCAAGGCCAAACATTTGATGTTATCAGAATGAAAATCCCATTGGATTTTGAAATTTTTCATGGTTGGCTTTCCTAGCAGAATCTCGAAAGGCATCTCTTCAAGAATTACTGCACTTACCTCGATTCTACGATTATCTGCTTCAAGCTCAAGGTCAATATATTCAGATGCAAAAATGCTATTGTGATTTATTGTTGTTAATTTTGTCTTTGCCAGATAACTTTTCCAGCCATACTTTTCTAGAGTGTTTTTTCGAATCAAATCAATAGATGAGCCAGAATCCATAAATGCATTGAATTTTACTCCATTAAAATTAACCGGAAGCATTGAGTTAGGGGGAAAACAGGAAAAGTATAATACCCTTTCTGACGGAGGGAAAGGTCAACTCTCATATTCTAGTTTTTGGAAGTGTGCTTTTCTAATGGGCGAATGGAAGGCCTACATCTCTCAAGAACCTTTCTTAATTCCATAGTGGTGGAGAATGGGATCACAGCCAAACGTTGTTGCATTTCCTCTGGTAGGCCGTGCAAGATGCCAATTATCAAGATTATCTCTG
Organism: Cordylochernes scorpioides; assembly: GCA_030710605.1. Classification (NCBI taxonomy): domain Eukaryota; kingdom Metazoa; phylum Arthropoda; class Arachnida; order Pseudoscorpiones; family Chernetidae; genus Cordylochernes; species Cordylochernes scorpioides. The sequence continues at coordinate 20,509,090 of CP092873.1, read as the reverse complement.
AAGCTCCCGGCAAAAGCCCAGTTGAAGTAGCCTCAGTTTTTTTTTTTATAAAAATAGTCCACATAGGAGCCACTGCGATATTGCCATTTAACAGCTTTATCAAATCTGGAGATGGGATCCTCGCGAAACGCCTCAATAAAATCATTCTTCCATTCCTCCCAATCTCCATCTGCTACTTTTTTTACCTTGGCAGTCATACCAAAGCAAGGCGGTATCTTCTAACAATGCACGCATTCCATTTACTTTAGTTTGAGGAGATTTCCAGTTATTATTCTGGCAGATAATTTCGTAATTTTGAATCCAAATCAACGGATCAATATTCTTTCCATTAAACCTTTCAACTTCCATTTTAGCCATCCTCTTCTGTCCCGTGGCCAGATGCAGCTCTACGAGTTTATTAAGCAACTGCTGTTGGTTATTTAGTACAGTAACGATGGCAGCGACGTTGGGCTCGACTTGAGAACTCCCAGGAGCTATATATGGCTTCTCATCTTTAAGTAGATTTTCTTTACTTGGATCAGTTTCTGTCTGACCTGTTCAGTGCTTTCTTGGTTCCGCTTCTAAGAGAATATCCTGCCGGCTGCGCCATGTTGTTGTGTTCTCTACCTAAAAAAATAGCACTTGACGAACACTATAAGGTATAAACCATTTATTTCTATAAATAAGATACTTTCATCTCCTCTTACACTCTATATACATCCAATCATTTTACATATTTAATTTTCTAGAAGAAAATTAATACATATTTACATATATGCTGCATTTTTTCTTTAAGAAGAAAATTTGCATATGGAATCATTACAGTATCTCTACCTAATAATCCTAATTCAAACTGGAACTGAACTCCTTATCAATCATTTTAAGAGTTCTATCTCCAAAGAACCAATCAGATATAGTATGAGATAGCATTAGAATATATTAGAGTTTGTGTAACACATATTAAATAAGGAATATTAACCTGTGCGGTGAATATATATAATATGTATATAATTCCATTAAAGATCAATAGTTTCTACACAAATATTATCAACACTATTTTTCATTAACAAAAGGCAATAGCACGCAATCTATATTGTAGCAAGGTATTTATTATATTAACAGAGTATTATTTAATATGTTTATAGTTTGCTACTCTGTAAAATTCCCTCGTTGCTTATCTTTTGTTTATCATTCATAGTTTGTTCTTGCCTTAAATAAATTTCTGTGTCATCCTGAAGTTTGTCTTCCCTAATTTTCTACGTGGCATTTTGGTGGAGATGCTGGGTAAATTAGGGAAGACAAACTGAAGATCGCCCAGAAGACCTTGAGGCCATGGGTGCTGTGATCTACATTTTCAGAGACTGGCTCCAGGATTCCACCGTCGTGTCAAAGCCAAGACTTCTCTCCAAGATGACGATGTCCCTATAGATGTCGATACGACGACAACGCTGCAAGAAAAAGGACACAAAGGTTCTAGGGACAAAGTTCCAAGACTTCGATGGAATCCTTGGTAGAAGCACGTTAGATCCATGTCAGTAACTACAATAATTACAAGTTGTGGGTCACAATTCCAATAGGTAAGGATCAATGTAGCAAAGTATTTATTATTTTATTAACAGAGTATTATTTCTTATTTTTATAATTTGCTACTCTGTAAACTTTCCTCGATGCTTATCTTTTGTTTATTATTCATAGTTCGTTCTTGCCTTAAATAAATTGCTGTGTCTCCCGAAGTTTGTCTTCCCTAATTTTCCACGTGGCAATATAGAAGTAATTGAACTCATTTAGCGTGATTTTATTCTTATAAATCAGATTCTAAATAAATCAGATTTCTATTGATATTACTGAAATAGTATAGAGGAGTGGTGGATTGAATTAGCCAAATCGCTGGGAGGGTTCACTACTGATAAGCCAACCTCTACCAACATTTTTTCGTATATTTTAGAAATATTATTTTTAGCTTTATTATGGTGGTGGTGTTGCTTATCTCCATGGTTAAACCAATTCCTGAAGTCCACTCCTCTCCAATTTTGCGATTGCAGCATTATAGAGAGGAGCAGAATTTATTGGAGTATTTAGATGGGTTTCCTGTTGATGGGACATCTGATGTAGGTAGAAATACGACTGTTAACATTTAGCTGGACATAGTGGGATTCATGCCTTAGGTACCAGGAGTTCAGAACTCCAGACATACTTCACCTGTCCCTTTATTTATGCTTTATTATACTTGGCTTCTGCTGATCAGATTACCTATTTTCTTTTATATCACTTTAATACATGGTGAAACAATTTTTGTTAGAATATTTAAATAACGTTAGTACACCTTTAAACAAAAACTTGTAAAAATTCATAGATGAACTCGCTCATGCGTCTGGCCAACCAATCAGCAGCAGAATGGGTACCTTACTTGGGCGGCAGTATTTTCTTGCTTCTGGAAGGGACAAATTCCATTCTTCTTTAAGAGAGGATGGTTGCTATTAAATGAGCAATATTAATTCGCTGATTGAGGCAAAAGAGTGCCAAAGAACAAGAGAATAAAACAAAAAATACTTAGAAGTATATAATAATGGATGATATTGCCAACTTCAGGATGGTGCAGCAATTTATTTCAGGCAAGGACAAACTATGAATGGTAAACAAAAGATAAGCCACGAGGGAAATTTACAGAGTAACAAAATATAAACATAAAAATGACCACTCAGTTAATAGAAATAATAAAATCAATAAATACTTTGTTACATATCTTCTTCCCTATGGGAACTGTGACCCACAGCTAGCAATTATTGTATATACTGACATGGATCTGACGTGCTTCTGCCAAGGATTCCATCGAAAGTCTTGGAACTTTGTCCCTAGTACCTTTGCGTATTTTTTTCTTGCGGCGTGAAGAGCGGTTTTGTCGTCGTATCGTCTATAGGGACATCGTCATCTTCGAGGGAAGTCTTGGCTTTGACACGGCGGTGAAATCCTGGAGTCAAGACTGAGTAGTAGATCACAGCACCCATGGCTTCAAGGTTTTCTCGGCGGTCTTCATTTTGTCTTCCCTGATTTACCTGGCATCTCCACCAAAATGCCACGTGGAAAATTAGGGAAGTCAAAAATTTCAGGAGGAGACAACAATTTATTTAAGGCAAGGACAAACTATGAATGGTAAACAAAAGATGAGCCACGAGGGAAATTTACAGAGTAGCAAAATACAAACATAAAAATGACCACTCAGTTAATAAAAATAATAAAATTAATAAAAACTTTGTTACAATATTGTTAGCCATTTGTAGCAGATACTCTCTCTCAATCTCCAAAAATAAAATATAGGAAATGCAGAAATTTTTCAAATACACTGAAATTTTTCTTACCGATGTCACAGTCCAGCCCAGACAAGCCTCGGTAGCAGGAACATCCAAATGGTCTCGGCAAGCAGATCCTCTGTCGAGCACATGGGGGAGATCTGGTGTCGTTCGGGCACGCGAAAAGACAATGGGACCCGAAATATCCGAGAGGGCACTCTAAACAAAAGACAAGGCCGTTTGACTTTGTTATATATATGTCATAATATATACTCTTCCAGTAATAATAAAGCCAACCTACAGACAACCCAGACAGGAGGGTAAAGTCCGGTCACTTGAGACACCATCGACATTCCAAGGGGCGACTACACGTCAGTTAACACCTCGGGACTTTTAAGACAGTTGGAGATTGTGTGCGACACGAACCGCCGCCCGGCTGTGCCGGTCCCGGCTACCTTCCACCTGAAACCACCATCGGCCGGCTGCAGGCTCGGTTGGCGCGCTTCGTGTGGGGTACGAGCCGAGTCTCGTGGCTCCCCGGGCGCATCCTGGCTCGTCCAGTCTCCGATGGTGGCGTCGGCCTGCTTGACATCGCGGGCCAGCTTCGGCTCGCCTGCCTGAAGGGGGTACAGGCCTCTCTTCTAGGCGCCGCCAACGGCTACTCTTGGCTGGTCCGCAGCCGGGCGTGGCTGACACCGCCGGCTCCTGACGTCTGGCACTCGCCTAGGAGGAGGAGACTGCTGAGCCTGTGGGAGGCCGCGTCCAGCGTCCTCGAGCTTGACCACCGGGTTCTTCATCCCGCCAGCCTGAGGTCCCTGCGTCTTCGAGGTGACAACATGTTCCGGCGGCCGCCAGACCTGCTGGCTCCCGAGCGCTGGCTACAGGCGACTGTCGGGGACTTCTCCGATGGCGCCCCTGCACTTGCACGCTCAACGCGGGCCGCGCTCCTAGATGCGCAGCACCTGGGGGCCTTCTGCCAACGTCTTCTGCGGGAAACGCCAGCTCCAGCTATCATGCGGAGTACGAGGCGGACACCATCGTCCTGCGGGGATCGGCGACCCCCATCACCCGCCTACCCAGCCAGAGGGCGCGCCGGGCATTGGACTCGGCACGGCTCCAGGCCCATCCTACTGCAGAGCTGGCTGCCCGGTGGAACCCCATCGTGGATGTGCCCCGCTCCATCCCCTGGGCCGACCTGCGTCGGAACTGCTTCTCGGGTCACGACGCAGATGTCGCCCTACGGCTGGCCCTCCACGCCCTACCACATCCTGACCATCCTGCCTCGAGGCGTGCCAACTGTGCCGCCTGTGGAGTTGCCGAGCTGTGCGCCCCCTGCTCCGGGAGGTGTTCGCTTCCTGCGACTTGCCCCTGGATTTGTAGGCCTGGCTCTTCGGCGTCGGCCTCCATCTCGAGGCAGTGAAGCTAACAAGTGTCGCAAAGGCTACCATCTACAAGTACCATCTTGGTCTTGAGTTGGGTAATGCCAGCCATCACCTCGACCTGCCCACTCTGTGGGAAAGAACTCTCGCAGTCCATCGGTGGCGGAGTCTTTCTCGCGGTGGTCGCCACCAATGAAGACCTTGTATATATATTTATATATATATGTATATTTATCATCTTTTTTATCTATTTATATCTATTTTTATTCATATATTTATCATTATTAATCTTATTTATTCATTTTATGTATATAACCTTATATAATCTCATATGGACGTTATAATAAATATGTTTCAATCTCAATCTCTCTCCCTGGTTGCCTGGGTTCCTCTTCCAACTTGTGATGTCCTCATTTCTCTCCCCACCTCTTATTACCATATAAATATGTAAAAGATATAGGTAGATATACACTCTAGAATTTGTATATTTACCATAATTATAAATAGTATAACAACCCTTAAATGCGTATATACAATTCAACGCCATATTTTCAAAATATGGCAGTTCAAAAACTTATCTCCATGAAATTTTCAACCACCTAAACTGTTACGCATGGACTTTTCCTCGTAAGTCAACCAGCACACTTACATACTTACAGTGTTTGAAAAGATAATGAAGAGCAATACATCCAAATGCCTTCTTTCGAACAGAGCACCTGCGTTTACCTCCCCCAAGTTCAGGAGATTTTTTAAATAAAACATGGTATATAACCCCTTCTCACAACTAGTAACAACCCTCAGGCCAATGGCCTCTATGAGCGCAACAGATAAGTTTAATATTTTCTAGAAAACCTTTAAATATACCTTCCATAAATATATGGAATAGAGTTTGGAATGGAATTATGGGTTACCGAATTTTCACAAAGAAAACATTCCCCTCAGACCTATTATTGCTTATCACCTCTCACCCGCCATGCCCTTATCTCGATTCTTATCATCGTACCTAACTCCTCTCATCCGTCCAACAAATAGATAACCTGTATAACTGATTTTATAAATGAATTGAGAAACTCAAAACCAATGACAGATTGCATCATGGGGTCTTTTGATGTTGTGGCCTCAGTCTTCCTCACCATCTAATAATGAATAACTTGAAAGAAATATTGGAACGAAACTTAACTAATCCTGCAGAAAGCTCAAAAATCATTATTTAAATTATGTCTATTATCATCTAACTTCAGGTTTGAAGATAAATTCCACCAACAGATATATGGCTCTCCTATGGGAAGCCCGCTTTCATTGATTGCGGCGGAGATAGTCATGTCTGATTGATGGATCAACAGTTTTGAGGAATTATGTATAAGAAAATGGTATAGGTATATAGATGATGTATTTTGCGAATTCCAAAAAGGAAAAGAGCATCAAATTTTAAATGCTTTAAATAGTTATAACTCCCAAATCAAATTTACTATGGAATTAGAAACCAAATCACCTTATCTTGATATCCTCATTTTAAAAACAGAACAGAAATTCCACTCCACAGTCTACTATAAACCCGGCATCTTCGTATTTAAATTTTAAATCATACAGCCCAATAGGACACAAAATCTCTATAGTGAAAACGTTAACTAAACGAATATGGACACATTGTTCTCTACCAATTTAAAGAAAATTGAGAAACGAAATATCATCCAAAAACTAAGAAATAATGAATTTCCAATAGATTTTATATATAAACATTTCTACAACCAATCCCTCCCTAAAAAACAAACAATATACCGGGCAAATAGTTATTTACAAAATTCACCTGCTGATGAAAGATTATCCCATGGCATAAAATGCTTATTTAGAAATTCCCGAACCATAGGCCAGATCATTAGAAACCCCATAACCAAATCCAATAATAATACATAGTCGAGAAGTAAGCAGAACGCCATATACTCCATCTCCTGCCGTCTCTTACATAGGAGAGACCAGCAGATCAATAGACATAAGAGTTAAAGAACATAGCCGTAATATCAGAAGCCAAGATAATAAATCCTTAATATTCCAGCATGAAATTTCTACAGGTCATCAATTCAACCTACAAGATATCACATAACATATTCTCCAAATACAATAGACTCATTCTAGAATCTTTAATCTACAAAGACAGCATAAACAGGAGATCTACCCCAACAGTTCCAACATATTCAACACAGACAATCCCACCCCCATTGTCCCCATAACCCTCTACAACTGGAAACTATTTATTTTTTATTTTTAAAATGTATTTATGTGAATCTCTATTGTATATCTGTTGCACGCCTTTGCGGAGCCAGTGGTCTGATAAAGCGCGACCGCGTGAAAGCTTGCCTCCCGATACCTTAATAAAGAAACTCTGCAAATATTTTAAATTTATTTAACTCAATTATAATATTATTTGCATCAATATTTCAAGTATCAACCGTTTTATTTTATACCTTTATCTTCAAATCTAATTTCAAATACACCTATATCTTTTTTAATATTTTGAATGTTTATTGGTTATTTATCTTTAATATATCTCGAGTTTTTTTTCATGTTTGAACTTTTGTTCTTTTTTACATTTTTATTTGAACAATCAAGCTAATTATTTTCACTTGATTGTACAATGTTGAATCATTTGTTTATTTTCAACTTAATGCCCTTTCCTTTCTTTTCTTCTTTAAACTCTACTCAAACCTTGTAATTATTCAATTTTTCATATAATATAATATCTAAATTTAATGTCGTTTCTTGATGCAAGCATCCCTTGTGGGGATATCGCGTCTTATTTGGTTATAAATAAATAAATAAACTTTGACCTTTATATCAAACTTTTCTAATGTAATTTTAATATTTTTGAATAACAATTTTGGAAATTACATCGATACCTTTATTCACAACTTTTCACGGCATCATAGCCATACATTCACAGAGAGATCGTTGCTATCCGATAAAACTCTATAACCCACCTTGATTCTACAAGAACATCTTGTATTTCAACTACGAACGCTTCTTCACTGCAACTTTTCCAACAGTCGAACTTGAGAAGCTAGTTAGGTTTGTTTATTTTATTCACGGCCCGGTTCGAGCATCAATGCCCACTTTTCTTTTATTTTCCATCTGGGTAATTAAGCTTTTCTTCAATATAATTGAGTGCCTTTACCACTGCTCATCGCGGTTAAATCATTCTCTTTTTTAGGCACAAGAACGACTCTCTCTTTCTCTTTCAATCCATCTTTTTCGACCAAGTTTCCACCACATATTTCCAAATTTGTCTGATAGGACAACCCATAGAGAATATACTCAGCTACCCTTAAAGTCTTTGAAAATAAATTGATCAGAAAAATCATATCCCCACCCTGGTTCGTTCTGAACACAATCCTCTGAACCGATCTAAATATCGAAAACATCATAACTAAATTATTAGACAATCATTTGAATTATAAGAAAAATACGAAAAATTAGAAAATCCCTCCTTCAAAGAAGCCACAAACTACAAATGCGGAAAAAGGAAAATAAGAAATTTAAAACCTATACAAATTCTCCATCAACTAAGCCAGAATGACGAAAAGTGGAAAAAAGGAAAAAATAAACCCACCTTGAATATCGAAGAAGCCAGACAATACCTTCTCAAGAACAATATCCCCAAGGACCTGAGGACCCAACGACATCAATATATCGTAAAGATAGAGGCTGCCTGGCCGGCTTTCATAGTTCTTCAAATAAAAGACACTTCGGCCAGTAAATATTTTTATTGTCAAGACCTTTCAACAAAAACGTCGAGACAATAAAAATATTTACTAGCCGAAATGTCTTTTATTTGAAGGACATCATATCTATATTAATAAAATGCTAATTTCATAAGTGTTGTTCACTAAAAATTTTCGTTACAATGCATCAATTTCGACCAAATTTTCAACATTTATGTAAAACGAGATGGAGCAGGTTTTGCTTAACATCAAAATATTTTTCCTAACATTAACATGCGTAACTTCGCTGTTATCGATTAAATACAAACAATAGGAACAAGGAATTGAATGAAAATAAGAATTGCACAAATTTTAACTATAGAAATATATTTTGTTTACTAAAACATTGTACATGTAAACTTAAACTTAACTAATTCCTATTTGAGTGATTTTGTTGAGGATAGGACGATGATATGAGAAATATGAAATGAAAGGAAGTGTTTCTGCTGTAATGTGTCTTGCGAGTCGATAGTTGTTCCTTTTAAATTAAAACATTTACTTATATTAGATGTTAAAATTCTTGCTCAACACAGTTTAAATAAAGTTTTCTTATATCTGCCACTTTTTCTTAATATTTGAAATTTTAAATAAAAAATTCGAAAATCAAAACATTTATTCAGATCGAAGGTTCAAATTTTTGCTAAATAAATTTGAAACTATTTAAAATTTGTAAAATAATAATTAATTAATTAATTAATTTTAAACTAATAATTTACTTAACACTATCAACATTTATCAATAGTATGACATAACCTATATAAAAAAACCAACAATTAGTTGATATTTTTTTATTCTGACAGATGTCTCGTTCGGTGACTCATCGTAACGTTACCGGGCGTTACACTTTTTCATAAGTGACTCCCAGCCGCAACCTAATTTAAGACGTTGTCACGTCAAAAAAATCAACAGAGTTAATTTTATTTATATATATATAAATACAAAATAAAATTTCAACAGAGTTAATTTTTTTACATACTAGCTAATAATCTCAATCTAAAAAATATTCAAAACAAGCAATTTTAAGATAACACCATATGTAAAACAGTCGGCCAAGAAAACAAATAACGTATAATATTGTTACATCAAGATTAATGGCGTATTTCTTATATTATTTTTAATATATTTGAAATTTAAATTATATATTTATTTATTTTTATATTCTATGATATTTATTTAAAACAGATTATTTAGATTATCATCATTTGTATTTAGGTACACGTGGGACTTCACTGCTCTCTTTGATGTGAGAAAATAAATAAATTATTCTGGAGGCTCTTAAAGAAGACTTATCTCGTTATTCCCTTTTATAAAGTTGTAGGATGGTTGAAACACGCTCTGGTAAGATGCAAGACCCAGCACAAGAGAGAATCAAGGCTGAAGAGTCTGCCAAGCCGCAACTTGGTGCAACAATTGTTGGAGATGCTAGTTCCGACCCAGTTGTCCTGAATCCCAACATCGACATCCCCAAATATGATGGAACAGCAGACCCTCGCCCATGGATTGAATCCCTCGAAGAGATTGGTTTCCTCTATCATTGGGCAGACTACATAATTGCCCGTTATGCCGCCATGAACATGACGGGAAGCGCTAAAACCTGGTTGAATTTACACAAAGCGAGTTTCACGAGCTGGGAAAATATTAAAATCCGCCTCATTCAGGATTTTTCTCTGGACGCCAATAAAGAAGAACTAAGAATGAAGCTCAACAGAATGCAACACTGGAATGAACCAGCAATCAGGTTCGCGGAAGACATCCTAGTGTTGTGCAACAAGGTTGACCCCGCAATGGAAGAAGAAACAAAAATCGATCATGTTATTGGAGGACTGAAAAAAGAGTACTCATTCGCGCTCTACCTGAACCCTCCTAAAACGACCGATGAACTTCTTGTCGTGTGCAAGAAAATGGATTCTTTTGAAAAGAAGTATCGGGAACGTGTGGAGAAATCCAGAAACCTATATAACGGCCCACGCTATTCTAGACCCCAACAACAATCGAGGTACGTGCCGCCGACTGCCACACGAAACTACCAGACCCCTTCCAGGCCCCAAGCCCCTGTTTCCAATAATTACAAGAAGGACTTCCCTCCTACTCCCAGGCAGTATCGAAACAACTTGACCCTGCCCTTTACCCCGAGACGTCCTTATAATCCAAACTTTGTGCCTAAACCAAACCTCCAGAGAAACACCTACAATAAAAGTCAAGAAGTGAGCAAAAATAGGACGGAAGATGGAAGACCAATCTGCTTCAAGTGTAACAAGCCAGGGCACGTGGCCCGTTATTGTAGGGTCAAGTTTATAAGAAGAGGATCCAACAGCTACCCAAGAGAAGATCGAAGAGAAATGCCAAATGAATGAAATATCAGATAAATCAGGACCTCGGCTTTATGCTGATGTATGTCATAGCACACAGACAAATATTCCTAACCCGGAATAGATATTCCGTGTTGGAAGATTTAAACTAAGCGTCGCGCCTGAATATGTCAATCAAAGCAAGTCGACCATAAATGGAATCAAAAAGTTGGACCCTAAATACAAATTAAAAATTCATGTGGACAAGATAGAAACTTTTGGAGCTTTGGTTGATACAGGCGCTGACCTCTCAGTGGTCGACCTCAGAACGGCCCTCGATACAGGCCATGGTATAAGTAAACTCGCAAAAACTTGTGCAGGACCCGATGGAAAAAAATTAGACATAGTAGGAAGTATATTTTTAAATATAAAAATTGATGATGAAACATTATCACACAACTCTGTGATATTGAAAACGCATTTACGGACATTAATTTTTGGAAGAGATTTCCTTAAGAAAATGAACGCGAAAATAGATTGCAAAAAAAGAAATAATAAAATACGATCTGACAAATAATCATGACATAAGCAATTATGAACTGAAAAAAATAAAAAGCGTTGAAGATACTGTTATACCTGAAATGTCTATTAGATTAATTAAGGCCTCAATAGAAGCAGAGGATGGCGAATATGTCATCGAAGAGAACAACAGAATGATTCAAACAAATGGCCTTCGATTGGCAAGAAGTTTGCTTACTGTCACGGATAGGAAAACTCATATCTGGATAACGAACCCTTATCCTCGACCTTTAAAAATCATGATAGACCAAACATTGGCTCTTGGAAGCCTTCCTGCAGAGGTAAAGTTCATTGAGAAGTTAGAGCAAATTAATAATGACGAAATCCAATTTCAGATAAACAAAAATCTATCACCTAAAGAACAAGAGGATTTGAAACAAATTTTGATTAAGTATGCTGATTTGTTTTCGCCGAGGTTAGGCAGGACCAATTTGGCAAAACACCGGATCGATACAGAAGATGCAAAACCGATAAAGCACAAGCCATATAGGGTGAGCCCCAAAGAACGGGACATTATAAAAGATCAAATTGATGAAATGCTCAAAGAAGGCATAATTAGACCATCTTCAAGTCCCTGGTCTTTCCCTGTAATACTGGTCAAGAAGAGAGATGGTAAGTTCAGATTTTGTGTAGACTATAGAAAATTGAATGAGGTAACAGTAAAGGATGTTTATCCAATCCCAAGAATTGATGACGTAATGGATACTCTCCAAGGATCGAAGTACTTCTCAGCAATAGACCTTAGATCGGGATATTGGCAAGTCGAAATTGAAGAGAAAGACAAGGAGAAGACAGCTTTCACTACGACCCACGGTTTATATGAATTCAACGTCATGCCCTTTGGACTATGCAACGCCCCTGCTACTTTTGAGAGGAATATGGACAATGTGCTTGGAAATCTAAGATGGCAGATTTGCCTTTGTTATCTGGACGACGTTATTATATACAGCTCAGACTTTCCAACCCACCTTTAAAGACTTGAAGATGTCTTAAAATGTTTTAGTGAATCAAATTGAAACTGAACGACAAGAAATGCAGATTTGCATTTGAAGAACTTGAGATCCTTGGTCATATAACCAACCAACAGGGTATAAAACCGGCCGAATATAATATCAAAGCCGTTAGGGATTTTCCTCAGCCCAAGAAGGTCAAAGAAGTACAATCGTTCCTAGGAATGTGTTCCTATTAAAGAAAATTCATTAAAGATTTCTCATTAATTGCTGACCCATTGACAGGACTCATCAGGAAAAATGCGCAATTTACCTGGACAGAAAAACAAGAGGAAGCATTTCAAAACCTTAAAAAAGCTCTGATAAATCCGCCAATTTTAGGTCACTTTGATCCAAATGTAGCCACCTACATTCACACAGACGCCTCTAACATCGGCTTAGGTGCAACACTGGTCCAAATTATCTGTGGGGAAGAGAAGGTGATATCATATTTGAGTCGAACTCTAAGTAAAGCTGAGCAAAATTACTCAACCACCGAAAAGGAATGTTTGGCTGTGGTGTGGGCAATATCAAAACTACGACCCTACCTATATGGAAGACACTTCAAGATAATTACAGACCATCACGCATTGTGCTGGCTGAAAAATCTTAAAGATCCAACAGGTAGACTTGCAAGGTGGGCACTGAAAATTCAGGAATACGATTTTGACATAATACACAAATCGGGTAAAAAACATATGGATGCTGATGGCTTATCTAGAGGACCCCTACCTGAAACGGATTGGGTCGAAGATTATGAACGACTATTTTTGAATCAGATAATAAATGAAGAGGATGAATTCATAGAACATGTTAAGAAAAGCCTTAAAGGAAGCAAACGAGCAATCACACAGAATTTTAAAGACGAAAATGGATGTCTATATAAGAAGAACCCAAACCCTGAAGGCAGAACATGGTTGCTGGTAGTGCCGAAGAAGAGAAGGAAAGAAATCATGAGTGAATTCCACAACCATATGCTGAATGGCCATCTAGGCGTCGCCAGAACTACATACCGCTTGAAGAATAAATATCATTGGCCTTCCATGCTGAAAGATGTTTCAGAATTTGTAAAGACGTGCCATCTTTGCCAAAGTCGGAAAGGTTCAAATCAGTCGCCCTCTGGACTTTTGCAACCCATTCCCCCAGCTAACTACCCTTTTGAAAGAATCGGGATTGACTTTGTTGGTCCCTTGCCATCAACGAAAAGAAGAAGGAAGTGGATAATTGTGTTGACTGATTATTATACCAGGTACGCTGAAACAAAGGCAGTGTCAGAAGCAACAGTGAAAGAAGTCTCTACATTTTTAATCGAACAATTTTTTTTACGTCACGGGGCCCCAAGGTTTCTTATTAGTGACAGAGGTTCACAGTTCACTAGCAATTTGATGAAGGAGGTTATGAAAATGTGCAAAGTTAAACACTGCTTCACGACGAGCTACCATCCCCAGACTAACGGACTAACGGAACGGCTAAATAGAACTCTAATCAACATGATAAGCATGTATGTAAATACAGACCAGAAGAACTGGGACGAAATCCTCCCTTTCGTCACCCACGCGTACAATACCACGATTCAAGAAACCACAGGCTACTCTCCATTTTTCCTGTTATTTGGGAGGGAACCCATGTCCCTCTTAGACGACGATAATATCCCAATTGACAGTAACATGAACGATTATGACGAATATATAGAAAATTACTTAGATAAAATAGCAAGGACGAGACAGGTAGTCATTAACAACACAGAGAAGACTCAGGAAAGAATGAAGAGAAACTATGACAAAAAACACAACGAGAGAATCTATGAACCAGGACATTTAGTGGCAGTTTGGACACCAGTCAGGAAAATCGGAAAATGTGAAAAACTATTGAGAAAATATTTTGGCCCATATCGAATATTAAAAAGCTGTCTAACGTAAATTACTTAATTGAGCCGAAAGATAATCCTGGCCAAGACCCATTGATTGTCCATGTCTCAAGACTCAAACCCTATTTTGAGAGAATTGATGAGGTAACTCACGAGGACGTGACGACCTCTGGAGAGGGGGAAGTGTTACATCATGATTAATGGCGTATTTCTTATATTATTTTTAATATATTTGAAATTTAAATTATATATTTATTTATTTTTATATTCTATGATATTTATTTAAAACAGATTATTTAGATTATCATCATTTGTATTTAGGTACACGTGTGACTTCACTGCTCTCTTTGATGTGAGAAAATAAATAAACTATTCTGGAGGCTACTTAAAGAAGACTTATCTCGTTATTCCCTTTTATAAAGTTGTAGGATGGTTGAAACACGCTCTGGTAAGATGCAAGACCCAGCACAGGAGAGAATCAAGGCTGAAGAGGCTGCCAAGCCGCAACTTGGTGCAACAATATATATATAATATAATATATATAATATAACGGTATAATAACGGTATAAAGAAATAATGAGCCTATTGTTCAAATTTATAATTGTAACGAATAGTATTTTAATTAAAACATTTTAAAAACACACAGTTTGAAACGGGACGTTTTACAAGAGTAACATCCATGGCGCCAATTTATAATTGTAACGAATAGTATTTGAATTAAAACGTTTTTAAAATATATACGCACTCGGGTAAAACCCGGACGTTGCCCGGGCCATTCGTCTAGTAATTGATATAAATTATAATTGTAAATGATATCCTGTGCATAACCATCCCCCACAGTATAATGTAAATATGATGATCTAGGTTGCTCTTTTTAAGCGGTACCTAATAAAGTTATTTGGAACTGGATTTCCTTAACATACTGTAGATGGACCAATGCCTACGATAACATAACGTCCCATTACATCTCAGTACCAGAAGCAGTCTATTCTGTGTCCACCCATCTAGACTTCTCAATTAACTCAACACTCAAGTCAATACTCTTTCTACTATTAATTTCAACATTCAATGCTGTATATAAAAACTCAAATTTATATTTTTATTTTCATCCTTTTTTTTCATTTATTTTTACATTGGGCTTAACATTATTATCAATTATTATTTGTCAACATCACATTTTTATTATCAATGTTTTCATGTTAATATCATCTGATGTTTTCGCCTTAATTTAATATAGGGTATTGATTTTTATTTTATTGAATTGTAAACCCACATATGTATATATATATTAAGAAAAGGTATCTCCTTATCGTGCAACTGAAAGTTGCTGATGGCTTGCGCCATCTATCGGAATAAATATAAACTATTCTCGTTGATTTTTAATTATTCCAGAATTGGCCAAATACCCATTCTTGATTAATCAAGAAAAGCTAACCACGGACGCGTTTCGGGCTGTTGGCCCTCATCAGCGTGGTGCAAGCTGTACCTCAACGACCAAAATAAATTGGTCATTAAGGCATCCTGAAAAATCATGAAACGGGTAGTTAAGGCCAGAATTGCGTGAGGACGCTACACAATGTGAAAAAAATAGTACAAATGCAATATTGTACTGGGATAAGGTGCATAAATTAAGAAAAAGGCATCTCCTTTTCGTGCAACTGAAAGTTGCTGATGGCTTGCGCTATCTATCGAAATGAAATATTTTTTAAATAATAATTTTTTCGTATATATATATATGAATTACTTTCCAAAAATTAATTTTTCTTTCTTTTTGACTTTAAATGTTTGATAAAAAGTTAACATGGTTCTGTCTTTGCTCTTTTTCTTATCCTAATACCTTGAATTCTTCCTTTTATTTTCTATGTTCTGCTCATATGACGCGTAACTGCCGAGGAAACAGCGTGAACTTGTTATAACCCTATGTTGTTACTTAAAAAAACATTTTGATATCTTAAAAGTAATATTTTTATAATTTGTTTTTAATGATCATTACTCATTCTCTAATACAATTATATTTCATATAAATTATATTCAATTATACTATATATATATATATTAATAGCGGATGTGTACCCGGCTTCGCCCGGGTTTTATCCGAGTGGAAGTTTGCCTAACGAATATTATTGATAATATATTTATTATTGATAATTGATAATAATATTCCGGAACACACACAACACACACACACACACACAGAATATTATGATAATAATATTCATTACGTTATATATTTATATAATATATAAAATATATTTTTCGAGCAAACATATCCACTCTCTCTACTGAATATTATTTTTAAAAATATATATATAAATAAAAAATATCTAGAGATAAACTACACGATCTTAGCCAAAAGGCTGAGAAACGATATTTTATATATAGAGATGACCTGGTTTCGTGTGTCTTCTGCTCGAGTGAATGTTTCGCAGGTAGAATTTTGTTCCTGCCTACTGAAAATTATTATCTGACTTCGCCCGTGGTCTGTTTTAGTGAATATTCCCCTAAAGAATTTTGTTTCTGTCAATCAAGCATGATACAGCAATATTGTCATCACCATTTCTGACTAAAAAAATATTGTTGCTCAGTACCTGGTTAATTATAATTTTTCTTGGTTAAAGCGCGACAAAAAACTCTTCCAGATTTAACTCTCTGTCCTGTTCAAATTTCAGCGAGATTAGTTACATATTGAGGGCGTGCATAGCCGACAAACATATATATTGTGACGAAGAAATAATTTATTAATTAAATTATTCAATGAAACTATTCAACAGATTATATAAATATATTGTTACGATGTACTAGAGCGCCATCTGTTATCAAATTATAAAACTATTTTAGAGGCGTGACATTCTTTTTAAAATAAAACAATTTCCACTGTCCTTACTGCGATGGAAAAATTAAAGGGAGGCCCTCCCTTTAATTTTTCCATCGCAGTAAGGACAGTAGAAATTGTTTTATTTTAAAAAGAATGTCACGCCTCTAAAATAGTTTTATAATTTTATATAAATATATATTAATATTTTATGTAAAATAATCATCAAAATATCTCTTTGCTTGCTTGCTCAAGATTCTCTAGCTGTAGATAGTGGGGGCTGACTTTTTAATAATTGTAGACCAGTCGCCGTGACATCATCAATAAATACTTTTGCATATTAGGATATTTCAAGGCTTGATTTCTACGCTACAACTGGTGGAGAGCTGGGCCGATACCCATTAAGAAATAAAATAAAAATTGATTCTGTTGAACCAGAAGAAACTTCTATGAATGTAAAGAAGGAAGATACTCAGGTAAGCAACTACGTTGTTCAACATCTACCAAGGAACCCTTCCATTTTCTCCGGGGAGGATGGTGAATATCTCCAAAAATGGTTAAAAGGGTATGCACGTGTGGCAAGGTACAACCATTGGGACGAAACCCTTTGTCTCACTAAAGTTTATTTTTAACTGTCTGGAACTGCTCTCGAATGGTTTGAGAACAACGAAGAAAGCATACAGACTTGGAAGGAATTCACATCTCAATTAGAGAATGTGTTCGGAAAAAAATAAAATTCAAAATTGCAAGCGGAGAAGAAACTTAAAACACGGGCACAATTAAAAGGTGAAAGTACCAAATGTTACATCCAGGATCTCCTGTGCTTGTGCAAAGAGGTTGATCCTCAAATGAGCGAGGAAGATAAAATCTCCCACCTCATGAAGGGGATAGCTGAGGAGCTTTATCAAGCACTCTACCGAGGGATGTACAGAGCACCGAGCAATTCATTACAGAATGTCGCCGTGTCGAAGCGCTCCGTTGTAGGCGAGTTACCCCAACCAGGTACGAACGGCTACCGAATATAGCCTTTCTCTGTGACCAGGATGACGGAGAAGATCTGTCATCTTTGATTAGGCAAATTGTTCGTGAGGAGGTACAGCGGGCATTAGACTCTCCTCGGGAGGAACCTAAAAATGCTACAATCGAAGAAATTGTAAAGGAGGAGATTGGAATAACCCTGGCGCCAATCTCAAAGTCTAGGAGAAGCCCCCCTCAGAAGGAAAAACCCCGACAGTTTTTAAATACCAGATATGAGGCCGAAACGATAAGATCGCACCCTGAACCTCGATACCCAAAACAAGGAGGAAGACGCGACACCAATGATTGGCGTACAACTGAGGGAAGGCCAATCTGTTTCTACTGCGGACGCCGAGGTCACGTCGTCCGCTATTGTCGTGAGAGGAAGAGACACAATGAGGAAAGGAGAAATGACTATTTCCAAAGAAAGCAACACACAATGGTATCCTACAACTCTCGAGCTGAATCTCAGGACCCCAATGACGAATCATCGAGAAAAACTTTCAATCGCTACCGAAGCCCTACTTCATATCGCGGTCGAAACAGACAACATTTCGCACCTGCTAGAAGATCTATCTGGACGCCCCGCCATTGAAACTAGATGATAGACCACATTGGAGGTGAGGCCGTAAAGTTATAAAATCCCCCCTTGCCGACCACAGTAGAAATTAGAAAAAGCTACCTTGACGTAAACCTAGACCTACCAAGCCCTCATGAAGAAGATATCTTAACTGAAAGAAGACATCCACCGCAGTCACCTGAAAATATCCCTGGCCATAGTACTAGTTCTTAAGACTGACGACGTAAGTCTCCTGCTGAGCATCGGGTCGATGCTCTCTATAGGAGGAGGCTATGTGACGAAGAAATAATTTATTAATTAAATTATTCAATGAAACTATTCAACAGATTATATAAATATATATTAATCTTTTATGTAAAATAATCATCAAAATATCTCTCTGCTTGCTTGCTCAAGATTCTCTAGCTGTAGATAGTGGGGGCTGACTTTTTAATAATTGTAGACCAGTCGCCGTGACGTCATCAATAAATACTTTTGCATCTTAGGATATTTCAAGGCTTGATTTCTACCTTACAATATATATATGTTCCCGGCTTTTGTTAAAACGATTCTAGCAAACATCCAATCCCTATATTGAATCTACACTCTCGATAATTTGAAGTTGAAGGAATAGTATCTTGCCACAAACGAACATTTGTAAATAACTGTATTCAGCGAATGTACCCGGCTTCGCCCGGTTTTACCCGAGTAAAAGTTTGCCTAACGAACATTTGTTAAAACGATTCTGGAAAACATCCAATCCACCTATATATAGATTTATAAACGTATATAAATATACAAGGTGCGTTCATTAATTTCCAGGACTGGTTAAAAAATAAAATAAATAAAAAAGCTAGAGAAAATATTTTTTTACAGAGTTAAATATTGGACATTCGACCACACCTGACTGAAAGCACGAGTCTCGTGGCGCACGCGCCGATCTAAAAATAGAACAAAACAACTTCCTTGTAAGGTTCGCATTTCTAATTTTAAATAGCCATTTTCGAAGAGCAGAGAATCTGCATTAATTTTTGTTTTAAATTGAAGAAAGTGCTACTGAGACGTATGAATTGATTAAAGAAGCTTTTGGCGATGCAGCTTTATCCCGTTCAAGAACTTTTGAATGGTTTTCACGTTTCCAAAAAGGTCGGGTAAAGGTAAACGATGATCAGCATACTGGGCGTCCAAGATCATTTCGTTGCGCGGAAAACAAGCTCAAAATAAAGGATTTAATTAAATCTAACAGAAGAGTTTCTATTAAAGACTTATCTTCAGAGACTGGACTATCTGTTTATTTGGGGATAATGAGGTGCTTAAGGGAGGCAGTGCGCCTTAAAAGACCTGAAAGATGGCAAAACAATGACTGGATACTTCACGTCGGTAATGCGCGGCCGCACACAGCCCATTTTGTTTTGCAGTTCTTGGACAAGAATTCAACCATACAGATCCCTCTCATCCACCCTATTCCCCCGACTTAGCCCCCAATGACTTTTTCCTCTATCCTAAATTGAAAATGTACTTGAAAGGAAGGAAATTTGACATTTTTATATGATACAAGCTGAATCGAAGGCAACCTTGAGGAACCTCTCAAAAAGTGATTTTATCTCCTGCTTCGACAATTGGAAAAAAAAGATGGAACGGGTGTATTGAGGCAGGAGGGGCATAATTTGAAAAATATTAAATCAGTTTTTTTATTTGTTTTATTTTTCATAGATACAGAGCAGTCCTGGAAATTAATGAACGCACCTTGTAGTTATATGTGTTTGAATATATTTTTGAAACATATTTTTTTAAAACATTTATTAATTTTTAAATAGGATATTGTCACGTTTGTGGATTTTATAATTAATTATTTCTTTTTTTTTTTCAATGAATTATGTATATTAATTTAAAAATTCATTTTTGTTATCATCATCACATACAATGTAATTTTTTATATAAACAAACGATAAAAAAATAACAACAATTATTTGGAGGCTACTTAAAGTTATCTCATGAATCCTGCCAAGAAGAAAAAGAAGGCCTACAAGCCTACAACCCGCATCGTGAACGTCGCCGACCTGGAGAGGGAAGATGAGATGGTGATCTCACGCAACTGCAGCATCCTGAGCTCCATTGGCCATCCTGCCCTGAAATCCCTGCATGAGGACCTGATCCGCTACATCGCCTCGCGGACTGAAATGATCAAGGCCCTCGCTACCAATGTAGAGAACCTCACAGACACCCTCGAGTCCTTCGCAGAGTTGGACGAAATTGAGGAGGCCAACAAGCCCAAGACTGCTTGCCGCGGCACTCAAACCTGCCCTGCTCCTTCCTGCAATGAAACCAGCTCCCAGACTGACCCAATCAAGCCCGCCACTCCTGCTCCTGCTGCTCTCCCTGCCAAGAAGCCTGCCTCCTCCCTGCCTGCTCCTGCTCCAACCAAAAGGAAGCAGTCTGAAGCTCCCAACCCGCCTGCAAAGAGGACAAACCTGAATGGTCCTTCAAAACCTGTGCCTTCCCACGTCTCCAAGCCTGCGGCCGCCCAAGTGATCCTTCATGGAGAAAAATCGGCGGCCCACACAGTGGTCATCTCAGATGACCCACAGGCTGACCCAAGGGAGATGCTGAAAACAGTCCGCGCTGCTCACACTCTCCCCCAAGGCGTTTGGGCCTCCCTGCGCACCAAGGGGAAGCTGGTCCTCCATTCCAGCAATCCTGACACCATCCCTGAGGTTACAACCTCCCTGGCCAGCAAGTTGAATGGAATGAAGGTCCGCCAGCAGAAGG
The DNA here is from genome assembly GCA_030710605.1 of Cordylochernes scorpioides. Classification (NCBI taxonomy): domain Eukaryota; kingdom Metazoa; phylum Arthropoda; class Arachnida; order Pseudoscorpiones; family Chernetidae; genus Cordylochernes; species Cordylochernes scorpioides. The sequence continues at coordinate 20,487,810 of CP092873.1, read as the reverse complement.
AGATCCTGCCACGGATCTGCCTCTTCAAAGTGGATGAGGAGACATCCAACTCCACAATTGAGGAGACCTTCCTGGAAACCGCTGCTGTTAGAAAACTTCCGGGGGACAAGGTGGTGCGCGTGGCGCACCGTTCTGCACCCAGAAACGGGACCTGCACCGCCTTCATCGAGGTGGACCTCAAGACCTTTAGAGCCCTGGGCGTTCGCGGGAGGATCGTGGTGGATGGAGTAATCCTCAACTTCGAGGAGTCCATCCGCGCCCGCGTCTGCTTCCGCTGTTGTGGCTTCGGCCACAACTCTGCCCAATGCACCAGAGCTCCTAAGTGCTTCCACTGCGGTGAAGACGGCCATGAAGGCCGAACCTGCCCATCCATTGCTGACCAGCGCACCTCCAAATGTGCCAACTGCTGCTCCCAGGGTCTTCCTGACAAGCACGAGGCGAGAGCTTCAAGCTGCCCCATCCTGAAGTCTAGGGCCCTCAAGTTCTAGGCTTCAAGGACCTTCTGCCTCCATTTCCATCTGCCACTTCTCCTGGATTCCTGGCCTATTCAACGCACCCGCCTCACTGCACCCTGGCGCTATTCCCCTGTTTGCCCAACGTTTCCACCACCCCTGCGAGACATCTCCTGCTTCCACATCCTAGGGTCCCTTGCCACCTGACATCGATTTTGGGCTCAAAAATCATAACTTTTGGTTAGTAGCCCGTAAATAAAGATATTTTCTATAACAACAATTAAATTTGCTTCTTCTTTATTATAAAACAACAGCAAATTAAATTAACAATGTAAAAATATATTTTAACATTACAACATTTTAACATTTAACACAAAAACGTTACAATATTTTCTTTAAATATATATTAATATTGAAATGCCAAGTTTTTTTACAACGTTTTTGGAATATTATATTACTATATTTCTAATTAAATTTATTACACTTGGAACACATTTGAGCATTTTTACAATTTATAAATGTAATTTCACCAGATACCGCGAGAGGCGCTGCTTGCGAGTGAAAGTAGAAAATTTGCAAATAAAATTGCAAAGAATATTTATTTCAAATCGAATTCAAACCAGAAATCTTCCCAGTAGTATAGTAAATAACTTCCTAAAGTTTCACGGCGATTGGATAATCTTACCTTTTAAAAACATTAATCGTGTGAACAAACTAACATTCAACATGTAAACAAACCACGTGTTAATTATTAACCAATCAAATTCATTTATCGTCGCGACCAGTGCTGCGCTCAAGCGGTAAAAGGCTGGAACTATCGCTTGTTGTTTTTTTATTTTAAAAATTAGCACATTAACTTTTTTAGTTTTTTGAATAGCCTATATGTTAAACGAAATCTTCAGCTACCTACATGCGAAATTTCATAATGATTGATTCAGTAGATTTTACGCTAAGCGATAACAAACATCGATTTTGAATTTCATTTTTATAGATATAAGGATATAATCTAAAAACTCAAATATTTTTATATTTTAAAAAATATATATTTCATTTTTATTCATTGATATTTCTACTTTTGGTTATCATCGTTTTTAGAATGACTTTCAGTTTTGTTGTAAATATGCGTATTTAACATATCTATCTTTTTGAATCAATAATATAGGATTAACTTTTCATATTATATATAATGTGAAAATAATTAATGTGTAATATTTCCTCAAGTAATTGAAAATAAAAGCTGCTTGATGGTGAATAATTATCTTTTTCTTATCACGACTGTACCAACCCTTTATCTTATCGATTCTCTGTCTTATCAACTCTTTCTCTAACAACAAACAAATAATTTATAACATATATACAATTATATCTATCAATTAAGAGATAACTGATGAAATCATGCACATAATATCAATATAAACCAAAAATAAAATTACAATATAATCACATTAAACGTTACAGTATTTGATGGCAAAGACGTACCATTTTCACAGTTAGTTCCATTGTATCCCGGTTGACACAGACATCTTCCAGTGATATCATGGCAGACAGAACCTTCCCTACAGGATGGGCATGTTTGGTCGCAAAGTTCCCCATATTTCCCATCAGGGCATACTGCAAACATTCAAGATTATTAGATATTTCTACCAAGTAGATTCAAACAAAAGGTCTCCAAGTTTTCGGTAAACAATTATGTAAATTTATTGTTTTATGATATAGAAAACAATGATGTAAAAATAAAAATAATTTGTTTGTGTAATATAGTATCTAAGTGTTGTTTCTTGACGCAAGCATCCCTTGTGGGGATATCGTGTCTGATTTGATAATAATAAATAAATGATGTAAATTTATTTAAATGTTTAATCAATATATATGTAAATATTAAAAACAAAGAGGCATTTCCTGACCAGGCTCATATAAGCTTTTCTAGATGATAGAGCGCCATCTAGTGGAGCAAAAATAAACTAAACGTTTATTTAACTTGCTCCGTGATATTTGGTCAACCCAATTTCTTGATAAATCATGAAAAGTCAACCACGAACGCGTTTCGGGCTGTTGAACCTCGTCAGCGTGATGCAGGCTGTAACTATACGACCCAATTTTGGTCCCAGAGACTTCCTGAGAAATCAAGAAATGGGTATTTAAGGCCAAGTTTGCGTAACTACGCTTTTCATGTGAAAAAAACAATAAAAATAGAAAATAGGTCAGGTTTTGATAATAAAAACTTATTTTATTATTATTTATTATTAAAATAATTTATATTTTCATCGTTTTTTTCACATATGTAAATATGTGTCTTACTTTAAATAGTGTACTTGATTCGAATAAAGTGTGTTTGTGAGCTAGTTATTGTTGAGTCGACTTTGGTGTTAGATTGAGCATCTGGTTTCGGTTAGTCTACCATTCAGGAGTAGAAGGACTTTTACCCCATAGAAAAAAATCGGCGAACTCCTTCCAGGACCTAAACATGTTTAACAGAGCGTCTAGGCAAAGCAGAGCCTAGGCGTAGACACGCTTTACGCGACAATGTTATTTGACGTTGTCTACATAACACTACCAGAATTATTAATAAAAATACTACCTAACTCATTTATTGAACATCTCTGAAATCTTGAAATTTCAACAACAGCTTTGGCAAATTCAAAAAGCCTGTCAGCCTCCACCCCACGTTAATCCAGGGCAGGTTTTGGTGTTATGAGATACACTTATATATATATATATATATGCAATATAATTCCCACACAACTTGTAAATAGTCAACACATTTTTTATTTCAATATCCATATATTTTAATATCTATAATCAAAGAGTAAATAGTCAATGCTTGTATATAATTTTTTGACCAACGACCCGAGGGGTAAGAGGGAGAAGAGGAGAACAAAGGAGTTGGAAAATAAACAAAGAGAAAATGGCTGCGTTTCTTTTTGTCGCGTCTATTATTTCTTATATACAAATTTAGAGTTTCAAATTTATAATTATTTAAAGACTCACCTTAATACGACATATATATATATATATATATATATGTAATATTGTTGCAATGTGCTGACGTATGGATGAACTGGCAGTCGTGAACGTGAGGCGAGTGTTGGTGTTCTTCCCACACGCGGACAACAAGAAGCAGAGGCAGGGCTAGATGTTAGCACAAAAAGGGATCGGGGACAGCCCACGGGACAGAGGTAGAGGCCATGACACCAACTTCGATGCTTATCCCCGAGACATCGAGGGAGAGACAACTCCCTGAGAGAGACAGCCTGAAGCCGACTGCCGAGAAACACCCCCCTAGAACATTTGCCGACCCCCTGCCAAAACTTGTCCTGTTTTGGGGGGTCTCTATAAGAATGTCCCTCGGGACCCCACATGGGCTGGGCGTTGCCTTTTTCCACCCCTCTGTCCCTGCTGCCACCAGCTGACCACTCTTTGGATTTTTATTTAGACGTCACCATTTTTAGTTTAAATACAAATAAGGGTGTACAGGTTATATTAATAAAGATATAGCATATATACAAAATATGGGGTGGTAGTAAATAGAAAGTGTCATTATCATACAGTATAAAATATACTATAGAATGTGCCCCCTGTGATGAAGGTTTGTTTGGGGGAAATGAAATAACATGAATGATGACCTAACAAACCTATTATAAAATCAAAAGAAATAATTTGGGCACAAATTAGTTAAAATTATTATAAATATATGACAATAAATTAATGATGACGTCTCAATAAGATATATAATATGATAAAAAGAAAAATACATAAGAATAAATGATAAAATTAAGAAAATATGCAAGATAAAATTAGAAATGCCGCAAAAGTAATTTACTTATAGAAAAAAAAATTGAGAACCCATTGAATGAAAAAATAACTAAAAGAAAAGCATGAAACTATTAAGTTGAACTAAGATTATAAGTTGACGCAGAGGGTTAATGAGGGTATATGGGATGTCTGAGTATGTTCCTGCAAAGAAATAGCTTAATGAGTTCTGCAATGCAGTACAAACTTGTGTTAGTGAGGTACTGTTTTCATTAACAGAACGTTCCTGATGTTTCGTTTGCATCATCAGTTCAGACTAGCAGTTAGAGGTATGTAGGTTGAAGAATGTGGAAAGGGAAAGGTACACGCAAGAGATGTACTGCTGCCAATAATGATGGTACCCGGCTTATATGATGAAAAAAAAATATATAAAAATGATAAAATTATAAAAATGATGAACCGGGTAAAAAAAAGAAAGAAAAATAAAAAATAATCTAGCTGGGTGTCCTGAGCTCACTATTGGGAACGATATTGCGAGGAAGGATGTTTCCAGTTGGATTGAAAAAAAAATTCTGGCGAGCAAGAATCTCTGGAGGGGAATATGAGATTGGGGAATGAAGAAAGGGAAGGTAGCTGCAAGGGTTATTCTGTTGCCAATGATGATTTCACCCGACTTGAATGATAATAATAAAAAAGAGAGAAAAATGATGAGTGGTAATGATGATAATGATGAGCCGGGTGATAAGAAAAATAATCTAGCTGGGTATCCTGAACTCACTATTGGGAACGATATAGCGAGGAAGGATTTCTCAGTTGGATTAATCAATGAAAAAAAATGGCGAACGGGAAACCCTTGTAGTAATGCATGAGAAGGTATGGGCAGGGTAGGTAAGGATACGTCAACGATAAAATTAGAAGGAGGTAATAGAAAAAATATAAATTCAAAAATATCTTAAACTATTAAAAGAATATTATTGACGTTGTCAATATATTAAGTTTTAAAATGATGAGAAAGATGGTTGAAGTATAATATGTGTTTAATAAGCCTAGAGATGCTTAAAAATACGATTTGAGGAAAAAAAAGATATAATTAGTTGTTGATGGCTAACGACATTGCTAATGATGGTTAAATGAAACACAAAATAATAATAAAGATTAATGAAATTGATTAAGGTAAAATGTTTTATACACATCTAAAGTTATAATAATTGAAATAGTAATAGGGGAGGTAAAATAATGAACTTGATGGATTTATAAAAAGAATGTTATTGCTATAAAAATGGTATCGAATGAGTAGTTAATTCAGTGCGGAAAAAAAAACGGAGATAGTGTTACAATAAATAGTTCTGTAGAGGAATTTCTCCTACCAGATGGATGTCTTAAATGGGTCTTGTGGAGTCGCTTGCGATGAGGCTTGGTGATCACTTTTTGCGGTGGTTACCATGGGACATCGTCGGTGCTGGTTGGCGGGGCAATGCCAGGATTCTTCGATGGATCTTGTCTGCTTGTTAGAGCCGATGGAAGAAGGTCTTCGTGGCGCAGGAGTTGTCGATTGGGGCGATTACGACCTTCTCGGTGCGAGGTATGGGTAGTCCTCGCATGGCGTCTCTGAGATGGTCCACTGGATCATCAAGGTGGAGGCCAAGTAAAAGGAGCATCCACACGAATGCGCTGTTGAACACCGGTGCCGCTGTCATCTTCTGCATGCTACTGTCCTCAGTTATCCTGTCGACTTTCTGTAATATTGTTGCAATGTGCCGACGTATGGATGAACTGGCAGTCGTGAACGTGAGGCGAGTGTTGGTGTTCTTCCCACACGCGGACAACAAGAAGCAGAGGCAGGGCTAGATGTTAGCACAAAGAGGGATCGGGGACAGCCAACGGGACAGAGGTAGAGGCCATGACACCAACTTCGATGCTTATCCCCGAGACATCGAGGGAGAGACAGACTGCCTGAGAGAGACAGCCTGAAGCCGACTGCCGAGAAACACCCCCTAGAACATCTGCCGTCCCCCTGTCAAAACTTGTCCTGTTTTGGGGGGTCTCTATAAGAATGTCCCTCGGGACCCCACATGGGCTGGGCGTTGCCTTTTTCCACCCCTCTGTCCCTGCTGCCACCAGCTGACCTCTCTTTGGATTTTTATTTAGACGTCACCATTTTTAGTTTAAATACAAATAAAGGTGTACAGGTTATATTAATAAAGATATAGCATATATACAAAATATGGGGTGGTAGTAAATAGAAAGTGTCATTATTATACAGTATAAAATATACTATATATATATATATGAAATAAGTTGAGTTATCCTGTCGACTAATGTAATAAGTTGAGGTCTGGTGCCTCTTGTAGAATCCTGTCGATTAACCTTGTGATGATAAAGTGTTGACTCTCGCAATACTGTGTTGACCGAGAGGAACATCAGGATGGGGAGTTTTCCAGTACCTCTCTGCACCTTGGAAGACCTTTTACAATTCTCACAAAGTACAGGCAGTCGTGGTCGAGGCAGAGTGGAAAGCTTGGGAATGTCCACACAAAAAACGAAGACACAGTTGCACTAAGAAAGTTCCGTGCACAGATAAAAGTTGAGCTAGGAGCGAAAGATGGAGATAGAAGAGTCCTTACTAGTCTACATGGTGAATGAGGAGGACCTTGGTGACAACCGACGTGAGCTTGCGCTGAGGGTGAACTAACTGTCAAGTGACTGTAAAGTGACTGTATTTATAGGTTAAGACGGGGGGGCTTTATGCGACAGGGGCCGTTTCTGAGAGAGGGGGCTTTTCATGTCACCAGATGTGAGAGGGGGCTTTGCATTCCACCAGATGTCAAGAGTGTGGGTGGTCTGGCCCATATTTAGACCTTGTTGTGGGAATTCTAAATCTATCTCGATTTTGACGTTATGACTTCTATCTCTTGCTTAGCTCAACTCTTGATCTATTACAGATTTTTATTTATTTATCCTCAGTTTGTAAAAATTACATTACATATGATGATGTAAAGACACATGCCAATAATATGTATAATCATTTACAGATGTGTTTCTATTATACAACATTAAAATCTTATTATAAGTTATATACAATATGGGGTTGTTGGTTTAAATTACCATAGATGGGCCCCGGGAGTGAAAGGGTTTATCCGGGTTTAAGCGGGTAAAGCCTCTCTAACACAGGTAAGTAATTAAAATTTCTTTTAATTAATTTAAACTGTGAGGGTTAAAAAGGGCTATAACAAGATGATTTGTTTGGATATATAAAAGTGAAATAAAAATGACATTTTTGTTTGATTAAAAAAAATGATGATTAAAATAAAATGATGACATAAAAATTCACATTCTAAGAGAATATTGGCGGGCGTTGGAAAGGGTTAGTAGTTGAAGAATATGCAATTGTTAGGAGTGCACATGTAAACCAAATACTCAGATCCAGGTGCAAAGCGAGGATATAGACTTGAGCTGTCTTCCTTGGCAATGTTTCACTTGCGATCCTATATAAGGGTTACAGTGTTTTGTCACAATTTTAGGATTATTGGGTTAAAAGTTGTTGAAGAAAAGTTGCTTATTAATATGATTGAGAAAGGAGTGAAATAGAGCCATGCGAGAAGTAGAATTGTAGCGACAGTAGGTGGTCTGACTTGACTCGAAATCAAAGGTTGAATGTGGTTCGCTAGAGCTGAAAAAAAAAAGTTGAAAGTTGAAAAAAGTGAACGCTTTGTGAATGCGTTGGTGATTTGCTCTGCGGATGAAATGAAATGAACTCTTGAAGCGTGTTCAGGCCAGAAGTTGGGATTTTTAAATCTGGGGAACTGTGTTTTCAAAGAGTTTGTTGAATTACGAAATCAAAAAATAAATTGTCAAGCAGTGCTGTCGTTTTTCTACGTTGATGTGACGCAATGACTGAAAAGATAGTGATGAAAAATATAGGGAATTGGTTAAAGAATATGATTGTTGAAAACGATTGTTGTAGATGCCTGATAGTGGATGATAAACATTGTCAGATAATAAAGGTATTTAAACAAATAAAATATAGTGAATAGAAATATAGAAATATTATTGCGGGTACAAAAAGTGTAAGTGGACAAAATTAAACATGTAATATATAAAAGATATAATAATTAACAAAATAGAACGATTTTTGAAACAATTAAATGTTTTGCAATACTAAAATAATATCAGGAAAAATAAAAATAAATTTGATTAAAGTTTTTTTTTTTTTTGAAAATCATGTTGGATTAAAATTTGATTATATAATTGAAAGGTAAAAATAAGAATAATTATTCCAGATTTTATACAAAAATTCAAATATAATTGAAGGTTATTAATGATTGGATAAATTTTAAGTAGTGTAAAATTGAACAAAAATTGTTTTTTTTTAAGAAAAGTTAAAACTATTGTGTGTAGATCATATTCCATTGGTAAACATTGGTGTTTTTGACTCTCTGAAGCGGAAATATGTGAAATGACATTTTCATTTGTCCAAAATGCTGGTATTTAGAGAATCATTTCTCTTTCGCGTTATAAAGTCTATATAAGACTTAACCAAATTGTTTTAATTGGTGATATCAATTAACATGTAAAATGTTTAATGTATGTTGTGTTGTGATTAAGGCGTTTGTGAGATTCTCGAGGAAATCTAAATGATTAGAATGAAACATGTGTTTAAAAAATGGCGCATATAAAGATAGCGGTCATGAAGATCTGCCTTGAGGGGGAAGAGAGGGCATGTCCAAAGATAGCAGTAACCAAGGGGAGTGACGTCATAAAGGGCGTTTACTTCCTTTTTTTCACGGAAATTCTATTTTTGGGGTGGTCACACATGTGGGATGGTTTTCTAGGTTTGAGATTTACTTGAAACTGACTTTCTCTCTTTTGTTGAAGTTTGAAATTTTCTGTTATAATTGAAAGATATGATTTTCTCGGTGTTTGTAGTTGTTGTGTTTCGAAGTTGTTTAGACTTAATAAGATTGTTATACGATGATTTCAGGCTAGAAGTGAGTGAAAGATATGACTTTCGACGTGGACACGCTTTGAGGTGAGATGTGGTGTCACAGACGTGAAGGCGTCTTTGGCCTAAAAAGTGAAAAGGTTTTATGGTGTGGTACTGTGACACGAAGTGAGAAATGTGAATGAAAAGGTGTCAAGTGAAGTCTTAGTTTGGTACAAATCTAACCTGTTTCACCATGAATAACAAATTTAATAAAGTCATGGGTGGTTGTTGTATGAAACACATCGATAATTTTTGACTGTTAGTGGATTTGGCACGCTTAATGTGAAATTATTTTATTGTGGCGACGATATAGAGCTAAGTGGAGGCTTGCGTGGTTCAAGATTTGGATTTGTGTGTTAAGTCGCGCACTAAAAATTGTTGCCAATTGGATAAAGTGATGTGTGAGTGTTGTAACGTTTGTTGAGAGAGATTTGTTGATGATTAAATATGCATGTAAAAGGAAAAGACGAGGGAGTGTATTTATGCTCGAATATTAACGATTGTAATAAGTTTGGCGGTCTGTGACTTAATTTAGCTACTGGCGTGGTAGTTGCTTTTCCTAGTGGTGTTTTTGAAGATATTGTATCTTTCGATTTTTGCAATTAAAAAAAATGCGTTTCACCTATGTTAATTTATATTTTAAAATTTATATATTTGATCGTTGATTATGGTAGCGTGAAAATGTTCCTTGTAAAAAGGCAATGCCGTGATAGTGACAAGAATATTTTGAATTGGGCGCTTACTTAAAATGGTGAACATTACCAAATTTTAAGAATTGATAAAGATATTGGTCTTTTGGTATAAAGATAACTAATAAGTAAAACAAAAATAAGTTGAGAATTATGATGAATGAGATTGTTTTTTTTTTAAATAATAATAATGATTTTTTTTTTCAAGTCGTAGCTTTGGATAATGCCATTTTAGGTAAATTTAGGAAAGGTATGTAAGATTAGTAAATTAGTAAAAATGCGTGATGGGCGAAATTTTTTTAAAGTAAAATTGAGAGTAATAAATTGAAATTTATAATCTGATTAAAAATTAAAGTAAATTTAATAAAAAATGAGAGCGTGAAAGTTTTAAAAATTGAATAAAAAATGATATTAAAAAGGTAAAAATTGATTTTAAAATGCTTAAAGTGAAAATATAAATACAAAATTTATAGGGAATCAAGTTTTGAACTTGAGAATAAAGTTATGTAAGGTTTTAAAACTTACAGGTTTGAAGATAGTTCAGTCAGGAGACTTGGTCTTTGGTTGTTTTCCTGCTGACGTGGAAGTCGCTCCATGTTGGACTTGTAGAAGCTTGTAGCTTCTGTAAAGTTGATGGTGGTTTGTCGCCTTGAGCATTGTCGATGTCAGGCCGAAGGTGTAGAACTTGTCACAGGGTTTTGGTACATCGCTGCTCGGTTTCCATGACTTGCGGGAATTTCGGGGCTGTCGTTGGCGCGGTCAGCTTGCTCCCGGCGTTGGCGATCTGTGTTAGCGGGTCTGCGGAGGTCCCTTGGGGCGTCGTTTTTTCCGTAAATACCTCTTTTTGGGGAAGAGATTGCTTTGTCGTTTCGTTGGAATGGTCGGTTTGTTCCTCCATCTTTGCTCTTTCTCGCTTCCTATCTGAACAGTCTTCTTACCTTCTTCGTTGTGTCATTCTTCGTTTTGGTCATCCTGTCGGCTCACTGAAATAAGTTGAGTTATCCTGTCGACTAATGTAATAAGTTGAGGTCTGGTGCCTCTTGTAGAATCCTGTCGATTAACCTTGTGATGATAAAGTGTTGACTCTCGCTATACTGTGTTGACCGAGAGGAACAGTCAGGATGGGGAGTTTTCCAGTACCTCTCTGCACCTTGGATGATCTTTTACAATTCTCACAAAGTACAGGCAGTCGTGGTCGAGGCAGAGTGGAAAGCTTGGGAATGTCCACACAAAAAACGAAGACACAGTTGCACTAAGAAAGTTCCGTGCACAGATAAAAGTTGAGCTAGGAGCGAAAGATGGAGATAGAAGAGTCCTTACTAGTCTACATGGTGAATGAGGAGGACCTTGGTGACAACCGACGTGAGCTTGCGCTGAGGGTGAACTAACTGTCAAGTGACTGTAAAGTGACTGTATTTATAGGTTAAGACGGGGGGGGCCTTATGCGACAGGGGCCGTTTCTGAGAAAGGGGGCTTTTCATGTCACCAGATGTGAGAGGGGGCTTTGCATTCCACCAGATGTCAAGAGTGTGGGTGATCTGGCCCATTTTTAGACCTTGTTGTGGGAATTCTAAATCTATCTCGATTTTGACGTTATGACTTCTATCTCTTGCTTAGCTCAACTCTTGATCTATTACAGATTTTTATTTATTTATCCTCAGTTTGTACAAATTACATTACATATGATGATGTAAAGACACATGTCAATAATACGTATAATCATTTACAGATGTGTTTCTATTATACAACATTAAAATCTTATTATAAGTTATGTACAATATGGGGTTGTTGGTTTAAATTATCATATATATATATATATATGTTATATAAAAGTAATTATTTTATTTAAAAAAATTATTATTTCATAGATATAAATACTCTGTTTAAATCGACCGCCAGAGATCGCGCTTTCTCTATAAATACTCATTGTTGTTCTTCCCCGATTGGCCGACCCAAAACATTTGTACATTATGTAAATAAGCTTTTCTTTTTTTATTCTTACGCCTAAAGCCAGGCAGTGCTTTTACCAAATTATGTTTGTTATATAATCCTAAAGTTCAATTAAAACAACCTCTGATCAAAATTATTTTATTATTCCCACGACTGCATCACCATAGCATAATTTCAACAATTTCAAAATCAGCAGAAAATCTCTTTTTTTTTCTATTTATATAAGATATATATATATATTTTTTTTGAAGATTGAGCAATCCATAATTAAAATTATATTTTAAAAATATGCATATATTGGATTTATAATGAATTTATTGTTCCAATATCCATCGAAGAATCCTGGCATTGCCCCGCCAACCAGCACCGACGATGTCCCATGGTAACCACCGCAAAAAGTGATCACCAAGCCTCATCGCAAGCGACTCCACAAGGCCAATGAAAGAATTGTATCTTTGATTTGAACATTACATTCAGTATATATACAGCTAACAATTATATATAATACTAGCCGAGTGACCCGGGCAACGCCCCGGGTTTACCCGAAGGACCCACAGGTGAGAAACTATAGAAGAAAAATTTTAACAAATCAGAAAATGAAATTGCAAACAACAGAAATACACTACTTTAAGGACATGAGAGCACATGCACTGTATCACCATACATGTACCATTTTCAAAGACCCTGCTTAGGATTAAAACTTATCAGAAGCATAACAATAGTACCAACCTAGAGTTTAACTGGTGTGGATGCATTCCTCTGGGAGTAAGACTATTGAGAAATTCAGTAGGGAGTTATTTTGCTTCTCCGCATTCTAACACTCCAACCGTTAACACTGAGGAAACACTGACTCATGTTTGGTAAGCAATTTCAGGGAAGAAACTATAGACATTGGATTAAATAAATTATTAATTAAATTGCATTAAATAAAAATTATTAGATTTAAATAAATATTATTAGAGTGAAAAAAAAATTAAAAAAATTAACAAATTAGAAAATAAAATTTCGAACAATACAACTATATTGCAGATAAGATAAGAGGACCTTATTAAAAAATAAATAAACAAACTGTAATTCGACACTATCGATAATTCGACACTTTCGATAATTCGACACTTTCGATAATTCGACCATTTTAAAAATCAAATTTACAAGGTTGATTGTTGTTTAAATACAACTTTACCGGTAAAAAGGTATTACAGAGGCGAAGGCAGCCACTGAAAATGTACGAAATTTATGTATAGAGAAATGGGAAAAATTAGTAAATAAAGAGAAGTCCAAAATCAAAATAATTGATAATAGTGTATTAACAAAATACTAATACAATAAATTCCTTTGAATTGAGAAACTATAGACATTAGTGAAAAGTTTATATATAAATATATTTAAATTTAAAAAATAATATAAGAAAATAAATCAGAAAAAAGAGATGCCAACTATATTGCAGTGGAGACTACTTATAAAAGGAATTAATCTAAAGGACTCATTAAAAATAAATTTCTATTTTTATTCATACATGGGTTCAACTTTATATGTATTTTGTACAAAGTTCAAACCCCTGAAAAAGCCGCATAGAGCTGTCCATGCATAAAAACAGGCTCTTGTAGCAAGGACCCAAATATTATTTATAGTCATAGCAAAAGCCAACTTTAGTGAAAACTGATGCCTCTTTAGAATGAATGGAAGACTGAAATCTGAAGGAGCAGAAGATATGGGTTATCTTTACATGTATGCTATCCAATGTGCGCACACTTGAAAAAGCCACATAAAGTTGTCCGTGCGTAAACACAGGCTCTTGTAGCCAAGGTTTGGCCTTGAGCCTTATTTATAGGCATAGCAAAAGCCAACCTTAGTGAAAACTAATGCCTCTCTAGAATGAAGCGAAGGTTGGTATCTGAAGGGGCCAAAGATATTTCAGACACTATACAGTGTGTTCAACTTTGGGCACTGTCAGTATATGTGCTTCAAGGACATGAGAGCACATGCGCTGAAACACCATACGTGTTCCATCGCAAAGATCCTAAAGGCATTGGTGAAAGTATAAATAAATATTTTGGAAAAGGAAAAAAAAATACATATATATATAAGAAAATAAATTGGAATAAAAATTTACAAACTATATTTCAGAGTGGACACATATTTGAAAGAAAAAAAAAAAAAGAAAATTGCAAACAACAAAACTATATTACAGATATGACAATATATTAAAGGAATAATTTAATTTAAAAGACCTCATTATAAACTACATTTCTATTTTATATATATACAATATTACCTCCTTAATTCAACACACGATAATTCGACATTTTTGATATCTCGACCTACGGCTTATCATTGACAAACTGTAATTCGAAACGTTCGATAATTCAACTATTTTGAAATTCAAATTTCAACAGTTGATTTTTGCCTAAAAACCCTTTAATTAACAACATATTAGACTGCACAGTGCAAAAATGTAGAAAACTGTATGTATATAATTGTTCGCATACAATTGTATGTATATAATTGTATGCAAATAATTGTATGTATAGATCAATGAGTAAAATAAGTAAATAAAGAGAAGACCAAAAATAATTGATAATAGTTTATTGAATAACAAATAAAATTTAAAAAATCTTTTCGGGTGAGAAATTATAGCTATTGGTAAAAAGTATAAATAAATATATTTGAAATAAAAAGAAAAGAAAATGCAAACAAAACAACTATATTGCAGATATGAAAACATATTAAAGGAATCAATTCATTTAAAAGACCTCATTAAAAACTACCTTTCTAATTTTATATATATGTGGGTTAAACTTACAAACTTACATGGTTGTAATAAACCTACCTGTTTGGTAAGCAATTCAGTACTTTATCATTAATTTCTAATGTGCTACCAACAGTTTCCAAGGGAAATGCAGAGCTGAGCAGTTAGGGCAGACTATTCCCAGGCCCTCAATAATATCTGCAGTGGGAACAGGAGAAATAGAAATCGGGGTGTTGTTCCTGCGGCGAGTCATATAAGCACGCCTAGCGGTTTGGTGAGGGAGTCTTCCAAGGCCTTTTCGAGGCATGACAGAAGCTGAAAAAAAAATAAAATAAGAACCAAGCAGAGGAAAACTATAAAACTGAATGGCAGGACAGGCATAAAAAGGAAATTCCAATCATGTGAGGAAACAATTGATTGAAAAAAAAAGGATTCCAAGAAAATACTGCAACACAGAAACCAGACACAAAATACAACAATTGACTACACAAATACAGCATCAGCCTATTTATGAGAAGTACAAAAAATGACAGACACAAAAATGGAGCTAAATTCAAATGAAAAACTATAACAAATCAAGTAATCAAATCAGGCATTAGGAAAGATACTGCAAAAAATAAAATCAGACACAAAAATGGAGCTAAATCAAATGAAAAACTATAACAAATTAATACAAGAAAATAAGACCTAATCCAAATATTTTAATAGTGTGTGATGCTTTGGCAGCAGCAATGTCACCATCATCAGACAAAAGAATAAATGAGATTTTATTCTTTAGTTCATTTATTCTTTTGTCTGATGCTGTTGCCGAAGCGTCACACACTATTAAATTATTTGGATTAGGTCTTATTTTCTTGTATAATCTATAATTCAAATTGTGCTTTAGCATATTACAAATTAAGTAATCAACAATTGATAATACAAATAAATCATTAGTCTCTTAAAAAGAAAACCAGACACAAAAATTGAGCTAAACTTAAATGAAAAACTATAACAAAGTACTTACAAATTAAGCGAATCAGAATCATTTGGATTAGGTCTTATTTTCTTGTATAATCTATAATTCAAATTGTGCTTTAGCATAAAACAAATTAAGCATATAACAAAGCACTTACAAATTAAGCGAATCAGAATTATTTGGATTAGGTCTTATTTTCTTGTATAATCTATAATTTAAATTGTGCTTTAGCATATAACAAATTAAGTAATCAACAATTGATTATACAAATAAATCATTAGTCTCTTAAAAAGAAAACCAGACACAAAAATTGAGCTAAACTTAAATGAAAAACTATAACAAAGTACTTACAAATTAATCGAATCAGAAATACAAAATATATATTAGAAATTAGTAAAAGGTAATAATAAAAAAGAACGTGTTTTAAAAATAAACAATCCGATGATGAAAAATAACAAATAATATAAGATAAACAACACCTGAAGGCAAAAGATCTACGATTGCAAAAATCTAACAAATTGAAAATAAATAAATCTATTAAATCTAATCAAATAAAAATAAAACGGTCATGTAAAGCACAAAAGCATTTTTTTTAGTATTTTATTTCCAAAATGCCAAAAGGGGAAAAAAATTATACTTACAAAATATAATTACAAAGATACAAAACAAAAGAACGCGCGTTCAAAACAAAAGAATAGATGATGATAAATGCAAAAAATCTACGATTGTAAAATAGAGTAAATTAAAAAATAAAAATAACTGTTAACATTAGGAAAATAAAAACAGGCCTATCATACGAAGAAAAAAATAACGAAAATTTTGGTATATAGATCGTTATGTGTAGTTCAGAATCTTCGGAGGAGATAGCTCAGGACTTTACAATGGAAAACTCTGTTACGGTATTATCTATATAGATTACAGATAAATACCATTATTATTATTTTGTCTACACATTGTGCTTGAAATAGAGATTTATATACAACAGTGTAACCGTAAATAATTGTGTGAATACATATTAATTCTAAATTGATGATAAAATTTTGAAGGAAAACAAATGAGTAAATTAAAAGTATATACATAGTTATTTACAAACAATTAGGATATGAATTATTTATAAATTTCTGGAAAATCAATTTTTCTGTTTATACCAAACATGTCAATCTACATACATTGGAGAAACAGGTAAATCACTTAAAGATCGTATTAATCAACATAAAGCAGCTTTGAAAAACTACAAACCATTATCCCTCCTAGTTGACCACTCCCTAAATAATAGCCATATACCAGATTTCAAACAAGCATCAATTATATACAAAAATATTACAGAAAAGCATTGTAGACTGTTTTTAGAAAGTTGGGCTTCTGCCGAAGATAAACACAGTATAAACAGAAAAATTGATTTTCCAGAAATTTATAAAGAATTCATATCCTAATTGTTTGTAAATAACAATGTATATACTTTTAATTTACTCATTTATTTTCCTTCAAAATTTTATCATTAATTTAGAATTAATATGTATGCACACAATTATTTACGGTTACACTGTTGTATATAAATCTCTATTTCAAGCACAATGTGTAGACAAAATAATAATAATGGTATTTATCTGTAATATTATATATATTTGTTAGCTGTATATATACTGAATGTAATGTTTAAATCAAAGATACAATTCTTCCATTGGCCTTGTAGAACGAGAGTGGTGTACACGTGCGCGCATGCTTTAGTGAAAAACACAAACATCCTCGATAAAGAGAGGCGAGTTGCCCCTCGAAATATTGGAACAATAAATTCATTATAAATCCAATATATGCATCTTTTTAATATATATATATATATATATATATATATAAAACAATAAAAAATATCTGCCATCTAAAAAGCAAATGTGCTCGTGGTCAGGAGATGCCTTCTTTATTTTTAACTAGACGGGTGACCCGGGCTTCGCCCCGGGATTGACCCGTGTGCATATCTACCCGAGTGATATATATTTAGATCAGATTTTTTTCATAATTGCTTGTTATTAACATTATCTATTTGTTGGCATCAGCATAATTCAATTTAATCTTTGATAGAGGGCGCTGTTTGTGAGTATTGGAAATATTAACGAAAGACTCGTTAAAGCAGAGTCCCAATTGATTTATTGGTTATACAAGTTTAGAGAAAATCAAAAGAGGGATAGAATGACAGTTGTAATCAGCCAGCAGCGTGGCAGGAAGGAAGTAGGGTTAAGTAGTGACGTCACACATGGTAGGTGGCGCCGCCTCAGTGTACATGTGCCAAGGTCGACTTGGGATGAAAACAGCGACTCTATAAATTTCACATTTCTAACACTCCCTCTTGAAATTTATAACGTTCAAGTTTTCTAGGAGCCGCCGGAAGTGTTTCGGTCCCAAAGGTTTCGTCAGGAGGTCAGCCGTCTGCTGAAGAGTGCTGACATATCTTGTGATCAGCTCACCATCTTCCTGTTTAGTACGAATGTAGTGATATCGTACATCAATGTGCTTCGTTCTCTTATGGAACTCGGGATTCTGCACTAGCTTTATGGCTGCTTGATTATCCATGTTGAGTACTGTGGGTCTGTCCATCTTAATCCCGATATCCTTAAGAAGTCTACGTAGCCAGACCATTTCTTTAGTAGCAGCACAGGCAGCAATATATTCACTTTCTGTTGTCGAGAGGGCAGCTGTCGATTGCTTTTGGCTTGACCATGAAACAGCACCATGGTTTAACATGAAGATGTAACCTGTAGTACTTTTCCTTGAATCAATGTCCCTAGCATAATCGCTATCTGAGTAACCTGTTAACTCTTGATGGCTAGCGTACAATATTCCTAATTGTGGTGTTGCTTTCAAGTAGCGAAATACATTTTTAATTGCTGTCCAGTGTGTCTGTCCTGGGTTGTCAAGGTATTTACTTAACTGTGATGTTGCAAAAGCTATGTCCGGTCTAGAAACAGAAGAGGCAAACATTAGTGAGCCTACGGCTTCTCTGTAAGGAAATTTTGGTGATTTCCATTTTTATCTAAGTCTGGGCAATCAGCTTTAGTTAGGACTGTACTCGGGTCCATGGGTACTGCTGCGGGTTTGCAATCAATCACGTTGAATTTATCTAAAACCTTGTTTATGTATGAAGATTGGTGGATATAGATCTTCGATCTATCCTCTGATTGTTCAATCTGAAGTCCTACGAAATAATCTGCATCTCTAGACGTTATATTGAACTCGTGAGATAGTTCTTGGACGACAGAATCGATATCGTCCTTGTTCCGAGACATGAGAAATCCATCATCGACGTAAAGAGCAAGGATCATTTGAGTGTCGTTAATAGTTCCGGTGAAAACACATTGATCTGCATTAGATTGAAAAAAAATTGTGTTTCTCTAAGAAGGATTTAAACTTCCTATTCCAATTTCTGGACGATTGTTTCAGTCCATATAGACTCTTTTGTAGTTTACAAACAAAATTGTGTCCTTGAGAGAAACCTTCTGGTTGTTCTAAGTATATGACTTCGTCTAGGTCACCATATAAAAATGCAGTCTTTACGTCAAATTGTTTTAAGAACATTCTTTCTGATGCCGCGTTTGCTAGTAACACTCGAAGTGAATCATATCTGACAACAGGACTGAAGGTGTCGAAATAGTCTACGTTCTTCCTTTGTGTGTAACCCTTAGCTACAAGTCTAGCCTTAAATTTAGGTGCCGTAGAGTTGGGATGGGATTTTAGCTTATAAACCCATTTACTTCCTATTGGCTTATATCCGTCTGGTAGGGTTTCGAGTGACCATGTGTTATTAGATTCTAACGCTTTTATTTCTTCTTTCATTGCATCCAACCATTTTTCGGCATTTGGACTTTCCATAGCATCTTTATTGGTTGAAGGCTCATCGACAAAATGGTAGTTACAAGAATCTGCTTTCTTTTTATATCGAGTTATCATCGGGTGGAATCCCGACGGCGTGGGAAACCGTAGCGCTGTAGGTGATTCATCCTCGGTCGTTGGTGAGGGCGGATCAAGGTCAATGTTTATTGAGATCAGGTTTTTCTCCCTCTAGTTCGTAATTTTGGAGTTTTGTCTCGTTAAAAGTAACATCTTTAGAGATAGAAATCTTTCTAGTAGAAGGGTTCCAGAGTCGAAAGTTAGTGCATGTTTTATCGTACCCTAAGAAAATCATCTTTTGTGATTTCTTATCCCATTTCCTTCTACGTTCTTTAGGTGTATGCAACCATGCTTCACAGCCGAAAATCTTTAGATTATATAAACTAACTTTTCTTCCGAAAAAGAGTTCATAGGGTGTGGTATTGGGAGCTTGTTTAGTGAATGTTCGGTTTAGAATGAAGGTTGCAGTATTGCAAGCTTCTGCCCAAAGTTCTTCGGGAAGATTTCGTGCTCACAGCATCGATCGAGCTGCTTCGACAATAGTTCTATTGTCTCGTTCTACGCGCCCTATCTGTTCGTGAACATATGGAGCTGACAATTCATGCACTATTCCGAACTTTCTGCAAGTATTTGTGAAATCTTTACTGGTATATTCTAGTGCATTATCGGTTCTAATCACTTTAATTTTATTGCCTGTTTGATTATAACTGAATCTAGCAAAGTTTTCAAATTTGTGTAAAATATCGGATTTGTGTCTAATGAAATCTATATGGCGAAAGCCACTGGAATAATCTTTGAATAAAATGAAATAAAGTGATCCTCCTATTGATTGTGTTGGCATATAACCGCAGATATCACTTAGAATGAACTCACCAGGATTGTACTCTTTTGTTTCAGACAAATGACTAGGCTTTCTGTGAGCTTTTCCTTCTTGGCAGCCTTGACAGAAGAAATCGTCTTCTTTTATGTCCTCGGGTTGCAAACCGTTGATCAATCCTTTCTTGGCCATTTCTCGAATAGTGGTGAGTGAGATGTGTGCTAGTCTTTCGTGCCACAGTTGGAGGTTGTTGATCTTTGCAGAAAATCCTTGTGAAGATGAAGTAACTCGGAACATCATCTTGTAGAGCCCATCTTGGCGTTGTCCAACTTCTTTCAGATCTTTTCTTGAGTAGATGCGCAGCTCATCCTTGTCGATGTCTACTCGGTATCCCTTTTCAGTGCACACTCCCAGGCTGAACAAATTTTTCTTGAGCCTCGAAGAGTAGAGCACATTCCTGATTGATGTTGTAATCCATTTTCCATTCACCATGGCAAGGATTTCAATGTCACCTGTACCTTCTGCAAGGACGGAAGTGTTGTCTCCAAGGTATATTCTATGATCGTTGTGGATCGGAGTGAAGGACTTGAACCATTCACGTCGGAAGGTCATGCTGCAGCTAGCTCCGCTATCTGCCCACCATATGTCGCAATCATTCCACTTTAGGATGGTATCAGCGTTGAAACCTTTATGATCACAATCTCCTGCTTGGTTCTTCCGCTTCTCGTTTTTCTTCTGCTGGTCGGCAATCCGTTTCAGACATTCCCGTGACCAATGACCAATCTTGTGACAATAATGGCATTCAGTCTTTTTCTTTAGTTCTGATATCTTTCCTGAATCAGTCTTCTTTATGTTATCTTCTTTGATTCTTGGTTTAGTCTGTTGGTAGAATTCTGTACCTTGCGAGGAATCGGCCTGCTGGTTTCTACATTCTTCAATCAAAAGACGTGCTGATAAGTTCTCTAGAGTCTGCGTAATCGGCGCTTGAGACTCCCATGCTGGGATGAAATACCGCATGCTCGAAGGAAGAGAGTTTATTATCTTTGCCACTTCCTGGTCATCTGTAATCGTTCCTCCTGCATCCTGAATTCTTGCACTAAGATTTTCAATCTTGGCGATATAGCTGCTGACATCCTCTGATGACGACATTCGGGCGTCAAAAAATTGTTGCCACAACATGCCAATTGCGATCTCTGATCTCTGTTCGTGGATGGACATGAGCCTTGTCCACATTTGAGCAGCAGTTTTACAGGACATCAAAGGTTCTAGAAATCTTAATTCAAGTGCCTGTGATATAAGCATTCGGGCTTTGATATCTTTGGCGTGCCATGCATCCTGTATAGCAGAGGTAGCGTCACTTACCTCTGGTTTGATTTCTTTGCCGTCCACGATATCCAAAAGTTGATTTTGCTCTAATAGTAGTCGGAACTGAAATTTGCAAAGGGAGAAGTTTTCGCCTTTGAACTGGCGGACTTGATTCTCAAGGTGCGTCATATTTAGTACGAGTTAGGCTTAGCAGTTTCACTTTAGGTTTGCTTCTTCAAATTTGGGGCGTAGTCAGGACCCATAACCTATTGGAAATATTAACGAAAGACTCGTTAAAGCAGAGTCCCAATTGATTTATTGGTTATACAAGTTTAGAGAAAATCAAAAGAGGGATAGAATGACAGTTGTAATCAGCCAGCAGCGTGGCAGGAAGGAAGTAGAGTTAAGTAGTGACGTCACACATGGTAGGTGGCGCCGCCTCAGTGTACATGTGCCAAGGTCGACTTGGGATGAAAACAGCGACTCTATAAATTTCACATTTCTAACAGTGAGCTAAGTAGAATAATTTGAATATATAGTTTTAATAATTGATTTATATATTTTTTAAAATAGCCTATCGTCTTCCCCGTATTTTTTTACCTATGTATGGAAATTTTGGTTTGAATTAGTGAACTACTGCGAATTTGTATACCAGACATACAAACAAACAAACAAAAACATACAAACATTGATTTTTATACACTAGTGTCCAAAAATAAGAAACTTAACCAATATTGAAATTTCTCAAAAGCTAATTTATTAACAAATATAAAATTTAGTATACAAATAGTTTAAACTATGGAGAATTTGACTAGCTATATGAAAATAAAAAAAATATTTGAAATTATGAAATATATGCAGATTATTACCAACATACCCAAAGCTGAGGTTCCAGATCTTAAAGAAATAAGATATCAATAGGGAGTATGATAACCTCTAACATCTATCAAGGTCTCACAGCGAGCCCTCATTCTGTTTACCAGGCTTTGGATGAGGTCCAGGGGTAGTAAACCCCACTCCTCCAATAGAGCAGTTCTTAGCTCAACGAGGGTTCTGGGAGAGGGGTGACGAGCTCTAATACGCCTCCCTAGAGCATCCCACACATGCTCTATTGGATTCAGGTCCGGAGATCTGGCTGGCCAATCCATCCTCCGAATATTCTCACTCTGGAGATATTCATTGACTAGCCTAGCCCTATGCGGACGAGTATTATCGTCCATTAAAATTAAATTGTGACCAATTTGACCTCTATAAGGTCTTAGATAGGGCTCAAGGATCTCGTCCCTGTACCTTTGCGCAGTTAAAGTGCCCCAAGAAAAAATGTGGAGGGGTGTGCGACTGCTAGAACTGATGCCAGCCCAGACTAAGAGACTGCCCCCTCTAAAACTGTCTATTTCCCTGATGTTACTAAGATGATAGCGGGTTCCAGGTTCCCTCCAGATGAAAACTCGTCGAGAATCTGTGTTTAAACTAAATCTTTACTCGTCACTGAAGAGAACATTGGCCCACTGATCATGAGTCCAGGCGTGATGTTCCAAGCACCAATTCAAGCGGGCTCTCCTGTGAGCAGAGGTTAAAGGGATACAGACCATTGGTCGTCTTGCATAAAGAGCACCTTCGTAAAGCCTTCGGTAAACAGTTTGTCTTGAAATTCTCGTTCCAGTAGCACTTGAGAGTTCATTAGAGTGTTGAATAGCTGTCATCTCCCTATGGCGCTTGGCAGTTACGACCAGATAACGGTCTTCAGAGGCAGCTGTTTTTCTTTTTCTACCAGAACCTTCTTTTCTTTTGATGGTTCCTGTCTCAATGAACTGTTTCCATATTTTGCTGACCACAGATTTATTCACATTTAGCCATTTTGCTGCTTCAACTTGTGATTGCCCTGCCTCCATTCTTCCAACAGCTCTCCATTTTAAATCATCTGCTAAAATTTTTCGTAAACTCATAATTAACTAAGGATTAAATAAAATTATAATTGGACAATTCTTAGATGGGGTAAACGACATGCCAAATAGCACACTTATAAAGACAAGCAAAAATTTGCATATTTTCAAAATTCACCGAATCGAATGTTTGCAATAAATAAATTCTACGACTTAAAATACCTAATTAAATTACTTTTTAGCTTTTAGCGTTGTATATTTTAAAACATATCATTAAAAAAAAGTTCTTATTTTTTGGACACCAGTGTATATATAGATATCAACACCTGACCCACTTATTTTTTATTTTTTTCTATTGTCTTTCATGTATTAAGCGTCTTTACGCGAATTTGGCCTTAAATGCCCATATCTTGATTTCTCAAGAAGCCTCTGGGACCAAAATTCTTTTTAGTCGCATTGGTTACAGCCTACTCCACGCTGACGAGCTTCAACAGCGCGAAACGCGTTCGTGGATGGCTTTTCTTTATTTATCAAGAAATTGGGTTGGCCAAATATCACGGAGCAAGCTAAATAAACGTTTAGTTTATTTTTGCTCCACTAGATGGCGCTCTGCCATCTAAAAAGCACATGTGCTCGTGGTCAGGAGATGCCTTCTTTATTTTTAATATCAACACCTGACCCACTAATTTTTTTTTTTCATATATATATCTTATATTTAATAATGAGATTTCTAATGTTGATTTTGGAATTGTGATTATCTTGATTTTGGTTATCTTGAGAATTAAGCTATGGTGGTGCAGTCGTGGTTAAAATTCTTGAAATAATAATAATAATATGGTTTTGATCAGTAATTGCTTTAATTGTGATAAAGGAATATATAAAAGAACATAATTTGATAAAAGTAATGCCTGGCTTAAGGCGTAAGAATAAAAAAAAAAAATATTATTTACATAATTACAAACATGTTTGAGCCGACCAACGGGGAAGAACAACAATGAGATTTTATATGGGAAGCATGACCTCTGGCGGCCGCTTTAACAGAATATTTTTATCTATGATATATATTTTTAAATAAAACAATATCTTAATGTAACATTTAAAAAAATAAGCAAGAGACAGAGGCAGGTCTAGATGGTAACTCCAAGAGGTAGATGTAGACCACGGACGAAGGTAGTCGAGCCACGGGCGCCACGGATGCCCTAAGCCTACGCGGATAGAAGGGGGGGTGAGAGATCCGACCGACCGTATAACGGCGTCGCTCTGAAAACAACTGCTTTGTCTAATTTCTGGGCTTTTTTATACTGGACTCCCGCATATGGTGGAGAGTCATGATTGGTTCCTATAATCACGCCACTTTCTTGGCGCCGGGTTGTTTTTGTCGTCTGGCCTTTGTTGTCGTCTAGTTTACCTTTACCTCTTTGTTTTATTTGTCACTTCCATTGTTATAAGATCGATACATAATTTTATACAGATATGGGGTTATCTACTTATATATTTGCCTTATTCTGTTTGTCTGAAGCTCACGGATGGGATTTTTCATAACCATCAGTGGTTCAGTGGTAGAATGCTCGCCTGCCACGCGGGCGGCCCGGGTTCGATTCCCGGCCGATGCATTTTTTTTTTTACAATTTTTAAAACTCATTTATATATTATACAAGAATGACATCCACGGCGCCAATTTATAATTGTAACGAATAGTATTTGAATAAAAGCATTTAATCGGGTAAAACCCGGGCGTTGCCCGGGTCATTCGTATATAATAATTGTATAAACG
The DNA here is from genome assembly GCA_030710605.1 of Cordylochernes scorpioides. Taxonomy (NCBI): domain Eukaryota; kingdom Metazoa; phylum Arthropoda; class Arachnida; order Pseudoscorpiones; family Chernetidae; genus Cordylochernes; species Cordylochernes scorpioides. The sequence continues at coordinate 20,462,620 of CP092873.1, read as the reverse complement.
AATGCAAGACAAAATCACCGCGAATGTTTCTTTTTTTTAAGGCAATTTCTTTTTAAGGCAATTATCGTTATTTATCGTTAATTTTTGTTTCGATTTTATTGAAAAAAAAACGATATGGTGCCTTTAAAAAATGATCTTTATTACTATGCAGTTTTCTATTTAGTCAATATACCTAAGTTCATGTTGCAAATGTAATTATCTCTATCGATTTAGTAGGTGAAATGCAAAAAAAAAAATCGACATGATGAAATCTTTATGAAAATTCACATTTTTATTTTTATATTTTCAAGACACACACAGTTTGGGGCGGGACGTTTCACAAGGGAGACATCCACGGCGCCAATTTATAATTGTAACGAATAGTATTTTAATTAAAACATTTTAAAAACACACAGTTTGGAACGGGACGTTTCACAAGAGTGACATCCATGGCGCCAATTTATAATTGTAACGAATAGTATTTGAATTAAAACGTTTTTAAAATATATACGCACTCGGGTAAAACCCGGGCGTTGCCCGGGCCATTCGTCTAGTAATAAATATTAGAAGAAGGTTGTGATCTATCTAACTCAAAATATACTACAGAATGTGTCCCCGGTGATGAAGGTTTGGTTGGGGGAATGACATGTAATGAGTGATGACCTAACAAACCTATTATAAAAAAAATAAAAGAAATAATTTGTATTCAAATTAGTTAAAATTAATTTTAAACTACAAGTTAACAAGAGAAAGATGTTGTAATGGTGGTGTATAAATGAAATAAAAATCAAGGTTATAAAAATAAAAACGCACAAAATGAATGATAAAAGATTAAGAGAAAGTATATAATACAAGATGGTAAATATGGTAAAATGAATCGTACAAGGAAAATAATATCTTATTGCATAAAAGATGAGAGGAAAAAAAATGAAGTTAGTTTATTGACCGAACGTATAATGAGACGCTAAGGTTGAAAAAGGGAAAGGGGGTATCTGAGCATGTTTCTGCAAAGTAGTATCCCAAGCATTCTGCAATGCAATGCGAACTTGTTTAAGTGAGGCATTGTTTTCATTAACAGAAGGCCTAAGATATTCCGTCTGCATCATTAGTTCAGACAGTGAAAAGAGGTGGGAAGATTGATGGAGGTAAAAGGGAGAGGTAGAGGTAAGAGGGATCCCTGTTGTCCATAATGATTGTGCCCGGTTGAATTATGAAAAAAAAGTGAAAAGTTGAAAAAATGGTGAATTGATATGATGAGTCGGGCGATGAGAAAAAGAAAATAAAAAGATCGCGCTGGATATCCTGAACTCACTATTGGGAATGGGTATAGCAAGGAAGGATTGTTCCAGTCGGATTAATCAATGAAAAAAAAAAGTTTGGCGAACTGGAATCCCTTGGAAGGTAGTTGGAGGTTTGAAGGATGCGGAAAAGGGAAGGTGGATGTAAGAGATGTATTGCTGTCAATTTTGATTGTGTCCGACTTGTGTGGTGAAAAGAAAAAGTTGAAAAATGAAAATATGATGAGCCGGACGATGGGAGAAAAAAAAAATCCAACTGGGTCCCCTGAGCTCACTATTGGGAATGGGTATAGCGAGGAAGGGTCTTCTAGTTAGTTTAATCAATAAAAAAAAAAGAAAATGGCTAACGAACAATAACCTCTTGATGGATGTAAAAAGTTGGGAGGAAAGGTTCATGGGATAGAGTTAGAGGTTGTAAGGGAAGCGTCAAAAATAACATTTTGAAAATCTAATAAGAAAAATAAAATGATAAATGTTTTATCTGTTTAAGAAATATAATAAATATTGTTAGGTGTAGGTTTTTTAAAATGGTGCCTAAAATAGTTGAAGTTGTAAAATGCTAAGTCTAAACATGATTAAAAAAAATTAAAATAAAATAAAAATATTAAAGGTAATAATATATAAAGGGTTGATTGGTAGTTGAAGGCATTAATGTTGATGATTAATAAACAAAATTATATTATCGATTAATAGTGAAATGTTTTATCTACATCTGTAAGTTAAAAAACAAAGTCCATCACCACAAAACTAGGTAAACTGTATGTCTATCTACAATAAATGAGAGAAAAGTTAAAAGAAAACAAAAATATTCGTTCCTGAAAAAAGGGAACATATTTGCACACAATGTCTAGGTGTAGGTGCAAGATTATTGATGTCTTTCTAGTTTGGCCTAAGGGGAGGCAATGTGGCCCTATGTCGCTTTGGTCCGGTCTGAGAAGTTGGTCTTTGCCAGATCTTCCCGATTATATTATGTGAGACCAGACGGGGAGCGATCTTGATCCCAAAAATGATGTCATTGTAGTGGAAGATAGGACTTTAGGTACATGTAGTATGTAGTGCATGTCTTAGGCGCTAAAAAGATTGCAGAGCGTTTTATGCAGTTGGTCTGCAAAATTTCTAGTTGAGCCTACCCAAACGTCGGCTTGTTACGTTTGGGGAACATCATTTAAAATATTAACTTAACAGATCTTTTCTCCATTTAACATTACGTTACATATGGGGAAATGAGAGGCGACAAATTTGACAAAAAAGAAAAAGAAAAGTTAAAGCCTTTTTTATTCCTAACAAGGGAGCTGGTAATGTATTGTATGTTCGTATTAAATTGTACCCAAAAGCACTATAATTGAATGATTGACAGGCAAGAGTGTTGAAGATTGGAATATTGTCGTGGCGATGGGCGCCATTTGGGGATTTAATTGTCCTTTTAGGAGGCCAATATGGCGTCTCCTTTGGTCTCATGTATAGGATCGATAACATTATAAAAATAAGATTTGCTATAAAAGGGATTAATTAATTAACTAGTGTATAAATAAATGTGTTATGATCATGCGAAATGTGTTAATGGAATATGGGATATGCGAGAGGAATTAAAATTGATGTGAACAATTAGGCGCCAAAGTGGCGCGAGAAATTCGAGCTTTTGCAGCCTTGTATAAGCAAACCGAACATCGTGGTGGCAGGTGTCGTGTTTTGTTTTGGGAGGATGGTAATATGATAGCTATTTACGTAACATGGCTTGTTTGTCAGACTTTCAGGACCTAGATTTCGCTAATTTTATGAGAATAGATGGGGGGACAAATGATTAAATGGTTCGGAAAATCGATGAGCTATACTTTTTTTCTATTGGACTAAACAAGTTGGGATCGAAATGTCGGAAAGGATCTATTATTCTATTTATTTTTAGGGGTTCTATATATATATATATATATATATATATATATATATAATTTGGGTGGTGAAATATAAAGGACCTCTTCATTATAATATTGTAATTTATTTACATGTACAGTATCGCTATCATTACCTGTAATCCTATTGGGTCTATTTATAGGTACGACATTATCAGAAATTATTTCAGTAATTTTATATGGACCTGTAAAGTAGGGTACTAACTTACCGCTATTTGGATGATGATACGCCTTTACTAATACTAAATTTCCTGTATCAAAGTGTGGATTTTTATGTTTGTTAACATATTTTATTTAAAATTTTCCCTATTACACATATCAAAAAAATTGCTGTAAGTGATCTAAATGTTCTTCTATGGAATTTGAAAAGATAATGAAATCGTCGAAATAATGTGCTATAAAACCTAACCTATTTCTTTGCAATATCTGACTGACTGCTCGCTCATACACCTGGGGTCCTATTTTAATCCCGTATGGTAATCTTTTGAAATTATACTGACCCTCTAACGTGACAAAAGATAATAAATTTCTATCAGGGGGACTTATTTCGATGGACCAGTATGCTGATGAAAAATCGGCGCGGGAGTAAATTTTGGCGTTGGCTAATTTATCTAAGATATTCTCTATGAGCGGAAGGGGGTGAACATCGGGGAAAATTATTTCATTCAGGCGGCGGTAGTCTACGCAAAATCGTTTTGTCTTATCCTTTTTGGTAACTAAAGTAATGGGGGATGAATAGGGGGAGAAAGAAGGCTCTATAATATCATATTCTAGCATTTTCCCTACTTGTTCTTGTATTTCACGTTGATCTGAAAGAGATGTACGATACGGTCTGAGTGCAATTATTTTATCTGAATTTGTCCTAATATTGATAGGGGGAATTTTCAATTTTGGGGTGTTATATTTGTTAGTAGAAAAATATTTGAGTAATTCTTAATTATATTCATAAAAGTTAGAGGGATATCAGTCCTAACACATAAATTACAAGAATCATTAAAAATTTTACATTGATGTTCAGAGGGATATAGTGGGGGTAATAAATATAAATGGGGAAAATGAACTAAAGTTTGGCTGGGTGCATTTTTGTCACAATTGGTAGAGGTCTTGTTCAAGGTAATGGGACATGGTATAGGATGGACATTTTCCCCTTGCAACAATGGAGAATGTGAGTTAGGCATGTTTTTTAAATGACCCATATTGGGCGGATTGTGGTTACTCTCTCCATTATTACGTGGGGTTACATAGGTTATATGGTACCATTTCTTAGACAAAGGAGCCTCACATTGATAAATAGAATGATTATATAAATTTAAGGTCAAACAGAATTGACTAATGGAATTTAATGATTGTATACCAAAAAGTTATAAATTATCTATTATATAAAATTTAATTGATTTTGTAATTTTTCCTATGGTAGTGGTCAAAAATGTATATCCTATCGAATTTATTTGAGTAGATATGGAATTGATTAATATATGACATGGATATAATTTTAAAGTATTAGATAAGTTTTTACTAAGATGGTTAAAAATATTTAAATTAATTATGTTAATAGAGGTTCCTGTGTCTAAGAGGAATGGGCAATAAAAATTATTGAAAATTTTAGGTTTACATAGAATATTGGACATTTTAGGGACGAAAACTGGAGTTTTCGTTGCCTTGTGGGGTGCGAGAAAACCTGGGGGCCGGCACGGGAAGATTGTGGGCGCCATTTTGTTCCGGTGGGAAATAATGCGCCTTAGGTTGGCCGTGGTAGGCCTGCTGCCTGTAGGGTCGCCTGTTCATGGAACATTCACTGTTCCAGTGATCACCTTGGCAGTATTTACATGGTGAGGGTGGTCTCCTGGCACCAGAAGGGTATCTTGGAGTATTGTTTGTTGAAAAAGGATTGTAGTTCCTTCCCCTAGAAGGAGTTCCGGTATCACGGTGAAAGGTACTGGTGTTGGTAACACCTTGAAATGGTTCGGATGGAGTAGGGAGTGAACTGGTCCCTTTTATTCTAGTCATGGTAGAGTACCATTCGGTCAGGGTTTTAGGGGCTATGGCCCTCATGAGGCGCTGATCACTGGCCTGGAGGCCTTCCGTTAATGCTTCTACTATGATGGGATTGGTTAGGCCCAGTGGTAATCCTATAGTTATTTTTTGACGGTAATATTCTCCTAATTGGATCTGATTAGTTAATTTAAAAATTAAAAATTTGGTGAAAGTGACCTCGGATTTTCCAGGGTAGAGGTCCATGAGAGTTTGTTTTGCTTGACTGTATGGCAGAAAGGCCAGATTCAGTTCGTTGTAGAGGGAGAGGGGCTCACCTTTGAGTAGCGCACGGAGTCGGGTTTGCAGGGTGGCGTCATATTGCGGTCCCTCGCTCGTCCGCTCGAGTTGTTGGATGAAGTTGCATGCTGTGTAGGATCCGTCGAAAGGAGAGATGAGGGCTTCCTCCACAAGAGGCACGGCTATTCCCCGAGTGGCGTCTGTTAGGCGGCTTACTAGGTCTTCGCAGTGGGGCTGCATGTTGGTGAGGGCATCCGCGAAGTATTCGTCTCCAGCCTCCGTCATCCTCTGCATGTTGCTGTCCTCAGTCATCCTGTCGACTAAACGGGTTCTGTAGTAATCCCGATGTGGAATGTACTGGGCAGTCGTGGTAGTGGGTGCGTGATGAGATTCCCGCACTGGGACAGCAAGAGACAGAGGCAGGTCTAGATGGTAACTCCAAGAGGTAGAGGTAGACCACGGACGAAGGTAGTCGAGCCACGGGCGCCACGGATGCCCTAAGCCTACGCGGATAGAAGGGGGGTGAGAGATCCGACCGACCGTATAACGGCGTCGCTCTGAAAACATCTGCTTTGTCTAATTTCTGGGCTTTTTTATACTGGACTCCCGCATATGGTGGAGAGTCCTGATTGGTTCCTATAATCACGCCACTTTCTTGGCGCCGGGTTGTTTTTGTCTTCTGGTCTATGTCGTCGTCTAGTTTAATTTACCTCTTTGTTTTATTTGTCACTTCCATTGTTACAAGATCGATACATAATTTTAAATAGATATGGGGTTATAATAAATATTAGAAGAAGGTTGTGATCTATCTAACTCAAAATATACTACATATATATATAAACTGAATGTAATATTTAAACCAAAGATACAATTCTTTCATTGGCCTTGTAGAATGAGAGTGGTGTAAGCGTGTTCGCATGTTTTAATAAAAAACACAAACATCCTCGATAAAGAGAGGCGAGTTGCCCCTCGAAATATTGGAACAATAAAATAATTATAAATCCAATATATGCATCTTTTTTAAATATATATATATATATTGATGAAATATCAAGAAAAAAGCAAAGGAGTGGTTAGCTAGTAAAGTATCAAAACCAATTATATGACTGAAATATAGATGGAAATTTTATATGGTTTTAAGGTTACTTCTTGAATCAAATTCGACGAAAAAAAACGATTCCTCATATTATTCTCTAAAGGTAAACATTTTATTGATCGTAAAACATATGAAGGATAATAAAATTGAAAGAACTACTCACCTCGAGTGATAAGCTGGAAGGTGGCGGTTTCGGAAGGGGAAAGGCTCTTGAGGATGTACATCCCCTGTTCTTGGGGAGTAATAGCTCCTAGTTCTATTCTGCAGTTAAGCATACTGCAGTTAACTTCGGGATTTATAATCTGTGTATCCTTGGTTATTAAAGGATTCGGGGTATCGGAGTATTTTTTCTTGAATTCAACATTCGAATTAAGACCCAGAGTCTGGTTGAGAGTAACGGCTGAGAATACATAGGCCGCTGCAATCACAACTCAAATATTGAGATCTATAACAACAACGATAGTTAGCTTGTTATAAATATTGTTTAAATTCTTGTGATTAGGTTCAAGGGGTAATGTGACGATCGGGGAAACTTGCCTTTCTCTTGAGGAGGAATTGTGGTGATGAGAGTGGAAGGATAGGACTGTAGCTGGCAAGAAGATGAAATGTTGTAGTTGCTAACGTTAGCGCTCAGCACGACTGGACAGAACAGATTAGTATCTCATTATAAGTTGAGCTAGAACGAAGTTTGATAATTATACCGCAAATGTTTCTTTTGAACGTAAATTCGAAATATATTTTAAAGAGAAATAACGATTATTTTTAACCATAGGGATGAAGTATAAGAGGAGGAATTGTGAAGAATAATTAAAAACGGAAAAATAAAGTGTCTAGGGATGGGAAGCCTAAAGTGTCCAGGGTAGCCTGTAGACATGGCATCTGCCCGGTAAGCGAACACTATGGGTTCGAATCCCATCCCTGGACACTTTATTTTTCCGTTTATCATTACTCTTCACAATTCATCCTCTCATACTTCATTCCTAAGGTTAAAAAAAAATCGTTATTTCTCCTTAAAATATATTTTGATTTTTCGTTCAAAAGAAACATTTGCGGTATAGTTGTCAAACTTCGTTCTACAATCATAAGCCGAATTATATTGTATTATAAGTAGAGCTACTTAATTCTTCTTTTGATTTATTTCAATTTTCTTTTGTGAAAATATTGAAAAGAGGGGAATGCTTATTATCCTTGTTAAACAATTATATATACAGTTACGAGCGTCATTCCTCATCAGTCGTCTCTGTCACCGTTTGCTTTTTTTTTTTAATGGCGCCCTCCTATTGGTTGGCTACGATCACGCCACCTTTGCCCCCCTTCCCCCCCCCCCCCCCCCCCCATCGTGCCTCCCCCACTCGCTCTTTCGTTTCTGTAACTATTGTTTTGGAGCGGGTCGCTCTTTAAATAAATGCATATATTAGTTAATAACTAAATGGAATCCTCTCTTTCCTTTTCCCAGTATGAGACGCCTACGGAAGCCAACAGTACATAGACAGATAAAGCACATAGGCTATAGTTATTAACTAATATATGCATTTATTTAAGGCGCCAATTTATAATTGTAACAAATAGTATTTGAATAAAAACATTCAATCGGGTAAAACACGGGCGTTGCCCGGGCCATTCGGCTAGTCTTCCATAAAAAACACAAATAAATTAATCATTTTTAGCAAATGAAACCATTAAGACGCGAATGTTTCTTTCAAACATAAATCAAATATCTCACTGCGATTAAAAAATACTGCGAGGGCTTGGTTTATCAGTGATGATCTCTTCCTGCAGTTTCTCCAATTTAATTTACAAGACCGCTCTTTTTTTAGAGCTCTAATACTGTATTGGGTCATTCAACAGATTTAGAGCTCTAAAGAAGAGCGGTCTTGTAGATTAAATTGGTGAAACCGTTGGCAGGGTTCACTACTGAGTCGTCATACAATCAAATTTCGTATTTCACAGAAGGCAGAATCATAGGCTTCATATAAAATGAAATTTCGACTGGTGAAATTGATATGAAAGTAGGCAGCACTCAAAGTACTGTTGTAAGGTCTTAGTGGTCAGAAGAAAACCTGGCTCAGGTTACTCTAGAGTAACAACAGAGAGAGATGATAAGAGGATTAGAAAGATGGTTGTAGCAAACAGTACAATAACTGTGCCAATGATTCGAGCAGCTCTATATATGCAGAATGAATCTGGACCATCTCTGAACACCATTAAGAACCGTCTTATCGAAGAAGAACTCCGTATGAGAATTCCACTTTTTGTCAGATAAAAAAAAACTACAGCTTTAACTGGTGATAAGAGAGGCGTCTTTGAGCTCAATAATGGCATGCTGACTTGGGGGTTCATGACGGCAGGATACATGTTAGACAAAGACCCCAAGAAAGAACCCATCAGGACTGTATTATAGGAAAAGTCATACAGCAAGAACCCTTGGATTCATGATATGCGGTGGCATCAGCTATTAAAGTAATATTCTTTAGTTTGTGGCGACCACACTTTGCTTCAGCGAGCGCGAACTGGGACATAGCTTCACTAAACATACGGGCAGTAGTGTGACGGCGCAGCTGAGAGAACACCTGACTACGCATGCGCGGGCGGCATCCGGGATTCTGGCCACGCGCGTCGTCAACAACAAGGCTTGCTTCCAACGGCCGTTACTTTTTTTCTCTTTATATATTTCTGGCTTTAAATAAATTTATTTATTTTATAAAAAATAATTATAATATTATCAGCGGCCTTTCCACAAGCCACACCAACACGCACGCAACCATCCCACAAGATTATTTCATAATAACTGCTCAGCTATACATTGCAGAGGTGTTGCAACTTGTTGTGTTACGATTTCTTTTGCAGGATAATAAGGCCCATATTCCAATAAGATAATGCCTGATCACATGCAGCCAACATCTCACGGGCAAAATGTTGACATCCTTTCTTAACCCGCACGTTTCCCAGATCATTACCCGATTGAGCATGTATGTGATATGATGGGGAGGAAAATTTGGCAATCTCTACGGCCAAGTAATCTTCAAAAGGTTCGGCAAAGATTTGAAATGCCTTAGTAAAACATCCACAAGAAACCACAAAAAAAAAAAAACTATGACAATATGCCTCCCCGTGTAGTTGCTTGTATACGTGCCAAAGAAGGACTCACCAAATATTTATAAATGCTGTGATTTAAAAAAATTCCAATCAATTATTTTTCACATTTCTATTCATAGATCACCATTTAAAAAATTATATAAGTATTTATAGTTGATGAATTTCTTTTGATGGCCAATGTATATGCTTACTAATTTCTTTTAAATAGACACAGAGATGGATTCTGATATTCGAAAGATTACCATTTGGTTTTTCATTAATGATTTAATAATATTTTGTTGGGCATAGGAGTGATATATTTAGAATATCTGGAATTTACCAAAATATGTATATATTGTTTCCGTGAAAAAATGAATCGTATAAAAGGTAATGAATGGTGCTGTAATAATGAATTGATTTTTTTAAAAAATAATAATTCACAGCAATATACTTACATTTAGAGTCCCATTGCAAGGAATGGTTGGTTTCGAATTTCCCCAGGGAGAAGAAAGCCACAGAACTGTCAGGCGGTTGATAATCGCTGATAGCTAGTTGACACTTTTGGTTTAGGAATGGAAGGTCCAAGTCTTCAATGGAGACAAAGTCAATATCTGAACCTTCTATCATTCACCATATCATTAACTAGCTTATTGTCCAATATCAGGTTAATACTACCTGATTCATCTGGATGAGGCATGAAGAAATAACTTCCTCCGAAGTGTCCAGTTCCCTCTTTACTGCAAACAGGTTAATGCTAGTTATAATACTATAATAAGTGAATGATATACTTAGGTGTTGATCATTCTTAAATAACATGAACTATGTAACAAAGGAATTTCAATAGAATAATCTATTCATTTATAATTACATATTACATGGAGATTTTTATTAGAAGTTGTCGGAGAAGTTTTTCTCGCTCGCTTCCTAAAACCTTTGACATATCGATAAAATATTTAAAAATATTTAGGCGTCTTCACCTTTAGTATTACCTACTCTAAAGATCAACTTAAAGAAATATTATCACAGTATGAAGTACTTTGTGACCTGGAGTATAACAACTACTTCATTACCATTTAATCCCTATATATATAAAAGTCAGTGTATGTATGTATGTAATATGTAACAAATCTGACCGAAATTTTAACAGTATATATAGTAGAATCTGGAAAAACTTATAGTGAAAATTTCAGATCTCTATCCCGAATATTCTTCTAATTATTTGCAAATTGTGTTACAAATTTGCCCTTTCACTCACAAGCAGCGTCTCTAGCGGTGAAGATGGGAGGTAATATCAGATGCCCTAATGTACATGTAAAACGTGTTTTAATAGGACATAGAGAAAAATCTGGAATATATATTTATCGGATTTTTATTCAAGAAAGATTGAAATTGACAGGTTCTGGGCAAAAATAGTTGTTTTTTAGTCAGAAAATGATGATGACAATATTTCTGCATCATGTTTGATTATCAGATACAAAAATATAGGGGGAAAAAAGCCAACGGGGGAAGCAAGTTCATTTTTAGTATGCAGGAACAAAATTCTAACAGAAAAACATTCATTCGAGCAGAAGTCACAAAGCAAGATCATCTCTCTATAAAAATAACGCTTCTCAGATACAAAGTTTGGAGCGGGACGATTCACAAGAGTGACATTCACGGCGCCAATTTATAATTGTAACGAATAGTATTTGAAAATCAAAATATTGAAATTTTTAAAAATCATTTTTAAAATTTACATTTTTATTTTATATTTTAAAAACATACAAAGTTTGGAGCGGGATGTTTCACATGAGTGAGATATATGGCAAAATTAATAATTGTAACGAATAGTATTTGAATAAAAACATTTAATCGGGTAAAACCCGGTCGTTGCCCGGGTCATTCGGCTAGTGTCTAATTTATATACTATTAATATAAATAAATAATACGACATATATATATATACAGCAAATGAAAACATTAAGACGCGAATGTTTCTTTCACACATAAATCAAATTTCTACTGTCCTTACTGAGATGAAGTTCACCACTGATGAGCCAAGCCCTCCCGATATTTTTTCATTGCTGTAAGGACAGTAAAAATTTTATTTATGTGTGAAAGAAACATTCGCGTCTTAATGTTTTCATTTGCTATAGATAAAACTGTCTATAAATGAGAAAATGTACTATCTATTGAATTAAATTATATCGGGCACATATACCTGATTTCCATTATTTAGGGAAGTCAGTCTATCTCTTCCTATGGGAACTCAGGTAATTAAATCAGCTTGTACCGATAAGAAGGGAGAAAAGCCCTAAAAGACGTTTTCCAAGTAGGTTTTCTGAGTTTTACAATGCTGGAATTTCACCACAGCTTTAATCTAATAGAAAAATATATATATATATATATTTTTTTTTTAAAAACACATTTTCTTAAAGCCAAAGAGAGATATATTACTTTCATCGAATTATAAATTATATTAAGAAAAGTATGCTAACCTATAAGTAATATTTATAATACCTCTAAATGACACGTTTCTGAATTTTGTAATTAGTTTTGTAATTTGTTTTTCATTGATTTTTAATGTGTGATCAATAACTCTTACATCATTGGAAAAAAGGAACAATTAATAAACAAAAGAACAACAACGTGGTAAATTTGCCTCTTTATTTAAAACAAACAAACAAATTAGATAAAGCTTTAAAATAAAACATTTATTTAAAAGTTAAAGCAAAAATAAAACGTTACATAAAATACAGGGTGATCCAAAAGTCCCGCACAACTTTAAAAATTAATAACTCCGCGAATAGATGCGCTAGAGCAATGCGGTAAACACCATTGTGTTCAGAATGCAATGGGATTTTTTATGGCAAATATTGAAAAATTCGAAATTGATTTTAGTTACAACTTTATTCGCTAGATGGCGCTCTACCAGAATCAGCGATTCAGCGGCCAAATTGTTTGATAAATTGAAAAATATAACTGAACGACACGTATTTTTCCTTTTTGAATACCAGGAAAGAACCTTAATAATATCAAATGATAAATTAATAAAACACCATTTCGCCAAAAGTTAGAAGAAATGGTTAATGATTTTAAAATACAATCTGAGATATGTAAAATAGGTATATGCAAATTAAAACATGTTAAAAATATATATATATTTTAGATGGAGTTTTGTGAAATAGATTGAATGTTTGAAAATAACTACTGATATCAATACACGATCTTTGAAATGTTAATATAGTACCAAAAATTATGATAGCACTACTAATAGGATTTCTTGCTATAATGAATGTGTAGTTTCTTGACTGATTGGCGACACTTGACTATTTAACTGGATATTTGTCATGATCCAACAAATGAAATATAGAGGGGAGTGACAAAATATATTTTTCGTACTTTATTCCAAATATCCTATGGGTTTGTCAAATGTTATCATTGTTTATTATACTGTACATAATTTTGAAAATGTATCCCCTCAAAAAAATCATTTTTAAATCGGCATTTTGCGTTGAAAAACGTGGTAGTAAAATCATTTTGTATTATTTTTTGCGCAAATTTTCTAAAGTTGGGGGGTACGGAGAATATTCCTTATGCTATTTCTTCTAATGAGCGAAAAGCGATAAACTAAACATAAGGGGTAAAATTGTGTATACCAGTGTTATTCGAGAAGTTATAACACTTTGGCCTGCACGACATAATATAAGATGTGGGCAAATGACAAACAAAAAAAATGACTGTTCACAGAAAAAAAAAGAGTCAAGATGTGAGGACAGCATTTATTATTCCCATAACCCAAAACAAAGAGCTGCAAAATATAACACATGAGGTAACTGCCTTCTCTCTTTATTAGGTCACAATCCTCGCTCAATGTGGCACCCTTCATTCTCAAACACCGCCTGCAGACAAAATATGACATAATGGTCACAATTAAATAGTTGAAATTTATAAAACGTGCCATCTGATAGAAGCCTTTAACATGGCCAATGTGGTAGGCCGGCATCGATAAAAACGCGACTTAATGTATCCCCATAACCGAAATTGTAAGGCGTCAAGTCTAGTGATATTGGAGGCCACTGGTATATAAAGTGGCGACTTATCCCACGATTTTTACCAAACGTAATCGTTCAGCAATTGTTTGGCACCGCGGGAGTTATGAGGAGGTCCTCCATCTTCCATGAATGTTATTTCGCTTAGTGCTTGTCTGTCCTGCAATATGGGAATAACCTTTACTCTCAAAAGTTGAACATAACGTTCACCAGTTACAAAAACGGTTTTAAAAGTTCTTTCATTTATTTTTTCTAAGAAAAATGGCCCAATAATAAAAGAAGAAGTGAACCCACACAAAACTGTAACTCTGGGCTGATGAAGTGGTATTTCTGTAAAAATCCTAGGGTTTTCTTTGCCAAAATGAGGCAGTTTTGAATGTTAAATTCTCCCTTTAGATAAAAGTGGGCATCATCTGTTCTTAGAACATTTGACAGCCAGTTTTCATCAATATCAATTCGCCGGAAAACCCATGCAGCGAATTCTTGACGCTTCTCAAAATCGCTGACTTTCAACTCGTGAAAACTTTGAATTTTGTTAGGGTATTTTTATAGAAAAATTCTAAATGTGTGTTCTCTCTAAACTGTTCCATACGAAATCCCCGTTTGTCGAGAAACTTGTCTAGCACTTACTTCTCCATACGTGGATAACGTTTCAATAGCTTCAGCATTCTGCAGAAACCGTAACAGCCACTGACTTGCATGTCGATGGTCTTCCACTCCGAGGTTTTGCTTCCAGAGATCCAGTTTCCTCAAAACTTTTAATCAATTGCTTTAGATAATAGCAACTCATTGGTCCTTTACCGCTTCGAATATCTTCAAAGGAACGAAACGCTCGTAAAGCTTCAGTGACATATTCTGAATCATAATTTTTAAAATTCACCCAGAGTGCTTTATCCTGTAGTGACGGCATTCCAGGGGGAAGAGGCGAAGTCCGACCACACCTCCTTGCGGTCCCCCCTGGACCCTTGGAATATTTGACCAAATTCTGGTTCGTTTCCAAGATGACTAACGTTGCAACGGCACCCATTTTCAAATGAAGAGCAAAACTGATATCTCCAGTAATGCTACCGCGTCCGGGGTAACCGCCGCGTCAGGAGCTGCAGCTCGAGCTCATGATGAGAAATCTACTACGAGGACACAATTCAATCTACTACAACTCAATATAAATGGTACCCAGAGGAAAATAAAGAGCTGACTTGTCTTCTCTGTGACAAAAATGTACATATTACTTGTCCTCAGGAGACAAAATTGAATCAGAATCTGAGATTCAAAATCAAAGATTATACAACATTACGAAAGGACAGACCGGGAAAATTCGGAGGAGGACTTGCCGTTTTGATTAAAACTCTAGAAATCAAATTTAAGGAAATCGCCTCTAATCAGAGTAAGCCTAGAAAAAGCACGACAGAAGCTCAGGCAATAGAAATCTATCTTACAGATAAAACAATTCCAATCATAAATGTTTGTCACCACGATAATACTAGCATCAATACAGGCTTGATAGAGACATTAAGTGAAGCTTCTTCGGATATCGCAATCATACTTGGTGATTTTAACGCCGAAAGACCAACTTGGGGATCACCTGTCCAGGATAACAAAGGTCAGCAGGTTGAGGACATGCTAACCAACCTCGACCTTACACCGTTAAATAACGAAATGAACACCTATCTATCCAAGTCCACAGGCACAGAATCCGCAATAGACATCACAGCGATAAATTAAAACATCGCACCCACAACACAATGGGAAATTCTGAAAAGTGCAATCAGTGACCACAGACCAAGTTTAAAAACCCTAAAATTCAAAATTGAGAATTTCCAACAGAATAAAAGAACACTGGAAAAAAAATCACAGAAAGGCTTGAAGAACTGTGCAACGAAGAATTAAATCGCAGAACGATTGACAAAAAAATGGAAAAATTCTCTTCGAACATATCCAAAGCTTTAAAGTATCGATACCTAGAGGTAGACGTAAAGACCTGTGAATACTTAACTGGAAGGACCACAATATCGAGGCAATGATTGCAGAGAGAGACAATATCAATGAACTTCTTATGTCAAATTATATTGACAAATATTTGCAATCTTATCATATCTTATCTCAGGTTTTAGTGGAAAGAATTTATGTTTTCGTTTGTTTGTGAACAAATCTCTCCCGCATTCTCATTGGACGAATGTGGCCATGTTTGTATATAAAGTGGGCTATGGTATGAGTCGACGCCAGTGTGGTGGAATATCGTGTGGGGACGCTTAAAGTGTTCTCTGCGTGCTATATCCCTGTCTGGCAATCTCGGCGCATACCTGTGTAACCCCGGTCCGATCCCTACCTAAGCGGCAATAAAGCTAAGTACTGTTTTTTTTTTTAATTTTATTTAACAAATTGTGATTTATTATTTACTTTTTTTGTGTTGTACTTTTGAGTCCACGATTTTTCTGTGCTTAAATTACTCTTACCGTAGGCCCTAGTATATTGTATTTGTGTGTTAACCCGTACAAAGTAATTTTTGTCACTTAAAACAAATAAAACAGAAGAAATCATAAAGGAACTCATTGGAATTAGTCACAAAATAGAACAAGAAATTTGGATATTCAAACAAGAGAGAGAGAAAGAGAAAATTGGGCAGAATTCTGCCAAAAAATGGATCCAAAAAAGGAAAACCATCACTGGAATATAATTAGTGTTATAAAACCATCAAAGCCAACACTAATCCTCCAATACTCTAACCGATATGAATAGCGAGAACGAACAAACAGATGGCTGACATAATTGCTGAATATCTTTCAAGCACTTCCAGACTCAGCTATACGAATGAAGGCAGGACTCTAAAAAATAATGTAAACAGGTTAGTTAAACAAGCAGGAAATTACCATCAACAAGATATTTACTCGAGAGACTTCACACTGAATGAGCTAAACTCATCAATAGGAAAGTTAAATCCAAGATGTCATCTGAAGATGCTCTAATCTTCGGTCAAATGATTAAACACTTTGGAGACGAAGCTAAAAATCAACTCCTACGAATACTGAAGATTTCATGGCAAACTGGTAAACTACCAAAGAATTGTAAGATATCAATTATAGTGCCAACACTGAAACCAAACAAAGATGCCAAGGAATACAAGAACTATCGGCCAATTGCTCTTACCAGCATACTTTGTAAAATACAGAATTAATTATCCATTCTAGGCTCATAGTCTGGCTCACTGACAATAATTAAATAAACTTCTACCAAACTGCCTAAAGATCCAGACACTGTACAACTGATAAACTGTTCTACTCCTGTCAATCAATAATAGATTTCTAGGAAAAACCGCCAAAGAAGACAACGGCAGTATTCCTGGATATGACCTCAGCTTTTGATCGAGTGTAGAAATTATTTGAAAGGCTGCACAACATCGGAGTAAGAGGAAAAACCTTAATCTGGATTGCAGACATCTTAAGGGGAAGAAGGATAAAGGTTCGGGTCAATGGAACATTTTCCAAAGACCTAAGAACATGGGCTGGTGTACCTCAGGGATCTGTGCTCAGTCCTCTACGCTTCTCGCTATATATTAACTGTTGTTTATGTAAATAGATGAATATTATTTGTATTATTTAAAGCCTCATTATGTAAAAATATATGTGTATATAAATTGGACATTTGTTGTTGGCCATGGTCAAGTTTGAGCTCTTGTACGTCTAATTACGACACAACAAAAGTGGCGACGAGGATGCGCGATCTACAGAGCCAGTAAAAAGCTGAGGAAAACGGCGTATATGCAAGTATAACAACTACATCTTTTAAACTATCTGGATCAAGAAAACAGAGGAGTAGAAAAGATCAGCATGACAAGTTCAAGGTTAATAGTACGTTTTAGATGCTATATCCCAGTGGAGGACACTTCAATCTTTTTGTACAAAAATTTGAGGCTTTCTTTTTGGCATCTGAAGGAGGAGATTAAAGTACTGATTTTTACCTCGCTACCAGATTCTGACACTTTGAAGCAGGGAAACGACATTTTCTTCCTGGTCTAATGAAAGATCAACCCTATGATACTATCATTCAAAGAATTAAGCTGTATTTGGATCCAAAGAAGAAAGTGATACCACAGCGATGCAGATTTTTAAAGAGAGTTCAACAGGAAGGAGAATCAATTTCGGTATATCTTAGAGAATTGAAACATTTAGCAATAAATTGTAATTTCGGCGATATGCTGGGAACCATGATGCGAGACCGTTTTGTGGCTGGAATCAAGTTGGAAAGCCTGCAAAAGAAACTACTACAAGAAAACGACGATGTCACCCTGGATTAAGTTTTGCAGTGGCGATCTCGTTCGAACTGGCGGAGATAAAAAGGGCGAGTACAATAATAGTATGGTGCAGCATAGGCCTTTCAGGTAAAGGGCGAAATAATGTGTTATAGATGTGGTGAAAGACATTCACACGTGGCCTCTGTTTGCCCTCATAGAACAAAGACTTGTTTTAAAATGTAAAAAACTGGGTCATTTAAGTAGGGTCTGCAAAGCTAGTAAAAAAATGTGGGGATGTGAATATGTACAAGTGGACTCTATATATTCTGTACAGGGCGAAACTGATGCCACAATAAATTTAACAGTAGATGATAATTCTTTGTGCTTTACAATAGATACAGGAAGTCCAGTTACGTTAATACCTAAAGATATTTATAAGATTTATTGGCAAGGTAAAAAATTATTTCCAACAAATTTAAGATTAAAATCCTTTTGTGGTAAATCAATAGAGATTATAGGGCAAATAAATGTTTTTGTAAAAGAAGCCAACCAATATTTACGATTAATAGTTGTAAATGAAAATTCCAGGTGATTTTGTTAGAAAGAGAATGGCTTAAACAGTTAAAACTTGATTATTCTTGATTGTTTAGCATTAAAATTTTAATTATGAATCTAATAGAAATAGTTTGATTGATAGATATGCAGATTTGTTTAACAAAAATTTGGGCTGTCTAAAGGATGTTAAAATAAATTTTAATTTAAAAAAGGATGTGACTCCTGTGTTTTGTAAGGCCAGAAGTTTACCTTTCTCTCTAAAAAACAAAGTAGAGAATGAAATTGATCGTTTAGTGAATTCTTGCATTTTATAACCTATAGTTCATGCATATTGGACCGCTCCAATAGTACCAGTATTAAAAAAGGATGGTAATGTAAGTATATGTGGTGATTTTAGATGTACAGCTAATAAAGCAATATAATTAGATAGGTATCCCATTCCATCGATCGATGAGATCTTTTCAAAATTATCTACAAGCACCGTACTTTCGACTCTAGACCTATCACAGGCTTACTTACAAGTAATGTTAGCGGAAGAGCCAATGCTGTTGTTGATATAAACACAACAAAGAGGTTGTTTTCTTATAAAAGACTACCATATGACGTAGCGGTAGCACCAAATAAATTTCAGAGGATTACGGAAGGTCTATTTGCTGATTTGCCTGGTGTGGCCGGGTACATAGATGATATTTTGGTTGCAGGAAAAGACTTTGAAGATCATGAACAAAAGTTGGATCTAGTGTTGAGATGATTGCTAGAAAAAGGTTTAAAGTTAAACAGATATAAATGTAAATTTAAAAAGAAATCGGTGGAATATTTAGGGTTTAAAATGGATAAATATGAACTGCATCCCTTAGAAAATAAAATTAAAGCAGTGATAGAGGCGCCTGAACCTAAAGAATGTTTCGCAATTAAGATCTTTCATAGGACTCTTAATTTATTATTATAGATGCATTAGAATATAACAAACATTTTAGCGCTATTCTATCAACTTTTGAATAAAAATTGTAGATGGAATTGGACGAAAGAATATTGAATGTTATTTTAAAAATGTAAATCATTATTAATGGACTATGGACTAGGCGTAATTCTGAGTCATAGAAATGATTGAAAGGAAGAATGCCCTATAACCTTTGCTTCTAGAACATTAACTGAAGCGGAAAAACGTTTCTCTCAACTAGAAAAGAAAGCGTTGAGCATAACATTTGGCGTTGAGAAATTCAGACAATACTTACTTGGACGAAAATTTGTATTGGTCACAGACAACCGACCCTTAATTCATATATTTTCACCTCATAAACTAATTCCCATATGTGCCTCATCCAGAATTAAAAGATGGTCCTTAAAATTAGCTGCATTCAATTATACTGTGGAATTTCGAAAAACTAGTGATAATTCCAATATTGACGCATTGTCACGTCTTCCTTTAGAATCGAGTGTCAGGGAGTCTCTTGATGAAGACCAGGTACTTCTTCTCTGGAAGTTGAATGAGGTACCGTTCTCTTTTATGGAGGTGACATATGAGACGCCCCAAGATAAAATACTGTCTATAGTATTAAGGAATGTTAGAGAAGGCAACTGTGTGTGTGCGGAAATTTACAAGGGTACTGAGGGAAAACCCACTAGCTCCTCATTATAAGATCAATGAGGAATTAAGTTTGGAGTTTGGTTGTCTTCAATGGCATGAAAGAGCGGTAATTTCCCAAAAATTATTATCTTTAATTTTAAATGACTTGCATGAAATACACATGGGGATTGTTAAAATGAAGATGATTGCCGGACGGTATTTTCTGATGGCCAGGTATAGACAGTAACATCGAGGAGTTAACTAGAGAATGTAGAGTATGCCAAGAATCGGCAAGCATGCCCCCGGCTACCATCTCGGAATGGACTTAGCCCGAAAAACCGTGGCATCGACTTCATCTTGATCTAGCGGGTCCGTTCATGGGAAGAATGTTTTTGGTTCTCGTGGACGCATACTCAAAGTGAATAGAAATTTTTATCATCAAAGATATTACCAGCAAAACGATTATAAATCATCTTAGAGAAATTTTTGCCAGATTTGGATTGCCCTAATTTTTGGTTACAGAAACGGAAGACAGTTTGTCTCCGGTGAATTCGAGCAATTTACCAAAATGAATGGTATACGGCACACGAATACCAGTCCGTATAATCCTAGTACAAATGGTTTAGCTGAGAGATATGTAAGAGAGTTTAAAAACCTTTTGAGAAAGAATAATGGGATGGATGATTTAGAGACGAATCTACAAAGATTCCTATTTGCTCATAGAGCATTCCCCCAAACTCTAATAAAGGAATTCTCCCGCGGAACTGCTAATGAAGAGAAGTTTAAGATCAAAATTCACGAATTTAATACCAAGATGGGAAATCCGCGAGAGGTATTTCATGAGGCCGTAAGAAGGCAGGAGCAGTTTACTACAGGTTGCGAGGTTTATTTCCGCAACTATGCAACTAGACCTGAACGGTAAAAAGGTACCATTTTGAAATTATTGAGCTACCGTCACTACCTTATAAGTTGCGAGGGCGTCGTGTATAAGTGGCATATCAATCAAGTGCGACCTGTGAGAAATAAACAAGTGGAGACAAGAAATTTGATACTTCCTCGAACATCAGGAGAGAAGCCTGTAGGTGGAAGTCAGAAATAAAGTGAAGAGGAGGTTCCAGAGGTTACATCAGGAAACAAGGAGACTGCTTCTGTGCACGTACCCTCTTGCACTCCTAGACCAGGGCCTGCTGCTGTGCACGTGCCCTCTTGCACTCCTAAACCGGAGCCTGCCGCTGTGCAAGTGCCCGTCCGCAGTCCAAGAACTCAGAGAGCCAGGAAACCCCCAGACCGACTGGAGTATTATTAAGGGGGGAGATGTGTTGTGTATGTAAATAGATGAAGATTATTTGCATTATTTAAAGTCTCATTATGTAAGAATATATGTGTATATAAATTCGACATTTTTTGTTGGCCAAACGAAAAGATTAAGAGCTAAAAAAAGAGTCATGGTTAAGTTTGATTTGTTGTATATCTAATTACGACACAACCTTAACAACATCCATCCTCACTGAAGACGCAAAGGTTGCCTGTTATGCAGATTATATAGCCATATGGCACACAAGTAGCAGTATAGAAATATCAGAAAAATACTGAACACATCAATGAGAGGACTGAAACTCAAAATGACCATAAACCCAATAAACACAAACCTATAGGTCTCCTTCACTGACAGGAAAAAAGGCATGAATTTAACTCCAAAATAAGCATAAACAACCATATAATTGATGAAATTAGATCTCCAAATTACCTAGGTATGATACTTGATGAGGAATTGCGATTTACAGAACACATAATTAGCACCTCAAATAGAGCTACCAGAAACCTAAACATTCTGAGAAGGCTATGTGGAACAAATTGGGGAGCAGAACCCAAAATTCTCAGAACAACATATATCACCTTAATAAGGCCAATAATGGAATATGCAACACATGTTTGGGCTCCCTCAAGTTCATCACTAAAAAGAAGACTAGACAGTGTTCAAGCAAAAGCGGCCAAATTAATCACTGGTTCTGTTTCAAATACTAACAATTAGAAAATTCAGAGAGAATGTAGTCTAGACCTACTTCAAAACAGAAGACAATTAAAAACAATAAAATTCACCAATAGCTTGAAAACTAAAGAAACCGAACACATATCCCATAGAACCTATTTAAACTGGACACAAAAAGAAAGGCTCAAAAGATCTTCAACACTTCAGTACGACATCAATATTAGAAAGAGCATAAATATGAAACATAATGAATATCAAATTCGAGAATAACCAATATTTCCTACCCCATTGCCATAAAATGTAATCATCAATCTTAACTTGAATGAACCCTGCAATAAAAAAGAGAACAAAAACATACTTAAAAAGAAAGGACTTGACACAATTGGTTTATACGATCAGATAAATTATTTAACAGCATATACAGATGGATCATCAGACCTTACCATAAGTAATGGAGGGGCTGGAATTAACATAATACTGGAAGATGGAACATACATCAAAATCAAAGAAGGAGCAAGAAAGATTTCGTCAAACTTCACTTGTGAACTGACAGCTATCTGGAAAGCTCTTGATGTATGCCTTAACCAACCATCCCTGCATCAAGCAGAAGGAATTATAATATACCGTACAACGACTTCATATCCGATCTAAAAGCAATTCAGAAGGGCAATACTATAATCACACAGAAAATACATTCGTTACTTACTCAACTGATATCATTGGAGAATAACTGCATTCTACAATGGATTCTTGCAAGTGTTTGGATCGGGGGTAATGAAATGGCAGTTGAATTTGCAAAGGAAGCCAGAAAGTTGAGCCAAAGGAAACAACAAATGTCATTATTTGACGCTAATGCTTTTGCAAAATACAAGATAGATAAACACAAAATAAGAAAAGATCAAAATGTGAAATAACCTCCGAGAGAAAAATGACAAAACTATAACAAGATTTAGAACAAAACATTATAAAGGATGGCAATACATCCAGATGGCACAAGAACCTATAGAACATGCAACAACTGTCCTGGTGTGGAACTAACACCTACCCACATATTCTCATGCCCGCAGCCTTGCAAAAAAAGGACATAGACCCAGAGCAGCTGCTTTACACACCCAATATAGTGGACAATGCTGCTGCTGCTGTGATAGAGATGCATGGAGACATCTGAGGCTCTTTATTGGACACGACAAAATCAACAACGGCATTCCAGATTAAAATAAATCATCAGAGATAGATAAATATTTTTCAAATGAATTAAAATAAATATAATCGATACTGAGAGAGAGTTGAATTGAAAAAAATTAGAAAATAATTATTTTCGGAATTTAAATAGCTGAGAGGATTCTAGCAAACCGCATCTAAAATATCTTTTTTTTTTTTTGCTACATGTTTTAATTTGCATATACCTATTTTACATATCTCAGATTGTATTTAAAAATCGTTAACCATTTCTTCTAACTTTTGGCGAAATGGTGTTTTATTAATTTATCATTTGATATTATTAGGGTTCTTTCTTGGTATTCAAAAAGGAAAAATACGTGTCGTTCAGTTATATTTTTTCAATTTATCAAACAATTTGGCCGCTGAATCGCTGACTCTGGTAGAGCGCCATCTAGCGAATAAAGTTGTAACTAAAATCAATTTCGAATTTTTCATTATTTGCCATAAAAAATCCCATTGCATCCTGAACACAATGGTGTTTACCGCATTGCTCTAGCGCAAATATTCGCGGAGTTATTAATTTTTTAAGTTGTGCGGGACTTTTGGATCACCCTGTATTTGGCGCAGCTACGAAAGGATTAAAATATAAATCAAAAAAGGCTTCGACGAAAGAAAAAGTAAGTACAATGGCAGTAAATGTAAACAAATTAGAGAAATTTAGCGGTGATAAAGGTTCAATTCGGCCTGAATCATGGCTTAAACTATATGAATTGGAAACTGGTAAACTAGATGAAGTCGATAGAATCAATAATCTAATTTATTATTTATCAAAAGATGCTTTAGAATGGTTTGCTGATGAAATATTGAGCAACGCATCCATTATAAAATGGGATACTGTTAAACTCAAATTAATTCAGCGCTTTGGTTATAAAGTTGAAAGCCCTATAGTTGCAGCATCAAAAAGAAGACTTAAAAAAGAAGAAACCGTGGAAGATTATTTTAGAGATAAAATTAGATTATTAAATCAAACAAGCTTCAATAATGTCGAGAAGCTAAAAATGTTAACGGATGGATTGCCATTAGATTGGAAAAATTATCTCGTAACAGCCCAGCCTAAAGATCCATCACATTGGATGCAGATTGCCATGGAGATTGAACAAAACAATAATCAAATAAGGCAACAACAGAGAAGTAAAACCAAGGTTTTTAATATAACTACACCTACAGTCTCAAAAAATTGCCCATATTGGTGTCCTATTTGTAAGAAAAAAGGATTGTATTTTAAACATTGGATAAGTGATTGCAAAGATTATGATCCTAATTATAAAGACAAGCTTAAACACCAAGCAACTAATATCACCACAGATGTTAAACAAACCATAGCTGATTCACTTTGCATAGCAAATACCAATTTTCCTTATAGATTTGTTAATTTGAAATGAAGGCGATAAAAACGTGGTGATTTTCTTTTAATTGTAAAAAACAAGCTTTCAGGCAAGAATGCCCTTCTTCAGGTTACAACTTGGAAATATTTTAAAACTATGTTGAAGTTTTACTTAATAATATTCCAGTTCCATCTTTTATTGATACCGGGTCAACTATTTCATTAATGAGCTGTTCGCTTTTAAAACAACATAAGTTAAAATTGAATGTAAACGATAGAATCAAAATTAAACAAGTAGATAGTTTTGCATATACTTTAGGATCAGTAGAAGTATTTTTGAAAATCCATTCTAAACTTGTCGGGTGTAAGCTTCATGTAGTGAAAAACTTTAGCTATCCATTGCTCATTGGACTTGATGTAGCAGGAAAAATTGGATTAGTAATTGACACAAAAGACAAAGCGGTGTATGAATGTAGGAAATGAATGTGTAGGAAATGAATGTTTTTATATATCTCCTGAAACGCATCTTCCATCTGTTCAGCAAAAAGAGCTTAATCAATTACTTAAAGAAAATCAAGCATTGTTCAGCCAGCATGAAACTGACATCGGAAGGATTGCTGTTCAACACAAGATACATATAATTGAACATCCACCCATCAGTTGTAGACCATATAGAAGACCACTTGCGGAATATGATGAAATAAAAAGACAAGTTGAGGAATTGAGTAAAAAGGGACTAATAAGAGAATCTCAGTCACCTTGGGCCTTCCCCGTAGTGTTGGTCTCTAAAAAGGATGGTTCACAAAGGATGTGCATAGATTACCGAAAACTGAATGCAATTACAATTGATGACAGGCAGCCTCTTCCATACATCCAAGATATGTTTGATCGCTTACATAATGCGAAATACTTCACAACACTTGACATAGCATGGGGCTATTGGCATGTTGAAATACATCCAGACTCAGTTGAGAAAACTGCTTTCATTACAAATGACGGGCATTATGAATTTTTGGTTATGCCATTTGGCTTGAAAAATGCTCCAAGTACTTTTCAGCGAATAATTCAGCATATTATTGGAAATCTTCTTTGGAACGGTGTTTGTAATTATCAAGATGATATTCTAATTTACAGCAGTACTTTTAAAGATCATATTGAACTCATGAAGAAAATATTTGACAAGCTTAAAGAAAACAATATCAAACTCAAGTTGAAGAAATGCTCCTTTGCAAAACAAGAAATAAGATATTTAGGTCATATCATAGGACATAACAAGATTAAACCTGACCCTGAAAAAACAAAGGCAATAAATGAGTTCCCTCAACCTAAAACAGTGAAGCAAGTAAGGCAGTTTTTGGGTTTAGCAGGTTACTACAGGAAATTTATTCCTAAATTTAGTGAAATTGCAGATCCTTTAACAAGCCTCACAAGAAAAAATAAGTTATTCAAATGGACTACTGAAGTTAACAAATCATTTCAGGAACTAAAGCCTCATTTATCCACAGATCCAGTTCTTTCTACATATGATCCTTCATTACCATGTAAGCTTTATACAGATGCATCTAAACTGGGAATTGGTGCTATTTTAGCTCAAATTGGAAATGATAATCAAGAACATGTAATTTCCTATTATTCAAGAAAACTTCTACCACATCAACAGAACTATTCTGCATTTGAGTTGGAATGCTTTGCTGTAGTTCAATCAGTTGAATACTTTGAAGTTTATCTTGAGAACAATACATTTGAAGTCATTACAGATCATTCGGCTTTGGAATGGCTCTTCAACGTAAAGAAAACAAAGGCAAAATATCTCCGATGGATAATTGAATTATCGACCAAGTCAATGAAAATAGTTCACAGATCAGGATCAAAGCAAACGCATGTTGATGCATTGTCAAGATCACCAGTGTCATTTCATATATCAATCCCCACTCTTCGACTACACCAACAAAAAGCGGATCTCAGTTTTGTAAAGAACTCACATATTCATCGAGATCTTATTATGGTGAAACATAATAAGTTCTAAAAACAGTTGTTCCAGAATCATTCCAAGAAGAAATTCTCAAAGAATACCACGATAATCATTCTCACCCCTCAATTAACAAGACAGTAAGATTGATAACACCATTTTATTGGTGGCCGAATGCTATCAGATGCATCAAAGACTATGTTCGCTCATGTAGAATATGTCAAATAACTAAATGCAGTCATAAACCATTTATTGGAGAATATGTTGCACCAAACTCTGATCTGAAACCACTGGAATTAATATCAATGGATACTATTGTACTAGGCTCTGCAGCAAATGAAACCAAGCACAAATACATTCAAGTAATAATTGACCACCTAACAAGATTTGTTTGGGCTTTCCCTACTGTCACCAACACTTCTCAAGCAGTAATTGAATGTTTAGACAAAATCAACAAAACTGTTCCCCAAATCAAATGTATTTTAACCGACAACGGAAAGAATTTTACATCAAAAGAATTTAACAAGTTTTTGAATGAGCATCAAATTCAACACACCTATTCGACGCCATATCATCCGCAGAGTAATGGACTGTGTGAAAAGACGAATGACACTATACTCACCAAATTAAGAACAAACCTTCAAGAGAATCCAAGACTAAAATGGTCATCATTACTTGCCAAAATTGTGAAAGATTATAATAGCACACCCCATGATGTCACTGGGTTTTCTCCAAATTTCCTACTTTTTGGTGATTGTGCAATACCAGAATTTTCTGAATCGCCACATTTCACCATAGAAAATGCAAGGAAGAAAGCAATAGAAAATAGCGCAAAGCATAGAGAAAAGTGGAAAGCACGACACGATGCAAAACATCCGCAGTCGTCATTCAAAGTTGGTGATCTGGTCCTTCGTAAAATACCTAGTAATGATCCAAGTATGGTCAAAACATCCCCAAAGTATGAGGGTCCTTTTCAAATAACAAGAATAATATCTAGTGTTACGTGTGAATTATTGAAAGATGATTCCTCCTTGGTTAAAGTTCATGTGTCACAATTGAAACCATTTATTTTGCGAAAATAAATCCTTCAAGCCGAGGGATATGACACGTTTCTGAATTTTGTAATTAGTTTTGTAATTTGTTTTTCCATTGATTTTTAATGTGTGATCAAAAACTCTTATCATCATTGGAAAAAGGGAACAATTAATAAACAAAAGAACAACAACGTGGTAAATTTGCCTCTTTATTTAAAACAAACAAACAAATTAGATAAAGCTTTAAAATAAAACATTTCTTTAAAAGTTAAAGCAAAAATAAAACGTTACAATATATATTTTTTAAAAACACATTTTCTTAAAGCCAAAGAGAGATATATTACTTTCATCGAATGATAAATTATATTAAGAAAAGTATGCTAACCAATAAGTAATATTTATAATACCTCTAAAATATTAATGTGTGTTTAAAGAACCTCATTGTGAGGAAATATTTTGTAATTCTAAAAGTATTTCACAATCTCATAATGAATAGAGAATTACTGAAAATGAATACTAATCAAACATTTCAAAGTTTCTTTCCTTATGATATTCCGAAATATTTTCGACCAAACTATTATAATTCACAATTTATCACAGATCATGGAAATTTAAAGTTTATTCTTAAGAAAATTCAGGCTGTGCAAGATTCGACATGTTTCTGTGGATTGGGGGAACAAACTTCAATACATCTCTTGCTAGAGTGCCCTGTCTTTCAAGATTACAGAGTCAACAACGATTTAATAGCTTTAGGCCCTAGTGATTTAATTTCAAGTAAGGACACATATATAAAATTTAATTTCCTTTGTAAATATATTTTGGATTTCATTAAGAAAAATGGTCTTTGATGTAACGATCTCAAGGAAATATATAAGGAAATATATAGGCGTATGCGTGTATATGTGTGTATATATATATGTATATATATTTTAAATTTAATGATGTAACTTTAAATAAAATTCAAAGAATATCTCTATATGTAAATAATATTTATGAATCTTTCTAAGTTACTTTCTTTGTATCTTTCCATGTTGAATATTTTCTTTGTTATTTTTGTATGTACAATTAGCGCAAGTGTCCCTAGGGGGACATAGCGTTTTGAATTGAAATAAATAAATAAATCAAGCGAGGAAACAATTTAAAAATCCTATTTTTATTGCACGACACACCTGGCCAAAAAAGACTTCCTTTTATATATTCTCTACCATATTTACATAATTTCTCAAAACTTTAAATAAATATGCGCCATTTAAACAAATATGTGACAATTCTTAGGCAAAGTCTTTGAGTTTCTGGGAATGTGAAAGGAAAGAGACTAGATTATTCATTGAAGAGAGATATAAGTGACACATACATCAAGGATGCAACCATCTTACTAAGCCTTAATTATTTCAGAAATATGAAACGTATATTTTGTATGGTGTTGAATTCATTAGATAGAGCATATTTTATAAATATAGTTACTGATGGAATTGACGAATACCTGATAGAATCTAATCCATTCTGTACACTGCCGATGTACATTAGAGGTTCAGGGAGACGTCTCAGAGTCACCAATAGTAAATTTGAGTCAATTGACGGTTTCTCCAGGTAGCCACTGTGGAATGCTGCTTTACAGACTGGACTCCACTGAAATAAAGAACATCAAAATATTTGATTTAGAGGATATGTGAAACTAATAAATTCCAACATATATATTTATAATGTATTATATTGTATTTTAAATTAATATATATATATACAGGGTGATCCAAAAGTCCCGCACAATTTTAAAAATTAATAACTCCGCGAATATTTGCGCTAGAGCAATGCGGTAAACACCATTGTGTTCAGGATGCAATGGGAATTTTTATGGCAAATAATGAAAATTTCGAAATTGATTTTAGTTACAACTTTATTCGCTAGATGGCGCTCTATCAGAATCAGCGATTCAGCGGCCAAATTGTTTGATAAATTGAAAAATATAACTGAACGACACGTATTTTTCCTTTTTGAATATCAGGAAAGAGCCCTAATAATATCAAATGATAAATTAATAAAACACCATTACGCCAAAAGTTAGAAGAATTGGTTGACGATTTTTAAATACAATCTGAGATATGTAAAATATGTATATGCAAATTAAAACATGTAGCAAAAAATATTTATATTTTAGATGGAGTTTTTTGAAATAGATTGAATGTTTGAAAATAACTACTGATATCAATACACGATTTTTGAAATGTTAATATAGTACCAAAAATTATGATGGCACTACTAATAGGATTTCGTGCTATAAGGAATGTATAGTTTCTTGACTAATTGGCGACACTTGACTATTTAACTGGATATTTGTCATGATCCAAAAATGAAATATAGAGGGGAGTGACAAAATATATTTGTCGTACTTTATTCCAAATATCCTATGGGTTTGTCAAATGTTATCATTGTTTATTAACTGTACATAATTTTGAAAATGTATCCCCTCAAAAAAAATCATTTTTAAATCGACCTTTTGCGTTGTAAAACGTGGTAGTAAAATCATTTTGTATTATTTTTTGCGCAAAAATTCTAAAGTTGGGGGGGGGGGGGGGGGAATACAGAAAATATTCCTTATGCTATTTCTTCTAATGAGCAAAAAGCGATAAACTAAACATAAGGGATAAAATTGTGTATACCAGTGTTATTCGAGAAGTTATAACACTTTGGCCTGCACGACATAATATAAGATGTGGGCAAATGACAAACAAAAAAATTACTGTTCACAGAAAAAAAGGAGTCAAGATGTGAGGACAGAATTTATTATTCCATAACCCAAAACAAAGAGCTGCAAAATATAACACATGAGGTAACTGCCTTCTCTCTTGTATTAGGTCACAATCCTTGCTCAATGTGGCGCCCTTCATTCTCAAACACCGCCTGCAGACGATAGATGACAGAATGGTCACAATTAAATAGTTGAAATTTAAAAAACTTGCCATCTGATAGAAGCCTTCAACATGGCCAATGTGGTAGGCCGGCATCGATAAAAACTCGACTTAATGTACCCCCATAACCGAAATTTTAAGGCGTCAAGTCTGGTGATATTGGAGGCCACTGGTATATAAAGTGGCGACTTATCAACGAATTTCACCGAACGTATCCTTCAGCAATTGTTTGGCACCGCGGGAGATATGAGGAGGTCTTCCATCTTGCATGAATGTTATTTCGCTTAGTGCTTTTCTGTCCTGCAATATGGGAATAACCTTTTCTCTCAAAAGTAGAACATAACGTTCACCAGTTTGAAAAACGGTTTTAAAAGTTCTTCCATTGATTTTTTCAAAGAAAAATGGCCCAATAATAAAAGAAGAAGTGAACCCACACAAAACTGTAACTCTGTGCTGATGAAGTGGTATTTCTGTAAAATTCCTAGGGTTTTCTGTTGCCAAAATGAGGCAGATTTGAATGTTGAATTCTCCCTTTAGATAAAAGTGAGCATCATCTGTTCTTAGAACATTTGACAGCCAGTTTTCATCAATATCAATTTGCTGGAAAACCCATGCAGCGAATTCTTGACGCTTCTCAAAATCGCTGACTTTCAACTCGTGAAAACTTTGAATTTTGTTAGGGTATTTTTATAGAAAAATTCTAAATGTGTGTTCTCTTCAAACTGTTCCATCTGAAATCCCCGTTTGTCGAGAAACTTGTCTAGCACTTACTTCTCCATACGTGGATAACGTTTCAATAGCTTCAGTATTCTGAAAAACCGTAACCGCTCCGAGGTTTTGCTTCCAGAGATCCAGTTTCCTCAAAACCTTTTATCAATCGCTTTAGAGAGTAGCAACTCATGGGTCCTTTACCGCTTCGAATATCTTTAAAGGAACGAAACGCTCGTAAAGCTTCAGTGGCATATTCTGAATTACAATTTAAAAAATTCACCAAGAGTGCTTTATCCTGTAGTGACGGCATTCCAGGGGGAAGGGGAGAAGTTCGACCACACCTCCTTGCGGTCCCCCCTGGACCCTTGGAATATTTGACCAAATTCTGGTTCGTTTCCAAGATGACTAACGTTGCAGCGGCACCCATTTTCAAATGAAGAGCAAAACTGATATCTCTAGTAATGTTACCGCGTCCGGGGTAACCGCCGCGTCAGGAGCTGCAGCTCGAGCTCATGATAAGAAATCTACTACGAGGACACAATTCAATCTACTACAACTCAATATAAATGGTACCCAGAGGAAAATAAAGAGCTGACTTGTCTTCTCTGTGACAACAATGTACATATTTCTTGTCCTCAGGAGACAAAATTGAATCAGAATCTGAGATTCAATATCAAAGATTATACAACACTACGAAAGGACAGACCGGGGAAATTCGGAGGAGGACTTGCCGTTTTGATTAAAACTCTAGAAATCAAATTTAAGGAAATCGCCTATAATCAGAGTAAGCCTAGAGAAATCACGACAGAAGTTCAGGCAATAGAAATCTATCTTACAGATAAAACAATTCCAATAATAAATGTTTATCACCACGATAATACTAGCATCAATACAGGCCTGATAGAGATATTAAGTGAAGCGTCTTCGGATATCGCAATCATACTTGGTGATTTTAACGCCGAAAGACCAACTTGGGGATCACCTGTCCAGGATAATAAAGGTCAGCAGGTTGAGGACATGCTAACCGACCTCGACCTTACACCGTTAAATAACGAAAGGAACACCTATCTATCCAGGTCCATAGGCACAGAATCCGCAATAGACATCACAGCGATAAATTACAACATCGCACCCACAACACAATGGAAAATTCTGAAAAGTGCAATCAGTGACCACAGACCAATTTTACCAACCCTAAAATTCAAAATTGAGAATTTCCAACAGAATTAAAGAACACTGGAAAAAAATTCACAGACAAGCTTGAAGAACTGTGCAACGAAGAATTAAATCACAGACCGATTGACAAAAAATTGGAAAAATTCTCTTCGAACATATCCAAAGCTGCAAAAGTATCGATACCTAGAGGTAGACGTAAAGAGCTGTGAATACTTTACTGGAAGGACCACAATATCGAGGCAATGATTGCAGAGAGAGACAATATCAATGAACTTTTTAAAACAAATAAAACAGAAGAAATCATAAAGGAACTCATTGAAATTAGTCACAAAATAGAACAAGAAATTTGGATATTCAAACAAGAGAGAGAGAGAGAGAGAGAAAATGGGCAGAATTCTGCGAAAAAAAATGGATCCAAAAAAGGAAAGCCATCACTGGAATATAATTAGTGTTATAAAACAATCAAAACCAACACTGATCCTCCAATACTCTAACCTATATGAATAGCGAGAACAAACAAACAGATGACTGAAATAATTGCTGAATATTTTTCAAGCACTTCCAGACTCAGCTATACGAATGACGGCAGGATTCTAAAAAAATAATTTAAACAGGTTAGGTAAATATATAACAGCTGCTGACGATTCACTACCATTTGCGTTGCTCCTGTAGAAGGGCCACCATACCCGAAAGCTTGAGCATTATTAAACGTTTTAAAAAAGAAACGCAACCTCGGAGGCTTTATTATTTTGTCCTAAAAATAAACAGGTTAGTTAAACAAGCAAGAAATTACCATCAACAAGATATTTACTCGAGGTCACCAGGAGATAATCTAATTTTTGGTTAAATGATTAAACACTTTGGAGACAAAGCTAAAATCAACTCCTACAAATACTGAACATTTCATGGCAAACTGGTAAACTACCAAAGAATTGGAAGATATCAATTATAGTGCCAATACTGAAACCAAACAAAGATGCCAAGGAATACAAGAACTATCGGCCAATTGATCTCACCAGCATACTTTGTAAAATAACAGAATGAATTATCCACTCTAGGCTCATAGTCTGGCTCACTAACAATAATAAAATAAACCTCTACCAAACTGCCTAAAGATCCAGACACTGTAAAACTGATAAACTGTTCTACTTCTGTCAATCAATAATAGATTTCTATGAAAAACCGCCAAAGAAGACAACGGCCGTATTCCTGGATATGACCTCAGCTTTTTATCGAGTGTAGAAATTATTTAAAAGGCTGCACAACATCGGAGTAAGAGGAAAAACCATAATCTGGATTACAGACTTCTTAAGGGGAAGAAGGATGAAGGTTCGGGTCAATGGAACAATTTCCAAGGACCGAAGAACATGGGCTGGTGTACCTCAGGGATCTGTGCTCAGTCCTCTACTCTTCTCACTATATATTAACTGTTGTTTATGTAAATAGAATAATATTATTCGTATTATTTGAAGCCTCATTATGTAAAAATATTTGTGTATATAAATTGGACATTTGTTGTTGGCCAAACGAAAGGAATAAGAGCTAAAAAAAAAAAGAGTCATGGTCAAGTTTGAGTTGTTGTACATCTAAATACGACACAACCTTAACAACATCCATCCTCACTGAAGACACTAAATTTGCCTGTTATGCAGATTATATAATCATATGGCACACAAGTAGCAGTACAGAAATATCAGAAAAATACTGAACACATCAATGAGAGGACTGGAGAAGTGGGCAATGAAACTCAAAATGACAATAAACCCAATAAACACAAACCTATAGGTCTCCTTCACCGACAGGAAAAAAGGCATCAATTCAACTCCAAAATAAGTATAAACAACCATATAATTGATAAAATTTGATCTGCAAATTACCTAGGTGTGATACTTGATGAGGAATTGCGATTTACAGAACAAATAATTAGCACCTCAAATAGAGCTACCAGAAACCTAAACATTCTGAGAAGGCTATGTGGAACAAATTGGGGAGCAAAACCCAAAATTCTCAGAACAACATATATCACCTTAATAAGGCCAATAATGGAATATGCAACACATGTTTGGGCTCCTTCAAGTTCATCACTAAAAAGAAGACTAGAGAGTGTTCAAGCAAAAACGGCCAAATTAATCACTGGTTCTATTTCAAATACCAATAATTAGAAAATTCAGAGAGAATGTGGTCTAGACCTACTTGAAAGCAGAAGAAATTAAAAACAATAAAATTCACCAATAGCTTAAAAACTAAAGAAACCGAACACATATCCCATAGAACCTATATAAACTGGACACAAAAAGAAAGGCTCAAAAGATCTTCAACACTTCAGTACAACAACAATATTAGAAAGAGCATAAAAATGAAACATAATGAATTTCAAATTCGAGAATAACCAAGATTTCCTACCCCATTGCCATCAAATGTAATCATCAATCTTAACCTGAATGAACCCTGCAATAAAAAAAAAAGAGAACAAAAACATACTTAAAAAGAAAGGACTTGACACAATTTGTTTATGCGAACAGATAAATTATTTAACAGCATATACAGATGGATCATCAGACCTTACCATAAGTAATGGAGAGCTGGAATTAACATAATACTGCAAGATGGAACATACATCAAAATCAAAGAAGGAGCAAGAAAGATTTCTTCAAACTTCACTTGTGAACTGACAGCTATCTGGAAAGCTCTTGATGTATGCCTGAACCAACCATCCCTGCATCAAGCAGAAGGAATTATAATATACCGTACAACGACTTCATATCCGATCTAGAAGCAATTCAGAAGGGCAATACTAAAATCACACAGAAAATACACTCGTTACTTACTCAACTGATATCATTGGAGAATAACTGCATTCTACAATGGATTCCTGCCAGTGTTTGGATCGGGGGTAATGAAATGGCAGTTGAATTTGCAAAAGAAGCCAAAAGGTTGAGCCAAAGGAAAGAACAAATGTCATTATTTGACGCTAATGCTTTTGCAAAATACAAGATAATTAAACAAAAAATAAGAAAAGATCAAAATGTGAAATAAATTCCGAGAAAAAAATGACAAAACTATAACAAGATTTAGAACAAAACATTATAAAGGATGACAATACATCCAGATGGCACAAGAACCTATAGAACATGCAACAACTGTCCTGGTGTGGAACTAGCAACTACCCACATATTCTCATGCCCGCAGCCTTGCAGAAAATTGACATAGACCCAGAGCAGCTGCTTTACACACCCAAGATAGTGGACAATGCTGCTGCTGCTGTGATAGAGAGATGCATGGAGACATCTGAGGCTATTTATTGGACACGACAAAAACAACAACGGTGACGCGAAAATAGGTACTTTTGGGCCAACCGAGCCTGGCAACACTGCACCCGCTGCCCCCCGCGCATGCGCCAGCAGAAAAGGATACCACCGCAATTTCGGTAAACAAAAGCTGTCTCGACGCCAACGTTTGGTTTTGACAGGCCTGAAAAAGAACTATCTCTTATAAATTTTAATAATTGTTTTGAATAAGATTTGTATTAATATTACTTTGTGTGATTTTTAAAATAAATATTTCTTTCAATTAGTATTAAATTATTCATTACTGTTTTCTACTTAGGCCTCGCCATCCAGCGTTGTGACTCAATTCTTCTGATTACTGCAACAAAGGTATTGATTTATCAATTTATAATTTTCAAGTCAGTTTCCAGCATTACTGTAAAGCTAGGAGCTTTTAGTTCAGGTTAAGCCATCGGGACCTTGTATTGTCTTTTTTTTTTTCAAATTTAAGACAAGACAACATTTTGGCGCAGTCGACAGGATACAGATTGAAGAATTACTGATTACACAAAGGTGCAACTGTGAACCAGTGATTACTTCTCAGGATGGCTGACCAACCAGTTAGTAGTGCTGAACTGAAAAAGCTTAGGACGCCAGTGCGTGCAAGGTTCACCAAGGCGTTCAATGAGCTCGAAACAGAGATCAAGAAGAAGGAAGTCAAGAAAGCAGATGTAGAGAAAATCCTCCGCCGACTCCAGACCCACCATGAAAAGCTTTTAATATTGAACATGAGGATGGAAGAAGCTCTGCTACGAGAATCAGCGTCTGAAGACATTTTCACTGCCGAGTACGAATCCGTTTGTGAGTACGAAGATAATTTCAGTAACATTATGACTGATTACGAGGCTCTTGCGGATGCGGAAAAGGATGACGTTAGTACAATCAGCGGAACAGCAGCAATGAACTATCGACTACCGAAGCTGGAGTTCAAGAAGTTTGGGGGAGAACCAAGAGAATGGATTACATTCTGGAGTCAGTTCAGCACGATTGACCGGGATCCACAGATGCCTCCAGAAACTAAGTTTCAGTATCTCTTTCAAGCCACCGCCGAGAACTCCGAGGTAAGAGAAGCAGTCGAAAGTTTTCCACCGAGTGCCGGCAACTACCCTAAATTCATCGAGTATATCAAATCACGTTTTGGAGAGGATGAAATGCTTGTTGAGATTTATGTACGTGACCTGCTTCAGAATGTGCTTCAGAATGTGAGAGCCGAAGGTAAGATGTCTGTAGTGAAGCTTTACGATAGACTGGAGACACAACTGCGAGCATTAGAAACATTGGGCGTCGCTCGTGACAAGTTTGCGGCTATGCTGCACCCACTCGTCGAATCAGCGCTACCAGAGGACACCCTTAGAGTATGGGAACGAAGTCAATATACGGTGAGAGGAAGAGGAGTACAGGATAAGTTGACACAACTCATGACGTTTTTGAAGACAGAAGTGAAGGGCGAGAGTCGAGTGAATATGGCCAAAGCAGCGTTCAAGATCGACAACAATCAAGATGCGAAGGATGATCGATCAAACAGGAAATATCTTTCTAAGAAGAATACTGGAAGTAAAATGCCGACGGCTACTGACCTCGCCAACACCACTCAGATCGCCAACACCACTCAGATGCGAAACAACTGCATTTTTTGTGGGAATGGTCACCCGAGTCAAGAATGCTACAGTGGACAGCGGATGCATCTACCAGAGAAGAAAGATAAGGCTAAAGGGAAGAATGTTTGTTTTTGGTGCCTGCTTCCTGGCCACGGATTCAAGAAATGCCGGATTAAGCCACGTTGTCCTGTCTGCGGAGGGAAGCATTACCCCATTATGTGTCCTACTTTGGAAGCCCAGAAGACTTCTCATCTCCAAAAAGCGGAACTAAAGGTTTCAAGGGAAAGTCCTGCAACAGAGCAAGAGACCGCCAATAAATTCACGTCAACAACTTTAAACAACGCTACCGTGGGAGGAGTCTATCTACAAACTCTGATAGTCAAGATAAGCGGACCAAAAGGGAAGCATAATGTTCGAGTGTTGCTTGACTGTGGATCCCAGCGGTCCTATATTTCAAAGAGAATGGTGGACGCACTGGGCCTAAAGAGAGTGCAGCAAGTTACACTTACCCACAATCTGTTTGGAGGCGGAGAAATTCGTCAAAAGAAGCACAATGTGTACAAAGTAAACGTTTCCAGCCTCAACAACGAATACATGGATGATCTCAAATTCTTGGATCAGGAAGTAATTTGCGGACACATCAGTCAAGTACAGGATCATACTATACTCAATGAGTTAAAAGCTCGAGGGATCAACTTGACTGACATATGCCAAGGTGAAGAGATATCAATCCACATGTTGATTGGTTCAGACTTGCTTAGCAGCATTCTGACAGGCAGAATGCAAATATTGCAAAATGGAGTTGTGGCAACAGAAACCAAGTTGGGGTGGACAGTAATGGGACCAGCAATAAGGAAAGACATGGAAGATTTATGCCTGATCGTGACTTCACTTCACGTTAACAGTTTTGACGTTCAGGATTTATGGAAATTAGATGTGCTTGGCATCATGGATGCAGCAGAAACAAAATCTAGGAATGATTTAATC
This sequence comes from Cordylochernes scorpioides, assembly GCA_030710605.1. Lineage (NCBI taxonomy): Eukaryota > Metazoa > Arthropoda > Arachnida > Pseudoscorpiones > Chernetidae > Cordylochernes > Cordylochernes scorpioides. The sequence continues at coordinate 20,424,371 of CP092873.1, read as the reverse complement.
GAAGCCTCCAACACTCATTTCAAGGAGAATGTGAAACGAAACGAAAGCGGAAGGTACATCGTGTCACTACTATGGATAGCTGGACATCCACCAGTTCCGGTCAATCGCCGAACTACAGAAAATATATTGCTGACTACAACAAGGAATGTCCAGGGCAAGATGCTGTATGAGAAGTATGATACTATTTTTGAGGAGTGGGAAAAAGAGAAATTCATCGAGGAAGTTGAGGATAAATGGGAGGAGTGCAGTTATCTTCCTCATCGCCCAGTGCTCAAGGATAGTCACACCACTCCTATTCGTCCAGTATTCGACGCAAGTTGCAAGAAAAAGGGGCTCCCATCATTAAATCAATGTCTGGAAAAAGGAGACAACCTGATTGAGCTCATTCCTGATTTGCTCTTGCGGTTTAGCCTTGGAAAGTATGGCATCATTGCAGACATACGAAAAGCTTTTCTCCAGATTCAGGTTCGAGAAGAAGATCGTGAATTCCTTCGGTTCCTTTGGTGGAAAAAGGACCAGAAGACACTAAAATTTTACAGGCATTGCCGAGTAGTCTTTGGCCTTACCTCAAGTCCTTTTCTGCTAGCTGCAACCATTAAGTATCATTTGAGCCTGCCGCAGTTCCAAGATAATAGGTGCGCAGAACTTCTTGCCCGAAGTTTTTACGTCGACAACTGCATTCTTAGTTTGTCATCTACACATGATGTCAAAATATTTATCAAGGAATCCTCCGACATCATGATGCAAGCCAAATTTGAGTTACGAGACTGGATGTGGAATGAACCTGGAATCACAGAACAAGATCCAGCCTCTATTTTGGGTATGAAATGGCACCTTCAGACTGACACTATTGCCATTAATGTGCAGTCATTGAAAAATATAGATGAAGAAAAATCAATCACAAAGAGAAGTATCTTGTCAGCCTGCCATCGCATTTTTGATCCGATTCAATTTACCTGTCCAGCTACAATCAAGATTAAGAAGATGGTTCAAGATGCTTGGAAGGAGAATAAATCATGGGATGAACCGCTGAACGAAGACAGACGGGTCGAGTTCATAAAATGGAGGAAGCAAGCTTTAGAATTGGATCAGATCAAGATACCTCGATGGATCTTACCTATCAAAGGAAGAACAACATTGCACGTGTTTTGTGACGCTTCAGCTATAGCGTACGCAACGGTGATCTTCATGCGAATAGAGAATGCGTCAGTCATAGTAGTGCGATTCGTTGAAGCAAGAAATCGACTGGCAACTATTAAGAGGATCACGATTCCACGACTGGAACTATTAGCCTGTTTGATTGGAGCACGACTGTTGGTGCATGTTCTGGAAAATTTAGAAGAAAGTCCGGAGAAGATTCAATGTTGGACAGACTCCAGTCTTGCCCTATACTGGATACAACAACAAGAGAATTGGGCTCAGTTCGTTTCCAACCGTGTCAAGGAGATCACAACACTTACGAAGAGTGAAGATTGGAACCATGTCGCAGGGGAACACAATCCAGCAGATCTCCCATCCCGTGGTGAATCCCCATCGAAATTCACAAAATCCGGATGGTGGGAGGGACCAAAATGGCTTCAGGAAAAGAAAGAATACTGGCCAGTATCAAAAGTACAGTATGATCTGGAAGCCATTGAAGAAGAGAGGAGGAAGACTGTGGTGGCTGGATTTGTAGCCAAAAAGCCCAGGAGAATCCATGGTATCTGAATCTATACGAGGGAAAACGTGAGATGACTCTAACACAAATACTGAGAGTAATCGCGTGGATGCTACGTTTCAAGCCCTCTGAATACAAAGGAGATATCATCTCACAAGAGGAGCTAGACAGTGATGAAAAGTCCCTAGTTAAGATAATACAGAGTGAATCGATCGGTGAGGAAGATCCCAAGATGAAGCAGCTACACGCGTTCCAAGATAAAGAAGGATTATGGAGAGTGAAAACGAGGATAGTGAATCGAAATGACGATAAACTGTTCCGATTGCCAATTTTGATCCCAACGAATCATCCGGTCACAGAGCTAATTGTGAAATCAGTCCACGAGAAAATGTACCACTGTGGAGCACAGACGCTGCGATCAGTACTAAGAGAGAAGTTCTGGATTCCAAAAGCTCGACAACTAGTTCGTCATGTAATTCATAAATGTCCTCGCTGTCGACGATTTGAAACCAAGCAAGTCGACGTACCAGAAGCATCGTTGCCTCAACATCGCGTACGAGATGTTGTGGTTTTTGAGTTGACAGGAATTGACCTCGGAGGACCTTTATATCTGGAAGATGGACAGAAGGTTTGGTTCGTCATCTTCACCTGTGGCGTATACCGTGCGGTCCACCTCGAACTGGTGACTTCCTTATCGACGGAAGCATTGGTGGGAGCAGTAGAGAGGTTCGTTGCAAGACGAGGTTGCCCTGCAGTCATCTACTCAGATAATGGGACGAATCTAGTTGGACTCCGGAACGAGCTTTATCGAGTTAATTTTGGAGTGAAATGGAAGCTCAATCCTCCGGCAGCACCGTGGTGGGGAGGTTGGATCGAGAGAATTGTTGGACTCACCAAAAAGCTGCTTCGAAGATTGCTGGGAAAACGTGTTGTAAACTACGAAGAAATGGTGACGATCCTCGAAAACTGTGAACGAGTTATCAACGCGCGACCACTCACCTACATTGCTGAGGACAATGATGACCTTGTGCCATTAACCCCAGAAATGTTTCTTCGAGAACCAAGAGCTGAAGGAGAGATTGATCTAAATGAATTCAGGTGTAACTTTGGGAAGAGCTATGAGAAACGCAAACGACTCCTGAAGGAATTCCGTAAGAGGTTCAGAAGCGAGTACCTAGGATTGTTGGTGCATCACGACAATCGCAAGAAACAACGACAGTTAAAAGTTGGAGATATCGTCCTTGTGGAGGTTGAAAACAGGAAGCAAATAAACTGGCCTATGGGAAAGATTACGAAGGTGTTTCCTGGAACTGACAATGTGCGAAGACTTGTGGAAGTTAAGACTAAGTCTGGATTCATGAAGCGTGCAGTTCAACGATTGTTCCCACTTGAAGTACCATCTGAGCACGTAGAGCAAGGCGACGGGGAGCTTAAGCCAGCGGAGGATTAGATCGTCAGGGAGAAAACACCCGGTGTGGAGTCCGTGTCAGTGCAAGAGAAAACTACTCCAGTAAAAGTAGGGAAAGTTTACACGCGTTCTGTAAGAAAAGTCGAGTTACCGATTAGGTTTAAGTGAAGTTTGAGAGAAAATTTAATCATAAAATATTCTGTTAGATTTGAGATAATTCCTTCTTTGTTTTTTTTTAAATTAATATTGACCTTATAGCAAAGTTCAAAAGGTCAAGGTGGGAGAGTGACGCGAAAATAGGTACTTTTGGGCCAACCGAGCCTGGCAACACTGCACCCGCTGCCCCCCGCGCATGCGCGAGCAGAAAAGGATACCACCGCAATTCCGGTAAACAAAAGCTGTGTCGACGCCAACGTTTGGTTTTGACAGGCCTAAAAAAGAACTATCTCTCATAAATTTTAATAATTGTTTTGAATAATATTTGTATTAATATTAATTTGTGTGATTTTTAAAATAAATATTCCTTTCAATAAGTATTAAAGTATTCATCACTGTTTTCTACTTAGGCCTCGCCATCCAGCGTTGTGACTCAATTCTTCTGATTATTGCAACAAAGGTATTGATTTAACAATTTATAATTTTCAAGTCAGTTTCCAGCATTACTGTAAAGCTAGGAACTTTTAGTTCAGATTAAGCCATCGGGACCTCGTATTGTCTTTTTTTTCAAATTTAAGACAAGACAACAAACGGCATTCCAGAGTAAAATAAATCACCCGAGATAGATAAATATTTTTCAAATGAATTAAAATAAATATAATCGATACTGAGAGAAAGTTGAATTAAAAAAAAATAGAAAATTATTATTTTCGAAATTTAAAAAGCTGAGAGGATTCCAGCAAACAGCATCTAAAATATCTTTTTTTTTTTTGCTACATGTTTAAATTTGCATATACCTATTTTATATATCTCAGATTGTATTTAAAAATCGTTAACCATTTCTTCTAACTTTTGGCGAAATGGTGTTTTATTAATTTATCATTTGATGCTATTAGGGTTCTTTCCTGGTATTCAAAAAGAAAAAATACGTGTCGTTCAGTTATAATTTTCAATTTATCAAACAATTTAGCCGCTGAATATCTGATTCTGGTAGAGCGCCATCTAGCGAATAAAATATTAACTAAAATAAATTTCGAATTTTTCATTATTTTCCATAAAAAATCCCATTGCATCCTGAACACAATGGTGTTTACCGCATTGCTCTAGCGCAAATATTCGCGGAGTTATTAATTTTTAAAGTTGTGCGGGACTTTTGGATCACCCTGTATATATATATATATATATATATATGTTAAGAAAAAGGCATCTCCTTATCGTGCAACTGAAAGTTGCTGATGGCTGGCGCCATCTATCGGAATAAATATCAACTATTCTCGATGATTTTTAATTATTCCAGAATTGGCCAAATACCCATTATTGATTAATCAAGAAAAGCTTACCACGGACGCGTTTCGGGCTGTTGGCCCTCATCAGCGTGGTGCAAGCTGTACCTCAACGACCAAAAAAATTGGTCATTAAGGCATCCTGAAAAATCACGAAACGGGTAGTTAAGGCCAGAATTGCGTTAGAGCGCTACACAATGTGAAAAAATAGTACAAATGTGATATTGTACTGGGATAAGGTGCATAAATCAAGAAAAAGGCATCTTCTTATCGTGCAACTGAAAGTTGCTAATGGCTTGCGCCATCTATCGGAATAAATATCAACTATTCTCGTTGATTTTTAATTATTCCAGAATTGGACAAATACCCATTCTTGATTAATCAAGAAAAGCTAACCACGGACGCGTTTCGGGCTGTTGGCCCTCATCAGCGTGGTGCAAGCTGTACCTCAACGACCAAAAAATTAATGACCAATTTTTTTCGGCCAACAGCCCGAAACGCGTCCGTGGTTAGCTTTTCTTGATTAATCAAGAATGGGTATTTGGGGCCAATTCTGGAATAATTAAAAATCAGCGAGAATAGTTGATATTTATTCCGATAGATGGCGCAAGCCATTAGCAACTTTCAGTTGCACGAAAAGGAGATGCCTTTTTCTTGATATATATATAAGTGGTAATTTAAACTAACAACACCATATTGGTGATAATATAACAAGATTTTCATGTTGTATAATAGAAACACATCTGTAAATAATTATGCGCATGATTGACATGTGTCATTACATCATCATAGGTAATGTACTTTGTACAAACTGAGGATAAATAAATAAAACACTGTAATAGATTAAGAGCTGAGCTAAAGCAAGAGATTGAGATAGAAGTCCTGCAACTTTAAAAACGAGGCCTAAAGATAGCAAGATCTCAGGGCGTTGCCAGAGTGTACAATATCTCTTCCGATCCACGCCCTTATAGCATCCGCTGAAACCCAATACTTCCTTTCGGCAAAGATACACTGTTTGACATTGAAAATGGAACACCAAGAAATAGTGGCCAGAAAGTGATGAAACTCGGCAGACATAGAGAGAAAGGGACGAACAATCAGTGATATTTATTTCAAAATGATAGTCGTAATACAGAGCGAGAACGGCGTCAGCTTAGTAGCAAGTAGGACCACCGCGGAAGGCGATGCACGCAGCAACACGTCTAGGTAGAGAGTCAATCAGAGTACGGATGGCGTCCTGAGGGATGGCTCTCCATTCCCTCTCAACCATTTGCCACAGTTCGTCTTCTGAACGCGGCTGTGGCAAGGCATGCAAACGGCGTCCAATGATGCCCCAGACGTGCTCGATTGGTGAGAGATCAGGAGAGTACGGTGGCCAGGGAAGCATCTGTACATCTTGCAGAGCTTGTTGGCTAATGCGAGCAGTGTGCGGTCGGGCGTTATCCTGCTGATAAAGGGCATTGGGTACCCCCTGAAGGTAGGGGAGTGTCACCGGTCGCAGCACATCATCAACGTATCGTTGGGCCGTCATAGTGCCCTGAATACGAAGTAAAGGTGACCTGGAATCATGCGCGATTGCGCCCCAAACCATGATTCCACGTTGTCGCACGGTGGGGCGTTCCACAGTTGCTGCCGGATTGGACCTTTCTCCACGTCGACGCCACACGCGTACACGGCGACTATCACTGGACAAGCAGAAACGCGACTCATCTGAGAACACGACCCTGTGCCATTCCGTCATCCACGTCAATCTAGCCCGGCACCATTCCAAACGTTGGCGCCTATTCGGTGGGGTCAATGGCAGTCTTCTTAGCGGACGGCATGAGTGCAAGCCATTAGCAACAAATCGACGGGAAATGGTTCTGGTCGAGATGGAATGATCTAGGGTGTCTTGCACATGTTGCAGGATGGCGGTACAAGTGGCTTGTGGGGCCGCCACTGCTTGTCGAAGGATACGCCGATCCACACGTGCTGACGTCACTCTGGGTGCACCGACATTCCTATAAATTGCCACATTTCCTTGTTCCAACCATCTTCTCCACAGTCGGTGCACCGTGGACGCACCAAGGTGTGTATCAGCTGCGATTTGACGTATGGACCAACCTGCCTTTTTCAGTCCGATCACCATGCCCCTCGTAAAAGCGTCTGTATGCTTGAACTGCCTCCGTTTACGATGACCTGGCATTCTCTGTTATTACACGTGTCTTTTGACACAAGAACAAAATTTCTACAATGATTTTCCTTGAAGAAATAACGACACGAATACTGTCCTTTCTGCAAGTTCCTTCCCTTATATCTTACTCCATGTGCGCACGAGAGCTGCGCATTTTACATCATTTGCATAACTCGGTTAGGCGCGTCTACCCTGAAATTTGCATAATTTTCTGGCCACTATTTCTTGGTGTTCCATTTTCAATGTCACGCAGTGTATATAAGCCTCCAACAGGGCCAGAAATAAACAGTCACTTCACCATCAGTGGGATCTTTCGTCAGATGTGTCCAAGGTCCACCTCATCGACCATGTAGAACAGTAAAGACTCTTCTATCTTCATCTTTCGCTTCTAACTCAACTCCTATCTGTTCACGGAACTTTCCTAGTACAACTGTGTCTCTTCGTTTATTGTGTGGACATTCTCAAGCTTTCCACTCTGCCTCGACCACGACTGTCTGTACTCTGTGAGAACTGTTAAAGGTCTTCCAAGATGCAGAGAGGTACTGGAAAAATCTCCACATCCTGACTGTCCCTCTCGGTTAACACAGTATAGCGAGAGTCGACAGGAAAACACCCCAAATATATATTGTCGTTATGATTATTTAATGGGTGGTAAGGACACACAGGATCCATAGGCCCCATGGGGCGTAGATCGGGGAGGAAAGATAGAATGTCCCAGGATAACCCTTAGAACAACTGGTGTCGAGACACCTTGGTGACAATTGTCTGTTGATCATCACATCCAGGCACTTTTAAGCCGCCTTAAGTCAGATAAATACCCTAGGGGGAGTGAAAACTTGACATTTTTCACCAAGGGGGTTGTTTTTAACATGGCTATCTTCCCTCTTTCCTTGTACTTCCCCACAAGCCATTTTATTTATATATTTGCAAATATTATAAGATTAATATTGTAAAAACTATAAAGTTTTAAGAAAGGCGACGCTGACAAAATCAATTAGCTATTTAAGATATAGTGTATAAAATAAGGTATAAAATCAGTCTTACCCTTTTTAAATTCGTAATCATACATGCAGAGGTCATGTGACTATTGTATAATACGGAAAGAGAAGGGTTGAGAATATAGGCAAGCACAAACTTTAAAACCCTTCAATTTTACAAACTCAAAATTTCAAAATTCTTACTAAAGGTAATTTATCTACAGTTAAACCTGTCAATAGCGCCCCCTCTTGGGACTCACCAAGATAGGGTGCTATAGAGAGGGAGGTGCTATTTGAAGGTGGCTCTATAGACAGGTTTAACTGTATACATAAATATATATTTATATTTTTTTAAGGAATAACTCTTATCATGACCAATTTAGTATGAAGTAAAGAATGAAGAGTAGCTTCTTATATAGACATTTTATTCGCGCTAGCTTTCGAACCTATAAGGTTCTTCAACGGGCTTGGATAGCTTTTTACACTTGTGTAAAAAGCTATCCAAGCCCGTTGAAGAACCTTATAGGTTCGAAAGCTAGCGCGAATAAAATGTCTATATAAGAAGCTACTCTTCATTCTTTACTTCATACTAAATATATTTATATATAGTGAATAATATTTTGAGAAGCATAGTATTTAATCAAAGTTTTTTTTTTATGAAAACTAGATCCTAGAGCAACAAGAGAGAAAGATAAAGTACAGTTTAGTTGTTTAATTATTGTTTATTTATTAATTTTTCTATTAATATTTTAGGAAAAAATTTTAAATAGATAAAAAGATATGAAATATTAAATTTTCAATTTTTTGAAACTCCCTTAAAAATCAAAACATGTAATATATTTTTTTAATATCAAAAACATTGTATTTTCTTCCTTATCGAGCGCAGATCTCGTCTATTCATATTATTTTAAAACTTGATAAAATGAACGCACTTTTGGAATATTGTATTCAGTTTAAAATATCACTATATCTTTCAAATATGCCCCTTTATTATTTATCTTCCTTCAGTGCTTTCCTCTACTGAGGGCAGGGCACATGGTCTCTCCATATCTCCTTCATTCAGCACCTTCCTCTACTGAGGGTGGGCCACATGGTCTCTCCATATCTCCTTCATTCAGTGCCTTCCTCTACTGAGAGCGGGCCTCATGGTCTCTCCATATCTCCTTTATTATTTGCCTTCCTCTATTGAAGGTGGGCCACATGGCCTCTCCATATCTCCCTCCTTCAATGCCTTTCTCCTCTGAGAGAGCCACATGGTCTCTTCATATCTCCCTTCTTCAAAATGAGTTGCATTAAAAGCGCCTTGAGACAATCCTCGATTTAATGTAAATTGGACTAAGAGGTAGAAAAAAAAGTATACAGAAAGTAAAAAATAATTATACATGAGTCCGCATGTTTGCAGAAACGGTTAATAGAAGGGGCTTAGTTTTAGTGTCTGTTTTTACGGGAGAGGCAACCTTTATATTTATAAATCAATTTCCTCACGGCAAAATGATGTGGATTTCGGTGTTCTTCACTGATGATGACGTAGGCAAGACCTTCGTGTGCATCATGACAGGTATCTATCAAAGACCTTTAAAAATCCAACGAGCATTCCATGTTCGACCTTTTTGCTCTGGTCAAAGTTCTTTTCATCAGAGAAGAGCCTAATAATAGCACAAGTGTCATGTTTCAGGTTATAGGGAAGGACATAATCTTTTGATTTTCTGGTGTTCTTCATAAATTCAATTAGAAACTGGATTTTTCGAAGGACATAGGGTTTTAGACTAAGATCCTCGCGGGTATATTTCTGACAATTTTACATGGTAAACATCCAAATCATTGATAATTCAGGATCTCCATTAATCTTCTTTTAAATATTTAACAAATTCGTAGTCTCTTACTCTGTATGATTGATTCTAATAATTTACCTTTTCAGGAGTTTCCCCTTTGTCGCTTCTAGCCTCAACAAAATGTTCCAAACTCCGCCTTTGCTGTCCCAAGCCCGGATGAAAAAGGAGGAGGGGTAGCAGTAACAAGCTCACTTAAAAACCTGGGCTCAGCTGGCCCGGCTGATAGTACCCTGTAAGGGCTCCTAATCCAGAAATACAGGATGAGCAGCGTTTGTACTCCATGTTAGGAGCAGTTGCACATGGCGTCTGTTCCTCTTGTCAGAGGCGGCCATTTCTTTCGGAGCTAAGTCGGCCTGCCACTGAGTAGTGCTCCCAGTCTTAATGACAAAGGCAGACACATTCTACTTCACCCAGTCATGATCGTTGTCAAAGCTTGATACCCTAATATGATTGAGTGGAGATAAGAAAGAAGAAGACAAAATGCTCCCCCGAAAAGAGAAAAATAGTGATTTGGGGCAGTTTAGTGCACTTCACTTTCTCTTTGGTTATGGAGAGTAATGCTGATTCACTCTTTTGATAATCGTACGGCTGATTCATGTTTATACCTTGCAGCCACATTTACTGTCACATTTGCATATATGCTTATATGCATAATATGCTTGTCATACAGAACACAACCAAATGATAATTTTAATAATTTGACTTCAAATTTATTTATATCTAAAATAGAGTTTGTAGTTTTAAAGAGGAGTTAATTATAAATTAATTTCCAAAGTGTACTTACAAATTCATATACATTTGTTCCAAGAATAGACCTATTTTCAACGTAACACTTTTTGGGACACCAAGCCCTGCAAAAAAAAACACTACATAGGTTAATTAAAGAAATACAAAATCATGTAAATAAATATATATGAATGTGTGTAAAGTGTATTTTTATATTAAAACTAGGCGAGTGACCCGGCTTCGCCCGGGATTTCCCCAGAAAAGAATTTCCTTCATATTTAGAGTACATCAATAATAAATAGTAGAAGTGCCATAGAATAGCAATACATCAGTAATACATAAACCACAGGAAAAAAGTGTGTGTGATGGCAAAAGTTGTATTATATTAATGTTTAGGTATTTGATTTGATTAATTTTTGCAATCCACCATTTAGTTGTTTCAAAATCAATATAGTTTAAATAGATGGCAGCTTTTCCACCCAGCCCCCGAGGTACCCGCCCCAGCGCATTAACCCTTGAAATTTTCTGCGTTGAGTGAGTGACTGCGATGGATCTTGACTGCGATGCCCATCTTCTCAGTAAGAATAAGAAAAAAAAATAGGTTTATAAAAAAATAATCCTAAATACTGGCATGTAAAATATTTTCTATAATAAATAAAAGAGCAGATGGAAATTAGGCAAACATATGTGTTTGCTAATGACTGCGACTGCATTTTAAACCATTAAAAAAAAAATAAAAAAAACAAAGGCCAGAACAAAAATATATAATATAATAGTATATATTTATATTATATTTTTTTATAAATTAGTTTTAAAAATTGTAAAAAAAAAAAATGCATCGGCCGGGAATCGAACCTGGGCCGCCCGCGTGGCAGGCGAGCATTCTACCACTAAGCCACCGATGCTTTAAAAAAAATGGCCATATTTAGGTATTCATTCCATTCCGGATTACTCCGCGTAAAAAAATAGTTCTTCAAATTAAAAAAAGAAATAGCCAAAAATTATAAGCAAAATGTAGCCAAAAATTTTCCTCAGGTTTATAAAAAGCGACATGCAAAATTTGGAACCAATTGGTTCAGTAGTTTTTGAGTTTATCGCGAAACAGACAGACAGACAGGAATTGACTTTTATATATATAGAGATATATCAACTATATGAATTAAATCAAATACCTAAACACTAATATCTATATATATATAAGTCAATTTCTGTCTGTCTGTCTGTCTGTTTCGCGATAAACTCAAAAACTACTGAACCAATTGGTACCAAATTTTGCATGTCGCTTTTTATAAACCTGAGGAAAATTTTTGGATACAATTTGCTTAGTATTTTTGGCTATTTCTTTTTTTCATTTGAAGAACCTTTTTTTTTTACGCGGAGTAATCCGGAATGGAATGAATACCCAAATATGGCCATTTTGCATACGCATCGGTGGCTCAGTGGTAGAATGCTCGCCTGCCACGCGGGCGGCCCGGGTTCGATTCCCGGCCGATGCATTTTTTTTAACAATTTTTAAAACTCATTTATATTATATCTTCTATATATATAAAAATGAATGTTTGTATGTTTGTTTGTTTGTTTGTTGTTTTGTATGTCCGGTATACAAATTCGCAGTAGTTCACTAATTCAAACCAAAATTTCCATACATAGGTAAAAAAATACGAGGAAAACGATAGGCTATTTTAAATTATATATAAATTAAATATTAAAACTATATATTCAAATTATTCTACTTAGCTCACGAACAGCGCCCTCTATCAAGGTTATAAATACGTTTAAAACCGAAATCTTCTCAAAATTTTATTAATAATAGTTCGCTTAATAATTAGAATACTTGATCTAAATCGAAATATTTATAGACGCTCGCTCGATTTGAAGATTTATATCGTAACTAATCTGACTGTAAAGTTTGGAGCGGGACGTTTCACAAGAGTGACATCCACGGCGCCAATTAATAATTGTAACGAATAGTGTTTGAATAAAACATTTAATCGGGTAAACCCGGGCGTTGCCCGGGTCATTCGTCTAGTGGTATTATAAATACAGAGTTATATATTAGGTGTTCTGTATTTTTATTGAATAATTTAATACGCACAAAAACCTTTATTAGGGATCAAGCCCCATACAGGATTCCCCCAGTATAGCAATGGTTTTAATTGAACATAAATCAAGTACTATATATAATTCAACATGAGCCCCCCCAAAAAAAGGAAAACTATTTACATCTGTTTATCATCCTTCTCGCCTTCTTACAAAATTTGTATTAATATCTTGCACTGTGTCTACTTTTCACCGTTTCTGACAGCAGGACATAGAGTGATAAATGATTAGCACTCGTATTAATAAAAGGTAATTTCCTTTCTTTATACAGATGTTTGCAGGTAAATATATAGTGAGTTAGTTCTGACTTAAATTATCCCAGCACAATACACATACGAGATTTTCTGATTTCATAGATTTTATATGGTTTCCAATTAAATAAACTAGAAAATAGTATTTCACATGGCCTCTTTCTATAAAAAGGAACGACCCGAGGCTCAGCAGAAGCCTTATGTTATCACTCTCAAGGCTCGAGAACGAGTGATAGAGCCAGAGATCACTTCGAGTGTCGGTTGTCTTCTTCCCGTTGGGACGTCTTCTTCCTGGGAGTTCGGTGAGTCCTCTTCTAGAGGGTCCTCCTGGTCTTCTGGGTCTAAATAAGGCTTCATCCAACAAAATGTACTATGTCTGTAGTTTTGCGTCGACCTTGTTGGTTCCCAAATGTCTCCACCTCGTAAGTTGCATCGGTGATTTTTTGGGTGACTTTATGTGGGCAGGAGTAACGTCGCATTAGTTTTTCGGAATATCCCACTTTGCGGACAGGAATAAAAATCCAGGCTAGAGGTCTCCAGGCTGGTACATTATGTTCCTGTCGTGAGTGTCATAACAGGTTTTATTACCTTCCTGAGATCCCATGGCGTAGATACATGCCAGTTGTCGTGCTTTTTCGGCTCTTGACCTCAGAGTTTGGATGAAATCCTCATCTTCTGGCGTTAACTTGGGAAATAACACGTCCAGCGGAGTCTCGGCTTCACGCCCGTTTACAAAGAAAAATGGGATGAACCCAGTAGACTCTTGTTTTGCAGTGTTGTATGCAATGTAACGAATGGAAGAATCCTGTCCCAATCTTGCTGGTTGACATCCACATACATGGACAGCATGTCTGCTATGCTCTTATTCAACCTCTCCGTGAGTCCGTTTGTTTGGGAATGGAAGGTGGTCGTCTTCCGATGGAATATTCTGCACTGGTTGTTCAGATCACTCATCATTGAAGATGAAAAGTTTCTTCCTCTATCCGTGATTAATTCTCTCGGAGCATCGAACCGTTTTATACATTCAGGGCCAGTAATACTTTTTTTCTTATTCGGTCATAGGTTTTAATAAATCCGAGATGATCAGCCGTGGGTGAATGATGTAATTTTTTTTAGTAATTTCTGCTTTAAAAGGCAAGGAACCACCATAAGCCACGATTTCCCCATTGGATCTTTTTTTTTCTGCAGAGCGTGTCTTCGATTTGTAAAAATTACTAGAATTATCGTATATTTGGTCAGCAATTTTTCTAAGAGATTGATCATTCATCTGCTTTTCTCTAAATTTCTCAATGTCACAATGCTTTGAATATATTCCTCGATATCTTCACTGTAATCTAATAGACTTCTTGATAAGCAGTCTGCGTCCTGATGTTTACTCGCGCTATTATACACGACAGTGACGTCAAATTCTTACAGCCGAAGTGCCCATCTTGCTAACCTCCCACATGGGTCTTTGAGGTTGGTCAGTCAGCACAAAGAGTGGTGGTCTATAACGATAGTGAACGGGCGTCCAAAAATATATAGTCGGAATTTATTGATAGCCAAAATAATGGCAAGGCATTCCTTTTCAGAAGTTGGATTTTTTCTGCCTTGTTCAGTGTTCTAGATGCATAAGCAATGACTCTTTTCTTTCCACTTTGTATCTGGACGAAAACTGCTCTTGTTAAATAGTTGCTTGCATCAGCGTGCATCTCTGTTGGGCATGGATAATCAAAATGTCCGAGTGCAAGTTTGGAAATTAAAGCTGACTTAATAGCTTCAAATGCACGCTGCTCTTCTCGGTTCCAATTAAATGTCGAGTCATTCTTCAAAAGGTCATTCAAGGGTTGGGCTACGTGCGAAAAATTGGGTATGAAGTAGCGGTAGTAGGATGAAAGACCAAGAAAACTTCTAACTTCTTTTAATGACCTTGGCGTAGCGGAGTCGCGGACTGTTCGAATCTTTTCTGAATCGGGACGAATTCCATTTTCACTCACCTCATGATAGTTTTTGCACCAAACTTGCATTTCTTGGAATTGAGACCTAATCCGGCTTTCTTGAGGAAAATGAATACATCTTGAAGTCGTCTTAGATGTTCTTCAAAATAATCTGAAAAAGAAACGATGATGTTGTCGAGGTAACATAAACACATGGTTCACCTTAGACCCATCAGAAAATTGCCCATCATTTATTTGGATCATTACATAACCCTAATGGCATCACTTTGAACTCATACAGTCCATCTGGAGTTATAAACGCTGTCTTCTTACGGTCCGATTATTCTACGTCGATTTGCCAGTACCCTGATTGAAGGTCCATGGAAGAACGAAATTTAGCTCGTTAGCCGTAAGCAGTATAAAGTGTCATCGATTCTTGCGAGAGTGAAGAAATTATTTTTTGTTATTTGTTCAGGCGGTGGAAATATCCAGCTTCCGTCCTTTTTTCTAAGACAACGAACTTTCAGAGGGCTGAATTATGTCAAGTTTTTCCATCTTGCTTAACTAATCCTGAATAAATTGGCGTTCTGTTGGTGCAACTCGGTAAGGTCGTTGTTTGGTCGGTAGGTGGTCTCCAGTGTTAATTCGGTGATTAAAATTGACATCCTTTAATGGCTTCCTTTTACAAAATTCGAAAATATTCGCATAATTTTATACATTATTTTTTTTTATTATAAGTGAGTCATCTAATAAAATTCTGGAATTTTAAAGTCTTTAGAATTTTTTCTCTTTGCTTCAACTTGGTTACAATCACCTAAGGCACATAGATGGCTATCTTCGATGACAAGGCTATTTTCTATGCGCATCCCCTGTGGATTTAGGTTCGAAAATGGACTCTAATTCACCATCCAAAGTTTAATTCGGTTACTGCTAAGTGAAATGACAGAAGAGAGAGCCATTATTTTTCAAGAAATATCTCTTTTCTACATTCTGCCACCACAATTGTGTCATTAGGAATGTCACGACTTGCTATTTCTATTAGCTGGATAGAGGCGGGTTCGATTCTGAATTCCAGTTCAGAGTAAGAGAGGTGAACTAATCTTGGTTACATATTCGACAAAACATAAAAATATATATATTTTTTCTGCTGAGTCGATTATAGCTATGGAAAATTTAAAAAAAGGTCCCTTCCAATGTTACGTCGTGACTATAGTCCTCTAGGACGGTAAATTCAAAGTTTTCCAACAGTCCATTAAGTCCAGTTTCAGAGTGCACCGTCCTTTTGGTCTTATGACTTTTCCATTGGCAATTCTCAGACTGACGTCTAAATCGCTCGGAAACGACTGGATAGAAGGCTCCAGAATCGACAAGGGTGTGCATCATCATTCCTTCAATTTTCACGTCGACATGATTTCCCTTCATTTCTACTGTAGTTATCAGGGGATGATTTCCTAATACTTGCGGCTTCACTCACATTAATGGTCGAAGGTCAAAGTTTTCCAAGTAGGAACGGCGAGGTGCCCGACTGGATTTCCTAGCAAGGTGGCGAAAATTGACCGCTTCGACCAGGGTACGTCTTCGATAGCGGCTTGAAAATTTCACATGTCATCAATTTGCTCATGGAAATCGGGTCAAGAGTTATAGAACGTCCTTGGTTCTTGTCTCCTTTGATAGTATTCGTTTCTCTATTTCTCGTTTTGTCTCTGTCTATCAAGGCAGTAGCGGATGACGTGACCAGGGCTTCTGCATAGGAAACAGATCGACTTTCCTTTAGTGGTTCGCTGTTCATTGGTGTCGCGTCTTTCTCTTTGATTTGGGTACTGAGTTCTTGGGAAGAAATTCTAGGTTAGACCCCGTACCTAGGATTTGGTATTGCCCTGGGTGCTTGAGAGGGGCGTCTTGGAAGTTCCGAGATTAGCGCTATAGTTTTTCCGATCGCTTTCTTTAATATCTCCTCGATGGTAGCAATGTTTAGCGCTCCTTTCGAAGGGAGCCTAATGCCACCTCGTTGTACCACCTCGCGGACGATTTTTCGTATTAGTTTTGACGGATCGTCTCTATCATCCTGGTCACAGAGTGAGGCCACATTAGGTAGGCGCTCGTTAATTGTTGGCGGCGACACTCTGCAACAAATTGCTCAGAGATATTTACCTCCCTTGGTAAGAGCGCCTGGTAAAGCTCATCTGC